>JAWWES010000051.1:987052-1007338 GCA_035583135.1 Lophotriccus pileatus
CCCTGACCAGGACTCGAACCTGGGTCTCAGCGGTAACAGCGCTGCGTCTTAACCACTAGACCACCGGGGGCTCCCGGTTTAAAACTAATATTGGTTAAAAAGCAGGTTTTAGCTGCTGTTGGCTAAAGATACTATTTTAAGAACAGCAGCACTAAAAATTAAAATGATTCAAATGCAATTGGCCTTTCAGTCACATTTTCCCCCTAAACAGAACACGTATCAAACATTCAAAAAAAAAAAACAAACCAAAAAACAGAAAAGGTGAAAAAATCATTGTCTTCATGCTATGAATTGTTCTACCCTTTCATCTTGAAAATGTGCACTTCAGAAGGTAAATTCCCAAAACAATAAAGTCTTGTCAGCAGAACTGCTGGAAAAGAATTTTGATCCTCACAGGAAAACATCCAAAAATTTTTCTCAAATTCTTCTCACACTGAAAAAGTCAACTTGTTTCAGCCCACACATTACATGAAGTTTTGTCCTTTTTGTCTAAATACAAGGTTGCTTGAAACAGAGACCAGAGGTGATGTGCTGCTGTCTTGCCAAGCAAGTGCCAGCCCTGAGATGTGGTAACTCAGTAACACAGGCCAGACTGTGCAGGTGCCCTGCATGGGGTCCCTGCTGAGCAAAGCAGACCAGCATCCAGCACCGTGAGAGTACCCCAGCCTCACCCAGAGACACCACACCCACGGGAGAAATCTGCAGGTCCCTCCCCAACATCAAAGATTACAAACAGAACAGTTACAGATAACATGCTTCTGTGACAGGTATGACAATACCCCTTATCAAAAGGAGCAAGTGTTTGCCAACAGGGCTCAAGCGCAGCAGCACAGCAATCACTGAAGATCTGGGGCTTCCCTCCATTTATTTATGTAAGTGAGCTCAACAACACACATGATGATGAAGACAGTTTTGAGAAGGTGGGTATACTACATCTTTTCTGTCATCAGTAGTGGAGTAACAGCCTTAAAATCACAGCTGTAATTCAGGCTCATTAAAAAAGCTTCGAATCTTCACTGAAACCTATTGAACTGCTCTGTTTGCTGCTCCCAGCTATTGATTACTGGGGTAGGTGGGGTGAGAGGGAGTATGAACAACTGCCTCCCAGCCATTTTTCAGTGATGCCACAGCTTGTGACATCACGACTGTCTCCATGGTGGCACAGCAACACAACTGAATTGAAACAGGAGGAGGGCAATTAGAACAAGAAAGCTCTTTTGTAGTTGGAACTATAATAATTAACAGAAATAAGAGAAGCTGTTAATGAAAGGATACCATTCCAACAATAAAAACCTTGCTTTTAACCTGCCAGGTGAACCCAAAACCCCCAAACCACGGCTAAGTACAAAAGTCCTTCTAGACTGAAAACCCCACGATATAATTATTTATATATATTTATGTATCATGCATTTCCAGCTCAACAGAATGCTGAGCACAGCCTGGATCTGTGAGATCATTTTTCATCTCCCCTCACATCAAGTTCTCCTCTCCACTGGAGCCTGCCTACATCCTTAGGAGGCTGCTCAGCACATCACGCCCAAGAAAAGCCCCCAGACTGAAGTGCCTTTCAGCCTGCTACAATTAGCAGATACCTGTGTGTGGGGCACACAAAGGAAACCAACCCCAGGCCACCAATCCAGGGTGATTCACAACAGCTCAGTCTCCACCTTCAAGGATGAAGCATACTCAGGGTTTGGAATACATGATATGAACAAAATCTGGACCCTCTAAGTACGTACATTGTTTTGTTTTCAACCTCCAAATCAGAGACACGCAGGAGCAATCTCAGCTACTGTCAGTTAAGTTGTGACAGTGCAGTTGGGGGCACATTAAGCCAAATGTGACTCTGACTGATCTCCACTCTCCATCCTACAGTGCATGTTAATCAAGAACTTGCTGCAGCCCCAGAGACAAGGCAGCTGCTCTATCGCTCCAGAGTGGCCAAGAACAACCACAGCTCATAGAAATTCCCCAGGGAGAGCCCACCCTGTTAGGAGTGTACCACAGTCAGGCTCTTAGCCTTAGGCACCTCCACTAGATTCAGCCCAATAAAGACCAGCTACACTCTGTACATTTACCACATTTTTCTTTTCTCAAGCAAGCCTAAAGGCTGCAGCAGGCCAGGAACAAGCTGAGTGCAAACTTTCCTAGAAAACAAGCTTGAAGGTGTAAGGCATAGCACAAAGTCAGGGCACCTGGAGTGAGGAGAGCTGCACCAACGCAGAAGCTCAAGCACGGCGACACAGCATATGCTCTGGCTGGAGATGAAACCTTCACAGGTAACACTGCTTCCCACAGCTCCTGAGAGCAGACCTACTGTGCTCTTCTCCTGCAATTCCATGGCAAAATGAGGCCTTCACTGCTGGCAGGGAGACAGAGCACACAGGTCCCTAGTACTGGCACACTTGTGGCATGTGGAGACTGGGCAGCAACCTGGTTAACAGCTGCTTTGTGGTAAGAGGCAGAGCTGGCTAAAACTGAGTCACCTTAAAAAAAAAATGCTGAAAAGCATCACACCATAAGAATTAGGATAAAAGATTTAACTGGTATCTTCACCACTGCAGAGGAAGAGCTTCTCAGTTGTAATTCACTCAAGTGAGTCTTTGTACAGAACACTTCCAGCCCCTACATCTCAGTCAAGTGCAGTTATTTCACACATAGAGGCAGAACCTGAGGTAAGGCATTAACAGTGACTGGGGTTCCTTTTGGGATTCACTCTGCCATTAAAAACAAGGCATCCTCTGGCACACATCTGAGAAATGGGACAACGGGACCTCCTCGAGCCTCTGTCACCAGTGAAAACAGCTGGTTCAAACATACCTTCCTGCACACAGCTTCTGCCAGCAGCACTCGAGCATTTCCAGCTTTCACGGGCTGGAGTTCAGCTCTTCAAAAGGCTGTAGGTCATGTTTTAGTTCATTCTGGCCTCAGTGTTCCGTTTACCAGCTCGTTCATCCAGAAGTGTAATCACATGCACCTGCTGCCTGAACATACCATCACCCACAACCAGGGGATGTTTGCTAACAGAGCAAGAACTAGAACAGAGCAGAAAACATGATTTTTCTATAGGAACCAAGCCTTACTGCAGTAGAAAAAGGCATTATCTACAGAAAGGAAACAGATCAGGCAGAGACAGGAATAACCAGCTTCTAAAGTTAATTTTAGAGGTGCCTCCGCCAACACCAAAGATATTCAGAGCTGCTGAAAAAAAGTAAATCAAAGGTAAGCACACAAATAGTTCCAGAAGAAAGAAGACAGTGCTTCAAAGTTACTGCTGCCACCAGTGCAGCAGCTATGACTGCTGGCCCAGTTCTGTCCTTTGATTCGGGACAGCATCATTATCCTGGGCTCTGCTTTGCTCTGTCAGTGAGCTCAGGGGAGCTGTGCCACATGTGTGCTGGGACACAGCAGAACATGTCACCCGGGCAGTCACTGCTCTGGGACGGGCTGAGCACAGCCTGGACAGGAAAAAGGACAGGCAACACTTCCATTCCCTTTGTACAAGGGGCTGATATCACACAATCGATTAGGTGGAAAAGGCCTCTGAGATGGAGTCCAACCTATGACCAAACACCACCCTGTCAACCAAACCATGGCAGTCCAGTCTTTCCTTAAACACTTCCAGAGACTGTGACTCCACCACCTCCCTGGGCAGGTAATCCTAATGTCTTATCACCCTTTCTATGAAGAAATTCCTCTTGATGTCCAACCTAAACCTCCCCTGGTACAACTTGAGGCCGTTTCCTCTCTTCCTGTCCCTTGTTCCCTGGGAGCAGAGCCCGACCCACCCCCCGCCCCTCAGACAGTTGTACAGAGCGAGAAGGTGCCCCTGAGCCTCCTTTTCTCCTGGCTGAGCCTCCCCAGCTCCCTCAGCTGCTCCTCATCAGACCTGAGCTCCAGCCCTTCCCCCAGCTCCGTTCCCCTCCCTGGACGGCCGGGATGACAGGCCGGGCACGGTCCCCGCACAGACAGCGCGCAGGGCTCTCTCCCGGAGCAGGAGCCGGAGCTCTCCCAGCACGGCTCAGCCGGACTCGGGGCCCTGCCCGGGCAGCTCCGGCCCGGCCCGCCCGGCGCTCACCTCGCCCTACGGCCCTGCTGCAAAGCGCGGAGCCGCAAAGCGCGCCCGGGGCTGCCGCCCTGCCCGAGGGACCGGCCCGGGGCCGCAGCACCCCGACGGACCCCGCGAGCGGGACAGTCCCTGTCCTGTTTGTGTGGCCGTAGGAAATCCACTGCACACAAGCACCGGGCATCTCCCAGCTCCAGCCCACGGTTCCCGGGGTCCGACAGAATCGTAAAAGTTGGAAAAGACCTCCGAGATCGTTCCGTTCAACCAGTGACTGAACCGTGTCGACTAGACCAGCACACTGAGTGCAACATCCAGTCTGTGCTTAAACACCTCCAGGGGTGGTGACTCCACCACCTCCCTGGACAGCCTCTTCCAGGGCCTAGTCCCCGTTTCTGTGAAGAAATTCCTCCTAATGTCCAACCTAAACTGCTGCTAGCAGAGCTTAACTATATCCTCTTGTCCTGTTGCTCGCTTCCTGGGAGAGTAGGCCAGTCCCTGGCCCCCACCCCACTGCCCTGAGGATGCTCTGCCTCCCTTTTATCTCCTAACCCTGCAGATTTCTTCAGTCGTGATGTCAACCTTGTTCCACAGAAGCACGGCAAACAGGAATTGAAGCACCACGCAGATGAACAGCCAGAAGCCAGGGATCTGTCTCAGCTGGTGCCTGCACAGGGACTGATGGAACATGGGACTATCAGACCAGAGTGTTACCAAACTCACACAGCTGTGGATGGCTGACAGAGAACAGCATTCAGAGCAGCAGCCACAAGCAAGGTGACTACTGACACATCTTCATCCAAGCCTTTTGTTTCCCTTCCCAAAGCGCTGATTTCCCCCAGTCAGCCTGAGTTAGTGTTTATCTCGAGCAAGAACAACTCCTGTGAGAGAGCAGGGCTCTAAGGGCTGCTCTGGCAGCCTCCCTTTGGCAACCTGGGGCACTCTGCAGCACTCATCTCCAGCGAGGACCTTAATAGAGTGATAAAAGCTAATGTGTGGGGCAACAGTGCTGTTGGCAGCAGTGCCTCCAGAATGGCTGACGAGATTGTGGGGTGACAGCGAGACACAGACCTGGAGCCTGGTGCCAAGCACAAAGGCTGACAGCAGCAGTGCCTTGCCCAAGGCAACAGGCTGCTGGTGAACAGAGCTCTGCTTCCCCTCCGCTGAAGGCCGGGCTCTTGGCACTCTGAAAACTTGAGGGTCACTGAAACTCAATACTTCGGAAATAAAGTAGCTACTTCGTCCAGGACCAGAGCTAAAGAGGTGCAAGCACTGTCCAACACCCTTTTACTTCCAAGGGAGCAACTTTTCAGGCACTGGGAAGAGTTCTCCAGCTCTGTTTGACCAGTACTCATCTCCTCAAAACTACCTGGAAAGTTCCAGTCCACACTGTACAAGCTGGGCATTACAGCAGCCCTGCAATGCCAGAGAGCTTGCTCAGAGCAGCAGTGCTAAGAGGCCAGAATTCCCAGCCCAGGGCCCACTGCTGGAGTGGCAGGTCAGACAAGACAGCGCTGGCAACTGTTCAACAAAGCACACCAAAACCCGGGAGAGTTCCTGGACAGAAATGCTGTGACTTGGGACCCTGCGTTTGGGCCAAGCTGAGAAATTAAAAAGCCTCAGGGTTCAAACAAGAAAAAAGAGGCTTCCCAACTAAACAGCTACTCAAGTGACCTCACAGCTCTGCAATAACGTGCTGGCTCCTGAGCTGTCCCACATGTGCTGCTCTCCACAGGAGTAGCACTGACTAGTCTGGCAGCCAAGCAGACAGGACACAACAGAGGCCTTCAGGAGAGGGTCCAGGGACTCCCTTGGGGACAGTTGCACAGCAGATTTTGGGACACTTTCTCTAGCTTCAGACTCAAATAGTTGTCCTGTGTGCAGGGCCTCAGAGGGCCATCCATGCTTTAACATCCCAATTTTAATGCATTTGTAAATATGCCCACTCTGGGTAAGGAGTTTAGGCTTAGGAGTTCCCTCCTGAACACAGCAAATACCTGGCTGGGCTTTGTTCAGTAAGATCTCAACCACTCCCAGAAAAAACAAAAACACAAACAAGACAAATAACACTTGGAAGTTTGACTCATCTTATGACAATAACTTGCAATAAGAATTCCCTTTTATCAATTCTGAAATACTTTTCAGCTTTCACCAAACATTACTTTCCACTATGACAGTGCATCAGTAAAAAGGCTTAAGCAACTTCTGATCTTCACTTTAATTCCAGCTCTGACAGACCTGCACCACAGGTAAGAATTTACCTTTGAAACATTCACCACTCAAGTTTCTCAGTCGACTTCAAACTGGAGAGACAAAACAGTAGCTTAAGCTTTGATCTCGTAGAAAGAGGTTCAGAAAAGATCACTGCAGTGAAACCTGGTTGTCTTAATGAAGAGCACTAAACAGGATACACAAGATTGATTTCAACACATCCTTGATGTAAATACCACTGCTAAGGTTTAAAATTCATGCACCTTCACAGCGTTCCCCTTCTGAGCGCTGCTGTCGCAGCAAGCCCAGCTCAGGTGAGTCCTTCAGAGACTGGTTTCAATTTCTTGGTGCTGCCAGAGCTGACAAATTTCACCCTCCCGAGACTCTGCAGAGCAGTGGGGATAACACAGCTCCTGCGTGCACCAGCTGCTCAGGTGACACTGCAGCACCTGTGAGGGCATTGGGCACCCTGCCTCTATCCCAGGAGGTGCATGTGCCCCTCTGGCACATGCCTTTACTGGCAATTCACAGTGCAAGACTAAGCTCAGCAGCAAGAAGGTGCATAGGAGAGAATCAAAACTCAGCTGTCTTCCTTCACAGTATTAAAATGTAGAGAAGTTTGGGAAGAGGTCTGGCAGTGCATAGCCCACAGACCTGTCCCTCTCCAGAAATCCAACAGTTTCTGGTCCTAGGGGACTGTAAACTGCCCCAGGACTGTTTGTCGCCCTTGACAGCAGACTAGCGCTTACCTCACTGGTTCTACTGGAAGACAAAGATGCTGCGGCAATGTGGTGCCTTTTGGATTCTGCAAGACAAATTGAAGCAGACAGAATTTCCACTCTCCTACATATTTTCTCCTCTCCTAAATGAGCCCATGTGCAAATCCCCAAAAACCTTCCACTTGTTTAAAGGCAGCTTATTGCAAACCCTGGTATTCTGTACCCGACTTCTCCCCCTCTCTGGGTAGCAGGCTGGCCACTGAGAGAGAAGGGAAGGATAAACTGATTCTTTCATGAACTGTTCTGGAGAGACCCAGATGAGAATTCACCATTCTCATCCCCAAGCGCAACTACAGCCCTCACAGAACTTTATCCGACAGCCTGAATTCTAATCGCCTTTCACAGTGAACAGCAATCATACTTAGCGTTGCTCCCCTCCCTTTTAAATCTGCTCTGATGGGAAACACACTGACAACTTTTCACTGCAGAAATTAAAGTGGATTTTTCTTAAACAAGGCCACCCACTTGCACAGCCTTAATCCTTCCAGCTCACATATGTCCCTGTAACTTGCACTGCTCTGAATCCAATTATGCCTCCTCAATCCATTAAAAAATATTTGTGGCTGTTGTGCAGGTTGCACAGAGCAAGAGTATCAGCTAAAGAGGCACAAGCAAGCCCTGCTTGATGCCTTCCCTCTGCAGGCATGCATGGTGTGGATTATTAGAAAAATGAAATGTCACAGAGTGACTTTCACAGGGTCCAGTGAACTAGTTCCAAACGACAAAAGTCTGGGCTTAGACAACAGGAAAAAAGACTTGACACACGGTTATTTGTAAGCGCCTGGCACTTATTAGTTATCCATTACAAGCTCTTCCAGGTCTCTTGCTCTGGCAGCATGCACAGCTAGGAACAAGCTCACGAGCAGCTGCTCTCCCGTGCATTAGACTGGAAGAGCAGAATAACCCTGAGTGAAGTCATCAGAAGTGCCCACAAATCTAAACTGCATGCACAGATCAAGCTTCAGAGTATCCAAGGGCTCACTGGCACACAGCCGTGAGCGAAACACAAGCTGACAGTATGTGCTGGGACACCAGCTATGATTCCACACAGGTACCTGTTGGCCTCCCAGTGCTCCCTACTTTGCCAAATTCCATTGTATTCTCCAGACAGACAATCCACATATCACAGAAATCAAGTTCTTCCATTATCACCTTTGCTGACAGGGTCTCCTTGTCCTTTCCAAACTGGCAGTGCGCCCAGCAGTTACTCCCTGCACTTCAGGGTCACACTACAGATCGCAGCGTCCTCAGCTATGCCACAAACTTACATGGCCACTACAGAAATGGGACAGAAGTAGCAAGCGGGATGCAAAAATAGCAGATGGCAGTTCAGCACTTGCACCTTATAGATGAATTTTTAGGTTTTCCATGACTGCAACACATCAAACAAATTCTGCATATAGCCCTCTTCCAAATACCAAGGTCCATGTACATCAACACTTTATCTGAAAGCAAGCAGACTGCATTTGATCACCAGTTAAACTTACTTTTCTCCACACGTTCAAGAACATGTAACTTCATAGCACCAAATTCCTGTTGAAGAGGAATTACCAGCAAAGTAAATTGGACCCTCTGGAGTCAAGTCTGCCAACTTACAGACTTGGCAATCTGGCTTGTTAACATCCCACATGATTGGAATTTATTTTAGGATCCAATGCCACATGCTGTGTGGGGGGTTTTTTCCCTTTTTCTCTTTTCCTTCCCCAAATGACAAGCTAAAGCCCAGGATTCAGAGGTCCCAATTCCATTCCTGTCTCTAAAACACACCTGGGGTCAAGGTCCTTTGCAGAATAAGTAATATTAGTTCTATCAACAGCATCCTACACATAACCCTCCTTTTTGAGCCTTTCATTGAAGACTGGAGTAGAAATTAAGAGCTGCATTTACCTACTGCTCACAACCAACCCTAAAATCCCCACCCTCCTGCACGGCACAGCAATGCTGAGCTGCACCTGCAGTTAAATCCGGAGGGATTCTGCCTCAGCTCCCGGACAGGTCGGGCACCTCGAGGCTGGGGTGCTACACCAGGTAACTTCAACCAGGACCTGTTCTCCCAGGCTAAAGAAAGAGACCTTCCAGAGCCAGCTTTGGCCGGGAGGTGCCAGCTCTCTGCGCTGTGAAATGTCAGCCTTCAGCTTCGTGCCTCGCCCAGGCAATTCGTTTTTCTTTTTCGGAAGAATCCGAACGCCTCCCCAAAGAAGGGGCCCGTGTTCCCCGGCAAGGAACACACTCAGGGAAGCGCCGCTTCCTCCTCTCCAGCACCCAGGGTCTCCTCAAGGGCCCGAAACACGGGGCTAGGCACCCGGCCCGACCCTGCACGGCCCCCGCAGGGCCGGGGACAGCGGGCTCGGCGCTCCGGGGCTGGCCGAGGGGGCAGAGCCCGCCGCCCCCGCGGCGCAGGCGGCATGCGGGGGAGGATGGAGCAGCCCCCGCACCCCTCCCCAACCCGGAGCCGAGCGGGGCGGCAGCGGGACCCTCTCGCGGCGGCCGCGCAGGTCCCACAGAGGGCCGGGACGCGCGTGGGAAGCGGAAGGGGCGGCGGGCCCGGCAAGCGGCGGAGCAGCAGCAGGAGCGAGGGAGGGAGAGGGCGGCACCCCCGCCCGCAGCCATGCAGGGCCCGGCCCGGCCCCCCGCCCGCGCGGTCACTCACATTGCCTGAGGAGCTCCAGACACAAAGCCATGGGAGACACAAAGAGGGGCGGAGGGGACCGGAGAGACGCGGGGGGCGCGGGCGCTCGGCCCGGCCTGGGTCCCGCGGAGGGGAGGAAGAGGAGGACGAGCCGCGGGCCGGGGCTGCTCCGGCTGCTCGTGCGGCCGCCGCCGGAGGAGGGAGGAGACGCGCGGATCCGCCGCCGCACTCACCGCGCCCGCCGCTCCGGCCGCGCGCCGGGGGGGGGCCGCGCTTTAAACCCCCGCCCCGCCCCGCCGCGCGGCCCCGCCCCGCGCGTGCCCCCGCCCCGCCGGCCCCGCGGGACCGCGCTCGGCTCATGCGGGACCCGCGTCCCGCCCGCTGCCGGGAGGGGGAGACAGGGGCGGCGCTGGCCGCTCCCGCACCGGCGCTGCCGCGGGGGTAACCGGGCGTCGCTGAACAAAGCGGGCGCCGCTCCCACCCCACGCGGAAGCTTTGTCTCCCTGTCGCGGTGACATCTTTCCCAGCGCGGCCCCGGCTCCACCCACGCGCGAACGTGCGTTTGGATGAAAGAGCCCCCGTGTTCCCCCCGCTCCAGCCCCCGGCGCCGGGCGCGGGTGGGACCCGAGCGGGCGGTGGGCGTCCACCCACCCGCCACGCACCTGCTGCAGGATCGCCTAGAGGAGTCCTCCGGGACAGAGGGAAATACGTGGAAAGGAAACAGCGGGACGGGGAGGTTCTCCTTGAGAGTGTTTTCCCCTGGTACGAGAGATTTGCTGGTGGAGTTCTGCCCCGATGGGCACGGGGAGGGGGAGTGGAGCCTCACTGGGTGCGGGTGCTGTGCTTGGGGCTGCGCCTCGTGCCTGCCCTTGGGTTGCCTGAGCAGGGCTGATGGAGGATGAGGGTGCGGAGGGGAGTGGGACTGGCACAGTGTGAAGGCTGCGGGAAGAACCTGTCTGGGCAGAGCCACCCCGAGTTGGCACCCTGGGCACAGACGTGCTGGGTGCTGGGGCAGTGTCCAGCCCCATCCCTCCGATCCTGCTCTGAGACACACGGAACTGAGCACCCAGCTCGCCTTGATGTGGGGCTGGAGATATCTCTGCAAGACCAGAGCCACGCCATGTAGTGTCTGACTGAGGTGGGCAGCGGGTGCCCGCCAGCCCCCCATGGTGTGGGCACTGCCCAGCGGCGCTGCCCGCAGGTGCGTGGCCCTTGGGCAGGGCTCCTCGCTGTGCGGGCAGCGGTGTTGCCACGTGGCTCCTGCCAGCAGCACATGTGCCGCCCCGGCTCCTCGCAGCTACCGTCACTCCTTGGATGCTGTGATTTATTGATGACTCGCTGGGTTCCCAGCACTCGGAGAAGGGCTGGTCTGCAGCGAGGAGCAATCAAAGCGCCGTGGGAAACACTGAACTGAGCTCACACACTGAGCCGTCGCCCCCCTCGGCGTTCAGAGACTGAATTGCTGCAGGTTTGCTGCTTCTGCTTTTGGAAGCAGCAGCACAATGGGGCTGAAGGAGGATCTGGTCTCAGCATCAGCTCTGAGCCTGGGGACCAACAGCCCAGGGCCTCCCCCCTCCACTGCCTACAAAAGAAAACAAGGAAACTTCAATTCAGGGGCTCCCAGGTGAGGAGTGGGGAGCAGCTCAGGACTGAGAGCCCGTCACCCACATGGACTGCGAAGCCCTGAGCCAATCTCTTCCTGAATCCTCAGGAATACCCACATCATGGCTCAGTAGATGGAAAAGGTAATGGAAGAGCATAAAGGAGAGGAAAAGCAACGCCAAACAAGAGAAATACATACAAAGAAACCCTCATTTGCCTGTGCTGCCTGACATCCTGCAAATGCTCCAGGCTGTTTGCATGGCCTCACGCAACCCCACCAAGCCCAGTTCTCCTGGCATAGGTGGGTGTGTCTCAGCTAAGGCCATCGGTCGCTGCTGCCCCAGTGATGGCACAAGCCCTGTGGCCACAGGGAGCCGCAGAGAGGGGCTGAGCAATGCCGACAGCAGGGACACGGAGCAGCACCTGAGGCTGTCTGGTGTCAGGGCAGCTCTGTGCTCACTTGGCTCACATGGATGGCCAGTGTGTGTGTGGCACCAGACCCCTCGGCCTGAGGAGAGACCTCAGCTGTCTGTGTACATGGATAATTGCCTCCCATCGAGCATCATGCATGTATTCCTGTTGCTGCCCTTCCAGAGGCCCCAAATGAACCAAGGTACCCCTTGGTGCTTTGCTTTCTCCTCTCCCATGAGGTCAGGACTACTGACTCCCTTTCCTGCTATCAAGGCTGATAAAAGCAAGCAACAAGAAGGACTTGGCTTTCTGACCATATCAGCAAAGGGAAATGCTGGCAGCTGCCTTTGTTTCTGCTCCTTTGTAGATGGTCCCTGCTGGGAGAAGGCAGGCTTGGCCAGGACCTTGGAGCTATGCTCACCTCCCCTGCATCTGTTTGTGCCAGCACAGCATCATGTGTGGCTGCAGCACCCCCCTTCCTGGGGATCTGTGCGAGTGGTATTTCTGTGGGACTCAAACCCATTGCAACTGTTTTTGGGTGCCAGATATGTGCCTGCAGCAGGCAGTGAGCCTGCCGCCTGTGAAAAGCTGAAATCTGGCAGCAAAGAGCACCAAGCACGGAAAGACAGGGATGGTTTGGGTTTGGGGGTGGAGCTGAGAGCGAGGTTGTGGCCACGGTACAGCTTCCTGGGGAAAAGGGAAAAGGGAGTGCTGGCTGGGCACAGGGCGGTGGTGGAGTTTCCATAATAACAAGAAAAAGATCAGAGGTGAAAAATGAACTGACAAATGCAGAGAGAAACAGCTGTCATAAATTCCTTTGTGTGCCCCACACACATGAATACATCACAGAACATGTGTACATGCCCCTTTTTCCTTTGCACTGGCAGAGTGTGAAACAGAAATCTTTCCCTGGTGCGCGCGCACAAGCACACACACAGACACTGTCTCCCTCTAATCCCTTTCCTGCTTGTATGTCAGAGAAAGCTATTTCTGGAACGTGAAATCTAGGTCAAAAAGGAGAAAATCTGAAGGGAATGATAAAAGTCCCTCCCAAAGACCGTGTGGGGTCAGCATGGGCCAATGTGATTAGTGAAGGGGCTGCAGTGGTGCTTCATCCCTCAGCCCTGGACACTCATGTGCAGGCTCAGCAATGGCTCCTAGCCTGGTGTGAGTTCCCTTTGCCTTCACGCCACTGCTTCTTCCCCACACAGAAGAGAAGGCCATGACAGCCGAGAGAAGAGGAACAGAAATCACCTTCCTACACAGAAACCAGGTTCACTGCGCACAGAGGAGGAGGAGAAGGAGGAGAAGAAGCTACACGACTTTCCCAGAAGCCACATGGCTTTCCCAGCAGCTGTGGAAACATCCCACAGTGAGACAACCCTTGGGGTTTGGGCCAGCACAATGCTGTGACACTGCACAATGTGTGCAGGCAGTTTGTCCTTCCTCCACTAAGCATGGCCCTGCTGCCCCTGCAAGAGCATCAGTGCCAGGGGACCAGGCTGGCACCGGCTTTCTCCTGGGGCAGGGCAGGGTTCCCAACACAGCCACGGGCCTGGGAGCCAGCTCTCCAATTTAGTGATAAAAAGGGAAACAAAAGAAACACAAAGAAGACAAAGGAAGCAGGTGGGAGGGAGAAGGCAGCTGTTCTGTCCCAACCTTGGGAGTATCTCTCCTGGTTAGTGCTCTCATGCCCAGCCTGGGCTTGGCAAAGTTCTGGCATATGGATGGGCCAGAAGATGCATGCAGCCTTGGCGTCCCTGGAAGAGATATGGACACAGGATAAGGAGCTGGTCACGTGGGCTTTCTGGGATCAGGCTGCTGAATCCCAGGGCAGGATGCTCTGAGCAAGGGTGGAGCTACCAGATGGCACAGGGAAGACTGGGGAGAGCTCAAGTAGGAACTGGCTTGGTGTGAGCTTTCCCTGCTGTCTTTGCTTTGCTCATCTCTGCTTTCCTGTTTTGCCTGGATATCAAATATTCCACTCTGCATTGCAAGTAGTCTATTAAACAAGCAATTCCCAGAGCTGCCCCTAATAAGCAGGAGCGGGGGCTGGGGAGTCCTTTGTGATGCTCCCGAGCCGGCGCGGCTGTCACCACACGCCTGGCAATTAGAGGAATAGGCTCCACTGGGGCTTTTGAGTCTCCGGCTGAGCAAGGCGCAAAGCTTTGTTTAAGGCTGATCAAGGGCAGCTCATCGTCTGTCTCGCTGGCTGTCAAATAGGAGCTAATTGCCTTGTAATGTGCCGCTGACACAGGCATTAATGGGAGGAGCTGTGGCAGAGGTGTGACAGCTGTCAGGGCTCTCCCCTGGCCGTGTTCCCCACACAGACCCCGGGACTGGCACTCTTCTGAAATGGAGCTCACTGCCCCTTCTGTACCATCCTGCCCTCGGATGGTGCCTAAATCCCTTTGCTTTAAGATCCAACCCCCAGTCTACCCTCAAGGAATGAGAAGCCTGAGACAAAAGACAAAACCCCTCCCTGGGAACTGGGCCCATGGTGGTCCCCATTCCTCTGGGCTGGTGCACAGATTCTGGGTGCAGGAGGGTGGGATGTAAGCAGGTAAGGGCTCTCAGTTGTTTCACCCCAGAGTCTTGCATGGAGCCTTGCTTATAAGCACCTGCAAATGATGGTGCACCCACTTCTCTCTATTGGTCCAAACTGATGCTGCCAAGCTGAGGTACAAACCTGCTGCTTGGGAGGCCCCTCTCCTACACCACTAACCACTTAGATGCACAGATGTCTGGAAAGGGACCTGGGGGTGCTGGTCGACAGCAGCTGAGCATGAGCCAGCGTGTGTCCAGGTGAGTGAGAAGGCCAATGACATCCTGGCTTGGACCAGTCACAGTGTGGCCAGCAGGACCAGGGCAGTGACCATCGCCCTGCACTGTGGTCATGCCTCCAATCCCGGGGTCACTTTCAGGCCCTTCACAGCAAGAAAGACATTTTGGTGCTGGAGCATGTCCAGGGAATGGAACGGATCTGGGAAAGGGTCTGGAGCACAAGTTGCAGCTGAGGGAGCTGTGAGGCCTCAGCCAGGAGAAAAGGAGGCTCAGGGGGAACCTTCTCACTCTCTACAACTCTTTGACAGGAGGGGGGAGCCCGGTGGGGGTCAGTCTCTGCTCCCAGGGAAGAAGTGACAGGATGACAGGAAATGGCCTCAAGTTGCACCAGGAGAGGTTTAGATTGAATAGCAGGGAAAATTGCTTCATGGAAATGGTGGTCAGCCGTTGGAACAGGCTGCCCAAGGCAGAGGTGGAGGCACTACCCCCAGAAGTGTAAGTCCCTTCCAATTTAGAATATTCTGTGAACTCTATGAATTCTGTGAGCAAGTGTTCAAAAACCATGTGGATGAGGCACTCAGGGACATGGATTAGTGATGGGCTTGGCACTGCTCGGTTAATTTGGACTCTGATCTTAAAGGGCTTTTCCAACCCAAATGCTTCCATGATTTGCAGGGGAACTGAGCCCAGGTGGCTGATTAGAGGCATGACTGCTGTCCAGATACGTCTCCTGCCTCCTGTCCTGAACTCACACAACCACAAATGCTCCTCTTTGCTCCCCACCCCTTCATCAAAAGCATTTTCCTCTCCAAGCCCCAGCAGCCAATGTGAAGGGCTGGAGGGTGTTCTGTGAATTAGCAGATCTCTGCTGGGTCACATAAGAGAGAGGTGGCACCCAGGCATTTTGGAAGCCCCCTCTGTGCTGTACCTGCTACTGCTGCCCAGTGTTAGCCTGGAATTGCAGCAGCACAGGGCTCAGCAAGGAGAGGAGTGAGCTGTGGCAGTGAGGTGATCCAGATGGGAAGAGCATAGGACAGAAGCAGAGAAGAGTCAGTGGCAGGAAGAAGGGACAGGGCTAAGCAAGCAGCCCATCCCTCACAGGGGGCCTCTTCCAGTTCCTGCCTCATCCTGTGGACTTTAGCTGTGATGACCCTGCAGCGCAGACCACGGAAGGGTCTGGGCATATCTCTGGGTGAGAAGGCCTGGAGCCAGGAGGGCCTCTGGTGCCCCATTCCCACTCCCCTTCTGCCCAATGCTGGGATGGGGCTCTGGCCTGGCTCCCACCAACAGCCCACTCCGGTGGGCTGGCAGCTTTGCTCACAGCGGATGTGCTGAGGCTGCTCTGAACGCCCCATTGCTTGTGCCAGGAGCCACCATCCCCTCTGGCCCTGCCCCCAGTGTCCCTGTGGGGACAGGTCTTGCTGCCTCCACACGGTCAGCAGCACAGAACAGTCCTGATGAGGTGCTGGATTCCTCCTGCCTGCTCTGCCATCTGCCTGGCACAATGTCCAGGCACCGCAGTGTTCAGAAACAGTTCCCAGAGCTGTTCCTGGGATGGGAGCCCTCAACACCTCACACCTTGTGTTACATCTGAGCTTCACACGGAGCACCATAGCTGGCTGGAGAAGGACACAGGCTGCCTTGGAGAAAATGATGCAAAGTGATGCAGATCAAGTGACTTAAACATCGTGGAAAGCTAATAGGACCTGGCAACTTCCTTGAGCATCTCTCCAGAGTGTGCTGCCACCCACCCTGCACCAGCTGAAATGCTGCAGAGAGAATGCTGCCTACACTGCAGCTCCCACAGCTGGACCTGTTGGCTCTGCCCAGGCCTTCAGGAGCCATGTGCAGAGGCAGCATCTCCATGTGCAGCCCATGCACACATTTTCCAGGAGAGACATAGACCCAGGACTGAAGACACTGCTGTAGATCCTGCTTTGGCATAGGATGTGCCAAACTCATCCCTGGGCTGGGGTGGTGCTGGTTCTCACAGCAGGAGCCAGCACCAGCTCATTTTTGGATGAGACAGAAACCTAGCTCTGCATCTCTTTCCTCCTGGGCTTTCCCAGCACTGTGGGGTCTGAACAGTCCTTGCCATTTCTTGCTGTCTTGAGCCGGTGACTTCAGCATCCTGGTAAAATTGCATCCTGGGGCAAAGTACTTGCCTTCCTTGGTTCCCACCTGGGTGCTGAGTGCCTGGGCAGCACTGTGGGAGGGCAGAGTGGTCCTGACAGGGAGTGCAGGCAGCCCCCAGTCATCCCAGAGGTGCTGGGTGCCTGGCTACATGGGAAGGGGAGGGCTCGGCCTGCGGCACAGCCAGCTCTGGGAAAGAGCCCTGAACTGATGTGGAGCTGGGAGCAGCCTGCTGGGAGAGGTGGCCGGGCTGGAGAGAAACCAGCAGAACAGGGTTGTGCACAACCTCACCCTGACCCCGGGGCATGGAGTCAGTCCTGACTAACACCTGAGGGAGAGGCCAGGCTCTTGTCCAGTGTAGTAATTCCTAATCAAGAGTAGGGATGAATAATCCTGGCCTCCAGGCCATCCTGCTGCGATGGCTCAGCAGAGGGGTGCTGGGCTCAGGAAGGCTCCTTAGTGCCTTGAAACTCAGCAGATGACCTGTTCTTGCCCCACAGCCAGGGATGTTAGGGTCTCACTATCTGTCATCATAGAGTCACAGAATGGTTTGGCTTGAAAGGGACCTTAAAGCTCACCCAATTCCAAACCTTTGCCATGGGAAGGGACACCTTCAACTAGATCAAGCCCAGTCCAACCTGGCCTTGAACATTTCCAGGGATGCAACAGCCACAGCTTCTCTGGGCAACCT
The DNA here is from genome assembly GCA_035583135.1 of Lophotriccus pileatus. NCBI lineage: Eukaryota > Metazoa > Chordata > Aves > Passeriformes > Tyrannidae > Lophotriccus > Lophotriccus pileatus. The sequence goes on from JAWWES010000051.1 coordinate 1,004,356, forward strand.
GTTCCAGTGCCCCACTAACCTTTGAGTAAAGAACTTCTTCCTAACATTCAATCTAAATCTCTCCTTTTTTAGTTTAAAACCATTTCCCCTTGTCCTATCACTATCTGCCTGTGTAAAAAGTCCCTCTGTCTCTTTTTTAATAAGCCTCTTTAGATACTGGAAGGCCACAATGGAGTGAGTCTCCATCAATGGTGAAGGGAGTTGATTTGTCAGACACCTACATGGCTGCTCTGATTCTGTCATGGGAAAGAAAGCAGTTGGAGTCAGTCCAGACAAGAGATGAACTCCCAGGATCTCACTGTAGAGGATTTTGAGACTAGTCTCTAGGTAGCAACCCCAGGGCTGGGTGCACAAGGGTGATGCTGCCTGTCTGTCCCCTCTGTCACCCTGCCTGCAGGGGAAGGGACTGGACTGCAAACCCAGCCCAGCACTGCTCCTCCTCCTCAGTGTGGAGCTGGACAGGCACCTGGATGGCACAGGAGCCCCATGATCAGCTCAGATCCATCCTGCCTGGGCTCCTGGGCAGGGTCAGACCTGCCTGCAGCTCTGCTGGGCAAAATCACAAATCCTATGGATATGGAGGGGGCAAATTCTCACCAGTTGTCTTTTTCCCAAGCTCTGATTAGAAAGACTTGTTTCCAGGAGTCCTGCCTATGCAAGAACCTGCAAAGAAGTTCATGCTGAGCCCCGAAGCCTTGTCACACCGCCATCTGTGAGGGATGGAGGCAGACTCCTTCTGCCCTCCCTCTGCCCATCAGCCCCAGTTCCTGTCCCTGGCCGATGGGGCTGCAGAGACTGGATGCACTCAGGTGCTGGGGAAGCCGGTGCAATCCCTGATGGAGTTTTGTTCCTAAGAGTTTCGGAGAGAGGCTAAACCTGCCAACAGCAGCCTGGATTGGAGTAAAGAGAGATACACTGTGGTGAGGAGAAGGAGGAGGATGGATGCTTTCCTAGTGTAGGGCAGCAGGGCTGCTGCCTGTGCTGCATGTTCCCCTGCCCCCACAGCCCTGGAGTTAGGGCACAGAGAGAGGCCAGTGCTTCTGGGCAAGGTGGGGATCCCAGAGGGGGGTCCAGCTGCAGCACTCAGGCTCAGGTTTGGCTTGACTGAGCAAAGACATGGAGCTCTCCTGGTCATTCAGTTCCATCCCCCTACCGTAGGCAGGGACACCTTCCACTAGCCCAGGTTGCTCCAAGCCCTGTCCAACGTGGCCTTGAACACTTCCAGGGATGAGGCAGCTACAGCTTCCCTGGGGAACCTGTGCCAGGGCCTCCGCACCCTCACACTGATATTTCTTCCCAGTATCCCATCTTGCCCTGCCCTCTGGCAGTGGGAAGCCGTTTCCCTTGTCCTGTCACTCCAGACTCTTGTCCCAAGTCCCTCTCCAGCTCTCTTGGAGCCCCTTTAGGCACTGGAAATGGCTCCAGGGTCTCCCTGAAGCCTTCTCTTCTCTGGGCAGAACCCCCCCAGCTCTCCCAGCCTGGCTCCAGAGCAGGGGGGCTCAAGCCCTCAGAGCATCTCCATAGCCTCTTCTGGGCTTGCTCCAACAGTTCCATGTCCTTCTGATGTTGGGGACCCCATTGCTGGAAGCAGCCCTGCTCCGGGGGTCTCATGAGAGCAGAGTAGAGGGGGGAGAAGTCCCTCCCTTGACCCGCAGCCGACACTTCTTTTGGTGCAGAACCCAGAGCCTGTCTGTCATTCCAGGACCTGCATCCAGCTTTTGGCCGCTCTCTCCAGCACAGAGTAAGCCCCCATAAAAGTCATGGACAGCCATGGCTTGGGATGCAGGAACCTGAGCCCAGTGCCTCGCATGCTCGACAGCTCCCAGGCGGCCAACAGCAGTGTCCCGTGTCCCCTCCCCCGGCCTCCGCCCCGTCCCCTGGCCCCTCACTGCGACCGGCACTCACTGCTGTTGGTGGGCAGGGTCCTGCTGCCGCTGAGGCTGCCCGTCTGCGGCGGGGAGATGGAGCGGACGGAGCCCGTGTCCTCCTCCTGGGAGCAGCCTGCCTGGATGGCGCGGAGGTAGCTGTGGCTCCGGGATCGGAAGTAGCTGGGCAGGGGCAGGTCCAGCACCTCCGCGGCCGCTGACTCGGCTTCGCTGTAGGTCAAGTCGCAGACCGCCTCGTACTGCTCCCCCAGCTCCGGCTCGGGTGCCTGCAGGGGAAGAGGGGCAGCCTCAGTCAGCCCCTGCCTGCGGGCTGCCCTTCCCTTCCCTCCTGCTTCTCGCCCTGCTGCCGCTCCTGCGTGGTCCTGCTCGTGGCAGGGGATGCGGCAGGCGCAGTGCTTGGTGCTGCTGGGGTGCAAGGTGCCTGGGCTCTCTGCTGCAAGAGGGAAGAGGAGGCCCTCCTTGGAGGCGAGAGGGTCCTTGCTTGTGAAGTAGGAGAGACTTACCATAGCAGTGCCTGTGAAACATCTCTCAGCCCCTGACGGTGAGGCTGAGAGCACGTGAGGCTAAAATCCTAGTTGTCATGGTTTGTTTTGTGCTTTTAAAGTTTAGTTGAAAATTTGTTTCTTTTCCCCCTGCTTGTGTTTGGAGGAGGGGAGCCGGTCAAACCAGTTTTTCCAAGCCTCTAATGGCTCACCTTAACGATGCAGCCAACAATATTGATATGTTAATTGCCTGGTTTTGTCTCTTAGAAAAGCAGGAGAAAGGGCTGGGAGGTTCTTTGGGGCAATGGAGATGTGTCCTGTGTGGCGACGGGACAGTTTCACTCTCAGCGGAGTGCTTGTGGAGTGTGGCTGGGGGCTTTGCCGGGCGATCGGGCTGCTGCTTTTTTTTTTCTCTGGACGGGCGGCGGCATTTGGAGCTATTCTCGTTTGGATCTCCTTTGGAGTCGGGGACAGAGAGACATCGCTGCACGTCTGGGATCAGCAGGAAAGAGTGAGTTGCTCCAGCGCTGGGAGCTGTGTTTTTTCCCTTCCCCCTCCTCCCTCCCTCCGGGGAGGGCTCCATTGTCCAGCTTGCCTCAGAGCGCGGAGAGCAAC
>JAWWES010000051.1:1007438-1043442 GCA_035583135.1 Lophotriccus pileatus
TTACAGACCTTTCTAATAAAAGGGTTGTTATTCCTACCTGGATATAATTTTGGTCTCCTTTCCCACACTATTCCTCGGTCGGAGTCCATTAATTTCGGATTTGTAATTGCTTAGGGGAAGGAGCTTTTGGGTCTTCCCTGTGGTTTATTCTCAGTAAAACACTTGTATCTCACTCAAACTGAGACACTAGTCCAGCCTCTGCCACGTCCCCCTGTCCCAGCACAGGTGGGAGACCCCAGTCTCAGCGAGAGCCCACCAGGGCAGGAGAGCTCCTGATGGGGGGAGATGGGGAGAGAGAAAGGGGGATGTGTGGGCTGGGCGACAGTCCCCACCCTTGCCCAGGGACAGGCTGCCTGGGGTGGGTCTGGGTGGCACCTCAGAACCCATCCCAGCCTCGTCTGCAGTGAGGGCCAAGAGAGGGCTCAGCATCCGACTGCAGTAGACTGGGCAGGGGCAGTTCTGCCACTGCCCCAACCTCCCTCCCAGTGCCCCCAGCCCTGCTCTGGTCTCCCATGGCAGTAGCTGGGGAAACTCGGACTTGGGAGAAGCTCAGCCAGATCAAACCAGAGCCAGCTCAGAGCAGACCATTCCAAAATAAAAATGAGAGATGCTGAGACTGGCCCTGTTGCCCACTTCTGTCTCTCCTGGCCCTTTCTTTCTCCTGACACTCAAGGACAATTGATCCTGCCCAGCTTTGGCATCTGAGCTCCATGAGACTTGGCTCAAGAAGTTCATTTGCTTCCCCCTCTAAAACTGACAGTCCCTAAGCCCCTGCTGGGTCCAGGACTAAGCTCTCCATCTGCCCTGTAGTGCAGTGCCTGCTGTCTCCTTCTGCTCCTCTCTTCCTCTGCCTCCTGCTGCTGGCCTGGGGCATGGGCTGATCCCAGAGGCTGCCTCACACCCCACCATGGGTGTCCCCACTGACCCGAGAAAGCTCCGTGAGGAAGGATGAGGGAAACGCCAGCGGGACAATACCTGCTCTCCATGGGTAAATATCTGAGGGATAAGTGAGGGGGGTCCAAACATCTGGAAGAAAGAGTTGGAGAAGGTTAAAGGTCAGGAATAGGGGAAGCCCTCACACAGACAGTCACTGCACAGGGACTGAGGACATGGGGCTCATCCCCTGGGGCCACCAATGCTGACACTTCAGTACAAACTTCAGAGGTCATGAGTTGCCAAGTGAGGTGTCACACAAGCCCCTCACACAGTGGCATGGACACAGCATAGCAAAGCGCCACAGGACATCTCAACCATAGGAGAAGCTGCTGACAGCTTCAGCCTGCTGTATGCACCATATACCCATGTATATACACAGGGGACACTGCGGACACACAGTGCTGGGACACCCCTTGGCACACATGGACAACTGGACAAGGCTGGTGTGGCTCCCAGTGAGCACCTCTGGGAAGGCCCCAGCATGGCCAGGAGCAGCAATGGGCCCCTGCAGCCCACAGAGCCAGTGTGCTCCATGAGTGCTCCGTGTCAGGGAAACCCTCCTTCACCCTTATGGGGCTGGACTGGCCACCTCGCTGCTGCCTCTGCTGACCCCGAGCCAGAAGAAGCCACACAGAAGCTGTACTGCCTTCCCATGCCAGCAAAGCTACGGCACACATTTGGCACGCGGACAGAGCCCTGTGAGACAACACGCTGCCCATGGCGGGAATGCCACTTCCTCTGCTTCCCAACTCTGCAGAGCACATCCACTCTTTGGGCTCTGCCTTGCATCACCTACCTTGCTCATGCCCAAGATGACCCATCTTGGGAAGAATCCAGGCTCAAAGTGTACCTGAGGGAAGAGGCTTGGCTCTGGGGGATAGTCTGGCCCGCCTGCACAGTGAGGCTTGGTAGTATTGGGGTCACCAACTGGCTCTTTCTGGCCACCTTGGTGTGATGCTGACATGCACATCTGGTGAATCCCCAACTGCCAGAGGTCTGCAAGGTAGAGCCGAGTGGGGACAAAACCAAGCAGAGGGGACTTGTCTGTCAGAGCAGGAGTGTGGGAGGACACTGGGGTCAGGCTGGACACACAAGAAAGGTGTTGGAGGTCACACAAATGTGAGGGCAGGGGTGGAACTGCCTCTGGCACTGACACTGATGGCTGAACCATCTCCATCCTGGATTAACAGACATGCAGTTCATAGGAGGTCTCTCAATCCCAACCAACTGGAGCTGAAACTCTCTGGGATTTGGAGGACAGTGGCAGAGTGCATGTGATGGCAGCAGCACCACGTCTGAGCAGGTGCTGTGGCAGTTGGTGTGCCCCTACCATCCCAGTGCCACCAGTCTCTCTGTGGGGTGGCTGCCTGGGCAGCTCCTGGCACGTCATGGGCTTCTCAGACCATTCAGCTCCAAGACCCTTCTGATGACTCCATGGGGTGCTGCACTCAGCTGAAGACCAGAAGCTCTAGACACGGATAGTGCACAGACCCGTTGTCTTCTGCAGAGACCTGGCTTCAGGCATGGACTGACAGGCAAAGGACAAGGACACAGTGGTCCTGATGCCCTCTGTGCACCGAGACACCTAGCAATTGCTGCTGCTGCACAAGGGACGAGACTGACCACAGGGAACAGGTTTGCCCAGCAATGACCTGTGCTCCTCCCAAGCTCTCCTCCAAGGGCTCCAACTGCTCTGGGACAGCAGGAGGTACCAGCCATGGGGCCAGAGGGGCTGGGTTGGGCCAGGGGAGGCCTCAGAGCCCCACACACCTGGAGGGGAACACTGGCAGAACACACTGCTCAGCCCCCCTCATCCCTGGGTTCCTGGTGCCCACTCCACTGCTGTAACCCTTCCTCGTGCTGCTGCCTGTGGTCAGTGCACACAGCCAGGGCAGGCCCATGTGGGCACATGCTCCCAGCAGACATGCATGAACAGAGATGGGGCATGATAGAGGCCCAGGGTGATAGTGGACCTGCTGGGTGAAGCCCGTGGAGCCATTCCTGCCCTGGGACCTTCACCCACCCAGTGAAAGGGCTGAGATAAGCACATGTCTGCAAAGGCTTTCCTGGCACAAGTTGTCTCCAGGCCTGTGAGGCAGCTGTCTTAGAGCCACCTAAGCCAGGAAGAGCTCCAGAATAATCCCAAGACCATTGTGTAGGGAGTTAAACCCAGTTTGCATCAACTGCATTCCAGACATGGGGGTCAGGGCATGAGTCTACCCTGTGACAAGGGGTTTGCCACCCACTACCAGCATCTCACAGGCATCCTTGGCTTTGCCAATCCCATGAGGCCCAGAAATATCCAAAGAGACATCCCCAGCTACCTGGGAGTTCAGCCTCATGAATCAAAAGGAGCTTGTTTCTGGGTCCAGTCTGCTTCATGAGGGATGAGGTCCTGAGCTGAGCAGGAAGACTGTCCCTGGTGACCCAGTGCTGCAGTGTCCCAGGCTGGACACCAGCAGGTGAGGTTGGCCCAGGCTCTGTACCCACCCACTGGGCAGGAGGAGTTTGCAGCAGGGTTGGACAGCCTTGCAGGTGGCTTTCAGGGGGTGACACGGTGGGACCCTGCACCTGGAGCAGCCCTGAGTTTGACCCAGTGCTGTGGAGCACCACTCTGGGCTACCATACCTATGGCAGAACAACTTTGGCTCCACCAGCAGTGTGAGAGAAGGCAAAGCTGGAGGAAGGAGGTCTAATATGAATCATGATTAAGCAGCTGGCCTTGATACTTTGGTAAAGCTGCCAGGGAACAGCCTGTGCAGTTCCTGGAGTGCAGTCAGTGCCTTGTTTTGAAGGGGGAAGAAGAGGATACTCCCTCTGCCCTGAGCTGGCTGTCTCTCTTGCCAGGCTGTGCTGGCAGATCCAGTCAGCACTTCAGCACCTCACCTGGTTGACGCAGCTGGACTCGTTGATGCTGTCAGAGATCGGGTTGTATTCTTCCTCCCAGGTTGGGAACTTCGGAGGTAGGAGGATCTCGACAGAGTCCAGGCGGTCCAGGCTCCTGCCAGCAGAGAGGGAGGATGTGAGGGGTGACCCCACAATAGGAACAATGGTGGGGCTCTGCTGGAGCAGAGCCAGACCACCTCTGCCTATGGCCAGATCACCCCTGCCCATGGCCCCTCTGCCAGGCACCCGCACTGTGCAGCACGGGGACGATGCCAGGGACCATGTCCACTGCTCGGTCCCTGGAGCAGAAGGAGGCACTTCCTCACCTTGCCAGCCCCTGGAATAGCCTGGCACACAGGCGAAGGGTTGTTGGGTGCAGCAGAAGGAGATGGGACAAGATTTCGGGTCACACTAACCCCAGGAATGCACTGTGGATACCAGGTTAGTCCAGCTGAACTCCAAGGAGCACATGGGACCTGTGCCAACTTCCAGAGTCAGAGCACTGCCTGGACTGGTGGGAAGGGAATGAGAGGTGGGGTGAGAAATTACTTTTAAATGGTGTTTTGTGGATTTTGCAGCTGGAAACATTTGCAAGATATATACATATACACACAGACATGCACATATATCTGCATAGATACATGGATGTATAGAGGTATAAAAATTTGTGTAAAGGAACCCAAAAAATTATCTGGAAGAAGTCTAAGGTGAGACAGCATGGAATGACAGTGCTGCAGGAGCAGGGGAGCAGTATTTCCAGAGCACCTTTGCTGCAGACTCTGGGTGAAACTCTGTCCCCAGGTCATGGGGCTTGGCAGCAGCCTCTGTGCAGGAGGAGAACAGGGCTGTCACTGAGCCCAACACAACGCAGACCTCAGCTATGGTCTCAGCTCAGGTCCAGGCACACAGAGGCTGCAGGGATATGGAGGGATGCAGGAGGAAGAGGAGGGATGTGGGAAGGATGGACTCCCCTGTTTGTCTCTTCCACCACGAGACCCTGTGTGAAGGGTTCTTGTCACTGACTGGGCGTTCAAGGTGTAGGACGTGGTCAGCCATGCTAACCTGGGAGAGCTATGGGGATTTTCCCGCTGGAATTTCCTGGAAGGGCCTCTAGTCCTGACAGAGGCCCCTGTAGTGCTGCTTCCCCCACATCTGTCACAGCTGTGGGTGCAGAGGTCTGTCTGTCACTCGCCTGGGGGACAGCGGGGCTGAGGGCAGGGCAGAGCCCTGTGAAGGCCACGTGAAGCCCCAAGCCTTGTGCTCTGCACTGACTGACAGGTTTCCCTCATGCTGACAATCTGTTGTCCGTGAGCTCACATCGTAAGCCAGCGGTGTCCTGGGGCAGGCAGCGTGCCCTCCCTGTGCCATCCCACCGGCCTTCACCCTGCCCTGCCCTCGCAGCCTGTCCGCGGGCAAACTGAGGCGCAGAGAGCGGCCGACAGACCTTGGAGGAGCAGAGGCCCTCACAGAGGGCCGGATCGTAGCTCCTCGCTCTGTGCCTTGCCCTGGCTCCGGCTGTCCCTGTGGCCCTCCCTGTCCCAGCTACATCCCGGTGCCCCCCGGCTGGCGGAGCCCGGGGCTCCCGACGGGCGGCGAGGGCCGGTCACCAGGTGGCGGCCGCGCTCCGCTCCAGCCCCGGCTCCGTCCCGGCTCCAGCCCCTGTTCCAGCCCTGGCTCCGCTCCAGCCCCGGCTCCGTCCCGGGCAGGCCCCCGCTGCAGAGCCCCCTTCGCCCCGCAGGATCCTGTCCCCAGCACAGCTCCAGCCGGGACGAACCCTGACCGGAGCCCTCTGGGGCCCCCCGCTTCCTACAGCAGCATCCTTGCGGCCCCGACCCCCTGCGCTCCCTGGACCTCTCCCAGCACTGTCCCGTGCTCGGGCTGAGCCCAGCGCTCAAGGCAGCTCAGATCCCGATGGACATGGTCTGGATGGGCAAGGAGGAACACCAGCCTCTCCACGTAGGTATTTCACACCAGAGATCCCATGACCCCTCTCTGCTCCTCTGAGGTGGATGTGAAGGCTGGGAATTAGGGATGGATCCAGAGAAGGCATTTCTAGGGTTCCCTACAGTTGATTTTGTCACCATCTCTCTGCAAAAAGCAGCACCTGATCTCAGTCTGAAGCCTCCATGAGGGGTCCCACACCACCTGCACCCAGCTTCCCTCTGCCTGCTGAGCCTCAGGAGTTCATCTGCGATGGCTCCTGCTTCCTTCTGCCCCTCCGTACCACTCACACCTTCCCAAGCTGCAGCATCCAAAACACTGACAGTCTCCAGGTGCCTTGTCCTGGAAAGTGGAGCAGCTGGTGAGGACACAGCACAGCATCACCACCGGTCATGTGTCACACACCTCCCATCCTGCAGGACCACCTTCTGGCCCAGCAAAACGGCTGTGTTCCCCTGGCTCTCCTGTGTGGCTGGCTCAAACCACTGTGGGTCTTCCTCCCTCCCTTCCTTCCCTGGTGCCTAACCTCTCAGCTCCTCTCTCCCGGCCTCAGGACATCACCCAGTCCAGTGTGCCAACTTTCTGGCTAGTCACAGGGTCCTTGGGACACCTGTGGAGTAAAGCAGCTGTTGCAGTCCCAGCAGGCCTTGGGCTGTGTGCCAAGTGTCCTGAGCCATGCTGGGTCAGCAGCTTCCATGTCCAAGTGGCATCATGGGGTTGGGATCTCTGTACTCCCCCCGAGGAGAAGATGCTTGGAGAGGAAATCCCCACGTCTCCAATCAGAACAGTGCTCTCCCCATCACTGAGCGGACAGGGACGTGGAGCAGCTTCAAATGCCAGGGCTATCTGGAGTCACCAGGATGGGGAGCTCTCTCTAGTCCTCTGCCACATCTCCCCTTGTCCCACTTCTCATGTCTCTGCCCTGTGGGCAGCCCGAGCTGGGGTGCAGAAGCCCTGCTGGGTTCTGATCCCCCCTTGGGGCCTCTGTGGGATGCTGCTGCTGGTCAAACCCCAAAGGCTGCTCCAGGGGTTACCCTGAGACCTGTGCAGAGCTCCCGGAGGAGCTCCAGCATTACCTTTGTGTGGTGCTCTGCTCACTCAGGGACTGTTGGGTGGCCTTGAGGTAACTCTGCCTCCGAGCTGCAGTTTTTGGGGATGGTTTGGGGCTGTTTTCTGAGTCTTCACTATCATCATCCCCCATGGCTTTGATGTAACTCCCGCTCCGCATGCGCCGGCACGGGATCTCACTGTCCTTGTCCCTGGACAGCGTGTTGTTCCACTCCCCCTGAGGCACCTACAAGAGAAAGGAGAGCATGAGCAGATGTGAGGCATGGCACCTCTGGGACCAGTGGGATCATGGGGACTTGTGGGGATTGCTGGACCTTTCACTGGAGTGCAGTGGGAACAGGCAACACAACTCCTTTACGACCCTCCTTTACCACTTCATGGCAGGCAGCCCTGGGTTTGGTGGCTTCTGTTTCAGCACATCACAGCCATTCCCCCTGCTGCTGCAGACCACCTCCACCCCAGACATGTTCACACAGCCAATCCAAGCTGCACAATGCCAGACATAGCGGGGAGGGAGGAGGGAGGAGGGAGTCTCACCAGCTCTGGGGCATTGGGACAGGAGAAGCCATGGGTGTTCATCACACAGACCATGTCTTGAACTGCCAGGAGCAAGCCTTGGCTTTGCGGCTCACTCAGATTGCAGCTAGCCTTTGTCCTGCCCTTGAGAGATGTGGCCAGGGAGAAGCAAGGAGAGACGTGAGGGTGCAGTAATGTCCATGCCATGCCAACCCCAGGGTGGCCTGAGGCCACCCAGTCTGCCCCGGGGAGCAGCAGGTTGGGTGGGTGCCATGGGCAGCAGAAATGGGTGTTGTGCTGATCACAGCTCATGCTGCTGAGGAGCATCCCCACTGGCTGTGCTGGATGGAGCTGCTGGATCTGCCCAGATCCCCAGGGAGCCATGGGATTAAGCAGCCGGTGTTCATACAGTGCTCTGGGGATGCAGAGCTGTGCTGCAGCTGTGATGAACCAGAGCTGTTAAATGCTGCGTGGTGCCTTTTCCCACTCCTGTTCACTGCAGGTGTGTTCTGTGGGAGTCAGAGCCAGTCTGAGGGTCTGTCTGATGCTGTTGGGGTGCAGCATCTTCAGGTGAGATTTAGATGCTCAGGTAGTGGCTACTCATGGTCCTGGGAGGGCCTGGGCTGTGTCCAGGCTCAATCCACACACAACAGCTCAGCTCACCCCAAGGGCTCTTATGCCCAATGGAGTAGAGGCTCACCCTGAGTCCTGCCATCCTGCTGCCTCCTCTGTGTGTCCAGGAGAAGGTAAGGTGTGGAACAAAGCCCAGACAACCTGTGGGTGATGGGGCTCCTGCCAGGAGTGTGCCCCTGACCCAGCACCCGCATTACTGGGGGTTGTGGAACACAGAGTCGGGGCTGATGCAGGTGGGTGAGATCCAGGTGGGGACTAATGGGGAGTGAGGCTTCCACGTGAGATCCACACCTGGCCAGGCCTCCCTGGCCCCACTTGCTGCTAGTGTGGGTTTTCCCATTTCTTTTTACCCTGCTTCCTGCAATCTTTGTGCTTGGCTGTAGCTTCCAGGCTGGCTGCTTTCATGACTGTCCAGCTCCGGGGCTGTGGGTGTTTTCATCAGGTTCCTACAAATGTAAGAGCCTAGAGACCTTTTGCTGCTGGGTGTGAGCACTGCCTCTGCCCCAGCCTCTGTCCATACTGGTGGTCTTGAGGCCGGCCAGGAGGGACTGCACTGGCTCCAGCTAAGTCCTGCCATGGGAGGGATCCCAACAGGCCACTTTGATGTCTGGCTCCATTCCTAAAGAAGACAAGGGCCCTGAAAAAGCACTTTTATACCCATTACCTTTGTGTCAGGTCTGACTGGAGACTGCATTTGGCTGCTTGCCTTTTCCTCGGGGTGAGCTGCAGCTCCTGCCTGTGAGGGTCTTGGACTAGCATGGGGCTGGGGTGCTGGCAGGCGGGGCTGGGAAGGGGACAGGCCTGGAGGAGGAGGGCAGAGTCTGCCAGCTGTGAGGTTGCTCAGCAGACGAGGGACTGCACGGCCGTGCCCTATGCGGGGACAAATGCTGGCTGGTGTGGGGCAGTGAGGAGTGCTGGCTCAGCCCAGGACAGTGGGAGCGTTAAGACTTCAGGCTGCTGCGGCTGCTCCAGTGCCGCTGCTCGAGGGCAGGGGGCTGCTCAGTTCCACCAGGGCTCGTGCATTTGCCTCCTGGCCTCCAGCCCTCTCAGTGTGTCTCTGCTGGTGCAGCCTGTGAGCCAGGCAGCCCTCAGCACTGCCTGCCCTGTACAGCCCCTGTCCCTCTCCTAGGGACAGCCTCCCCACGGCATCGTGACAGCCCGCTGGTCCTCACCAAGCTGCCTTGTTTCTCCTTTCCCTGCCTCTCCTCTGCTTTTCACTTTGGTAAAACAGCAAGACATAGTTTTCAGGGGGCTCCACATTCCAGTTCAGCAGTCAAGGGGAAGGAAGATGCTTGGCAGGACACCCTCTGAATCCGCTACCCCAGTCTGGATTGTGTCCCATCTCTACCCACACACAGAGTCCACAGGGAGCTCTTGTTCCTGTGGGACAGAGTGCAGGACAAGTGTTTCATAAGTGTCACACATGAAAAGACAAGCAGGTGCCCTTGGGAACCTCCAAAAGCAGTACAGGTACTTGGGAAGCTCTTCAGGGTCTTTTGGGGTGCTTCTCTGCACTATCAGGCCCCTTGAGGATGTGAGGAGCCTGTCCCATAGTCTGAAGCTTTCTGATGGGGGTGATGAGCCCAGAGCAGCTCCTGTGGTCAAGGACAGACCTTGACAGTGGTCAGTGAGGCCTCTTGATGGCAGCAACATTCCTGGCAGGTGAGACTCTGGGCTCTCAGCACAGCCCATATGTCACAGACAGGACCAAGTAGACCCAAGGGCACCCAGGCCTGGCGCAGAGCAGCTCTGGAGGCTCCTCACTGGCAGTAGGACTCTGCTGCCTTCTTGCTGCTCTCCCAGGTGTGGGTTTGGTTCTGCCCATGGCGTTCTGGTTGGTGTGGAGGGGGTGGATAAAAGCGGACCCCCAAGTCAAGCATTTGGGGGGGCTTGGGGATGCACATGCCCTGAGGCTGCATGGAGGTGAGGAGTAGGCAGCAGAGGTGGTCTTCCAGGCTGCAGGATGTGGGTCCTTCCGCCCAGTCATGGTCCATGTAGTGCCATGCAGTGCATGTGGGACTCAGGCATGTGTCCATTCCTGGAACTGGGGTTCACTGCTGCCACAGTGCTGAATGTCACAAACCAGCAGCACTGTCTGGCTCTGCTGCTCTCCTGCCATGAGCAGAGCATGGAGGGAAAAAGGAAGGGGTCACATGGGTAGCCCCCAACTGAGGGGGGAGTGGAGGGGAGGGGAGGGCTCCACTCCTGGGCTCTGGACAGGGGTGCAGAAGCTGCACTGCTCCCACAGCTTCAGGGAGGTCTGGAGGAAGAAACATGCAGAGCAAACAGCGTTTCCATTCACACATATGCCAGCTCTGACATGCAGTTCAACCCCACAACACACGGCCATTCAGCGCACGGGAAGGCCCCGCCGAGCTCTCGCAGTGGTGGGGATGCACATGCCATGCACAGGCTCCACTGATGCGGGCACACCGCTGCTCCCTCTAGGGCCACGTCCCTCGGGTCAGCCATGGGCTCAGCCACGTCCTTGAGAAAGTGAACTGGAGCCCTTGGGCCCCTGGGCTGTCCTTCTGGCAGGGCAACCTCTAGGAAGGACCTGGGAGGCAGCGAGCATCCAGAGTGGCTGGCACTGAACAGGCCAACCGGTCTGGATTATGAACTATTTTTGGGGGTCCTGGGGGCTAAGGAAGTTTGGGTGTGGTCTGACTGTAAGTGGTGTTGGGGAGGCTAATCTGGATGATGCATGAGGTTTATGGTGACTGTCCCCTGGGAGCCCCCACACTGTCCATCCCTTTAGCGTGGTCCTGGGACCCACAGCTCCTGCTCACCCCTGCCTGGGTCATCTCCCACTCCAAGGAGCTTCCTAGCCATAGGGATCCTGACTCCTCAGCCTCTTTCCTTGTGCTGCCAGCCACATGTGGGGCCCATGGAGATGGGGGAACAGTGCACGGAGAACACAACCTCCCTCCCTGGGGACTCTGCTCTAAAGGATGGAGCTGTGTCACTTTGGGATCTGATCCTGAGAAACCCCTGATGATGATGGGACAGGGCTGGACCTCAAGCTGGGTGATTACCAGCTCTAACATCTGGGTATGGGGATGGGCCTGGAAACATCACATGAACCCCCAGTAGTCCCCAGTGAAGCCCAAGACTACTCAGAGTCTGCAAATGGGGCAGGAGAGGTGAACAGCCTGAGGAGCTTGCCCAATCTGGAGGCTGGGGTGTCCTGTTTGTCCCCATCCCACTCTTCCTGCCCTCCCTCATGTCCCTTTACCTCTGGGACCTACCAGGCATTTCTGCCTGGCAGCAGCCCCATCCACAGCAGGGCAGGGTCCCTGTGCCCCCAGGCACTGGGCAGGCAGATCCCTGTGGTTCCTCCCTGTGGCACATGCAGGGAGTGGGCTCGTCCTGTCCCCCCGTGGAGGATGTGACAGGGGACACATGGCCTTGCAAAAGGATGTTTCCCACACACCAGCTGCAGAGATGACTTCTCCATCACCAGTGTAGTCCCTTTCCTTTGTCGAGGAGGGGTCTTGGGTGCAATCACCCCATGCTACCATGAGGTTCCTGAGCCCTGTGACCTGATCTCTGTGGCTCACATGGGTACAAGATCAGCCTGAGTACCTGTGACCTGTTGGCTTGCAGGGGCACAGAACATAGTGTTTTCTGGGTGCTGGGGGTCTTGGCTTTGCTGGTAAGATGCTGTTGGCCGCAGGGGCTCCCCAGGCACTTGGGACGGTTGCACCCTGGCATCCCCCAGTGCCCCTCCAACCACGGCAGCCATGGCTGCTGGCTGCTCCCTACCTGCTCCACGTCTGGTGGCAAAGGCTGCTGCCCCTGTCCAGTGGTCCCATGAGGGTCAGGGTGAGGGTGGGAGGGAGCTGGGCAAAAGCTTCCCCTCAATACAAGATCCCTACCTGGGCGCTGCCTGCATCAGTCGGCCCGGGGCTGAGGGGCTGGTCCCACTCCCGTGGGGGCTCGCTCGGCTGCAGCGGGGCACCCGTGTCCTCCCAGCTGAGCGGTGGGGCTGCCCAGCTGCCGGCCAGGCTCGTGCCACCCAGCTGTGCCCACAGCCCTGCGTCAGGCTGTCGAGAAATGGAGGCTCATTATATGGGCGGAATGATGGCCAGACCCCGAGAGGCGAGGGGCTGTTGGAGCTGCCTGACGGGCCCTGCACTGCAGGCGGAGGGGAACTGGGCCCATGGAGAGTTTGGCTGCAGCTCTTTGACCTCAGACACTTAACTGGAAGCAGGGGGGCAAAGAAAAAGAAACCAGGTCAAGACCATTTTTCCTGATGATGTTCCTGATGAGTTCAGTCCCTTGGAAGTTTGATTTGCAGCCGTGGCCAGAACAGTATTGGGAACAGAGTGCGCTTCAATAACTCACTGCTCTTTAAAGCTTGTAAGATTGCTGGGCACAACCAGGGGAGCCCATGGCAACTCTGCATTAAAGGGATGCTACATATTTACATATGCAGATTGGTCCCCTCCTCCCCCCATCCAGGCCTGGCTTATTTGTCTTCATTCCTCTCTCTACGGCACAACCAGGTTCATGTCGTTCAAGCACCGCTTTTGGAATCTGCCACAGTGACCTGGAGCTGTTGGTGATGGGGTTTTAAACTAGCATTAGCCATGCAGGCCATAGCCATGCAAGCTGGGGGCTGGCATTGCCCCCTGCCCCAGCCCTGCTCTGTGTGGGCGAGCGAGGCAGCGGTCGGTCCTACCAGCACTCCAGGGAAGCTGGGCAGAGTGGGGCTCACTGGGCACGCCGGCACATCCTTGTGATGCGTGGATATAAGGGGTAAGTGTTAGTTATTGCTGGGGATCTTCAGCCCATGGGGCAGTGGGGCGGGGGTCTCCATGGGAGCAGGGCTGGGGCTTCGGGAGCTGTGTCCAAGCGAGGTGTGAGACACAGCCCCTCGGCATGTCTAGCTGCATGGGCACCCACTGGGAACAACCACATGTGGGCAGCTACATACCCACCTGCCCAAGAGTGTTCCCCCCAGCATCTTCAGGGTCTGGGCAGACAGTGGGGGCATGTGTGGGGCCTGCAGCAAATGGGGATCGCAGCAGAGGGTGTGGTGTGGCACATACGCTCCTCCCCACGCTGCCATGGTCCAGCACAGGGGCTGGGGGATGCTAGGACAATGATGCAGATGTGGGAGATGGACCCCATGTGCACCAGTGTCCCCACAGGAGGAGTGGGGGTCTATTCCTGGGACCCCCCTGGGCCTCTCCTGGCAATGTGACCTTAGGTGGCAACTGAACCATCTGGAGATGTTTGATAAGGTCACACGGGCTATAGGGTGCCCAGAGAGAGGATGTCCCCCGAACTCCCATGCTCTCCCGGCGTGGAGCATGCCATGCCTCACCCCGACACCCACCTGCAGGTAGTGGTAGGCCAAGTCCTGGTGGCAGGACTTGGATTTGAGCAAGGCTTTGTCGATGGTGGCAGAGGCCTTCTGGCACACCTCCCGGGCATGGCTGAGCGTCAGCGTGGACCAGGAGCCCCGCTTGATGTAGTTGGAGTCGTTGTTGATGGGGATATTGGTGCAAGGGGTGACTTTGAGGTCGTTATTGCTCTTGGAGGATTTCAGCATGTGCTCGCTGATGGTGTTGTAGGCGTGCATGAAGTACTTTGGCTGGCTGTGATCGGGCTGCCGGCCCAGCGTCATCAGCCCCATGGGGTTGCGGTAGCTGCACGTATCGCTGTCCAGGTTGTCATCTGAGCTCCACCAGCCAGAGATGTTGGACCTGGTCCTGCGCTTGGGCTCGGAGGTCTTCGCTCGGTCCTTGCTCTTGCTCCTCCGGTTTTGCTTGGCGTCATCTGCCCCTTTCTTCCCATTCACGTTGCCCTTTGTGGGGCCCTCCAGAGACTGGGACTTGGCAAAGAGCTTCTGCACGGAGTGGACAAGGTGCCGGATGCGCCCGGGGCTCTCGCTCCGGTGCTTCACGTCGCTCCGCTGGAACTGGAGGGTGCTGAAGCCATCCCTGTGGATGGGCAGCTGCTTCTCAAACTGATCAAGGAGGTTTGCAGGCAGGCGGTTGATCTTTGTGGCTTGGGCATGGCTCGGAAAAGGGTTGTCATCCGGGACCTCGTAGTGGGAGTTGTAATGAATGCGGGGGAAAGTGCTGCTGTTGGAGATCTGGTTGTTGAGTGGAAGGAGACAGTCCCCATGGAGCGTGTTCTGGGCTGGGAATCGGGGGTCCATGGTGAAGGAGTCAGTGGGGCTGAGGAGATAAGGGTTCCTGTCCTGGGGGGCATAAAGAGAGTCTTGAGGGGAGTCCAGGTTATCCGAGAGGTGGCGGCTTCTGTTGTCTCCTAAGCCCTTCATGGTCCCAGTGCTTCCTAGACCATCACTCAGGGACGGTGTGGCAGACCCCGTGCAGGAGCACTGGCCCCGCTTCCTTGCAGACTTCCCCGTACCTGGAGGAAGAGGACAGATAATGAGAGTCAGCCGGGAACCCCTCTGGCAGCCCAGGGGGCATCCCTGTGGGGGCTGTCCCAGCTCTGAAAGCAAATGCCACCATGGTTATGGAACAAAGGAGAGATGCAGCATAGAGAGAGCTGACATGGCAGGAAGGGAGGAGAAGGGGCGTGAGACCAGGCACTGGGAAGAACAGGGAACAGCAGAGGAGGAGGGGCAGGACTCACTCTCTTTCTCTCTGCAGTTGCAGTGCCTGTGTTCCTCAATGCTCAACTACAGGCTGCTTAACAGTGCTGCTGGTGTTCTTACACTGCATGTGGATATTTAAGAGTCCCCTCTCCAGCAAAAGCTGGCAGGGCACTGCCAGCAGATCCCTGCTCTGTCCCGTTTGCTCAAGGGGCTCGAGAAAAACCTGCTGTCAGACACTGCACTGGTCCTCACTGAGCCCAGGCAGCCCCGAGCCAAGCCCCTCATCCTCTGCCCGGTGTTTCTGTGGCACCAGGATCTCAGGGCTGGCAGCCTGTGCTCATGCAGCTGCACTAATAGGACATGATAGCAAATGCCTCCTCTCAGCCAGTGCCAGGCTTGTGGCATGTTTTACCCCAGAGCACAGTGTGTCAGTGGCTCTGTGAGAGCAGAGGTGTTTCTGAGCACTCAGTGCCTGACCTGAGAAGATGTTTGCTGCTCAGATGATGATTCCTGCCATGCTGCATGACTCCTGGGGAGATGTGTCACCCTCCAACCCTTCCTGTCTGTCCCTGGCACTGTCCCCTCTGCCACAGCAAGGGGCAAGGGGTTGGCCACCTCTGCCCATTTGGGAGGTACAGGATCCCTGCAGGGTGGCAGAGGGACAGCTGGACAGAGAGAGGCAGGGGAGATCCTCACTGAAGGTCTCCCCAGTGGTCTTACCCCATCCTGCTTGGCTCAGAGGGATCCTCATCTGCCCTGGGTTATACAGGAAAAAATGACAAACCTTTTGGGGCTGCTTAAAGAGAATCAATGAACCTTTATTGGAGTTGAGTTGTCAATCAGTGAGTTGAGTTTCCATACTTAAAAACCGACTTAAAATCATAAATGAACTCCTATTTCCTTTTAACTTAGTTTCTTAGTTCCTTTTTCATTTAGTTTGAGAGGAAGAGTGACTTTTAACACAGCCAGAGAGGGGGAACAATTTTAAACTAAAAGAACAGAGATTTAGATTAGATATTAAGAAGAAATTTTTCCCTGTGAGGGTGGGGAGGCCCTGGCACAGGTTGCCCAGAGAAGCTGTAGCTGCCCCATCCCTGTAAGTGTCCAAGGCCAGGTTGAACAGGGCTTGGAGCAACCTGGGCTAGTGAGTGGAAGTAGCAAAATGAAATGAAATTAAAGAAAGGCAAATCAGTGCCATGCAGTGAAGGCCTGACATGCAGGGGAGGAGGGGCCGGGCTGCCTTCAGCTCCTCGAGAAGCAGAGGGGCAGGGAGGAAAGACTGAGGGGCTGGGGATGAGTGCGAAAGGAGGGAAAGAGAAGCTTCTGGAGGGGCAGGAGCAGATATGATGGGAATGTGGGAGCAGGGGAGGGCAGGGAACTCCCTATCTCCCAGACTGGTGAGCCCTTGCCAAGGGTGGACACTCGCTTCTATTGGCAGGAGTTCGTTGCTCCTTTCTCCTCCTGTGGACTCCTGCTGGGCTGCCACAGGTCCTGATCCTCCTGCATGACTTTCCAGGTCTGGGATTCCTTTCCCTGTTGGCCAGGGATGTGTCTGCTGCTGGGCATGTGTTGGGGCAGGGCAGGGGCCCCCCCAACTCCTGGTGCCTACTGTGCCATGCTGTGTTTGCTGCCTCCTCTGTCAGCTGATCTCCCTTTAAGATGGATTAAGCTGTTTTCTTACATTTCAGTTACTCTCTGCAATCCACGGCACTTTCTTGAGACGTGGGGTCACAGAAGGGAAAAGTCCAATTAGCTTCTTCCCCGCCATCTTTTTAATTTGGATGGATGAAAAAGCTTGAAACTAAATCTCCTGAATCCATGACCCTTCAGCTCACAGACTGGGCAAGGGCTGTCTCCCACAGAAGCTGCCCAATGCCCCCAGTGTGTCCCCCTGCCCTGAGCCAGGCACCACAGCAGGGGGGTGGCCTGTCCCCCACCACAGAGGTCATCACAAGACAAGATCTGACTAGCAGATGGTAGGAGCAGGGGCTGCCAGGGTGAGGACAGGACCCCTGAGCCCATGGAGAGGGGCTGGTCTTGCCCCATTACTTCCCTTCCCCTCAGCCTGTTTTCTCAGGGCTGCCCTTCCTCTTCCCAGTAACTTTGCTGATGCTCAGAGGTTTCTGAAACGAAGCAAGTGAACTGACCTGGCCTGATTTATGCCACTTATGTGTGTCCCAAACCCCAGCTGGAGGCAGCCTCCTCTTGGGCATGGTACACAGCAGCAGCATGGGAGCTGCCTGCCTGCAGCCAGTTCAGCTCTAGCACTAGGCAGGGGATGGAATTACATCAGTGAATCATGGAATGGTTTGGATTGGAAGGCACCTTATTGCTCATCTCCTTCCAAACCCCTGCCATGGGCAGGGACACCTTCCACTAGACCAGGTTGCTCCAAGCCCCGTCCAACCTGGACTTGAGCACTTCCAGGGATGGATCCCCCACCAATAGCTGTGATCAGTTTCTGTGCTGGGGCTCTGCATGACAAGGGACTTGGGCAAACCAATGTCACTGTTCATTTTGGCTCCTCTGTTTGAACGTTTTGGTAGATGTGGGTTTTAGGAGATGCTGCCCTTTTTCTATTGTCTTAAATTTTTCAAACCCACATTAAATCATCTTATCCTGAGGGCATGGAAAAGACAGGGCAGAGGACAGGGCAGACCCTCTCAGCAAGGACATCCAGTCCCTCACCCTGCCAGCCTCACCACACCCCGTGGCTCTCCGCTTCCATCCCTTTCCAGGATCTCACTTTGCAATTGCTGCTGTTTGCCAGCCTGATGTGTGGCTGAGGGCTCTTGGGGGGGCTGTGGGTCACCGGGCAAGGCAGCTCCCTCTCAGCAAGCCTGGCAGATCACAGGGAGCCCCAAAAGCACCCCACATTCATCTGTCTTTCTGCTCCTTGGGTGTAGCGTGTCGGGGGGTGCAGGCTGTGAGTGTGGGGTGCACTCTGAGCGTGGGAGCTTACGCTCCTGTAGAACCAGGGAGCTGCGAGCACTGAGCTGGTGGCTAATCTCACCCTCCACAGGCAGCAGTGGGAGCTGGCTCAGTGCTGCTGCCCCCCTCCCTTCTCCCCTGCCCTTGGCACACATCTTCCACACAAGGAGTCCTTGTCCTTTCCCTGGCTGCCCTCCTCTGCTGACCAGCCATGACTACTGCAGCTGAGCGATGCCTTGACGCAGGAATGGACACTCGAAGACCTCTTCAAGTGGTGCTGAGGCCATGGCACAGGTAGCCCAAAGAAACTGTGGCTGCCCCATGAACTGGATGAGCTTTAAGGTCTCCTCCAATCCAAACCAGTCTGTGACTGATTCTTCTTTCTCCCCAAAACCACAGCAAAAAGCATCATCTCCCCTTCCCTTTCTTCCCTCTTCTCTCTGCCTCCCCCTCACAGCTCTGCCATATATCTCCCATCAGCAGAGCTTTCCAACAGTTTCTAAGTTTATTCCCTGTGGAAACACCAAAGCTACTGCCCACATACTGCATCCACACTAAATGGAAGGAGGGATCTACCACCCCTCAGGAGAGCTGGGCTCTCTCATCCCCAACTGTCACATCCCATCTAAAGGACAATAATGCACCACAAAATCACTGCACCTGTACACAATATTTGGCACCAGGCACAGCGAGACCTGGGCCTGGATGGTGCCAGCAGAAGCCAGAGACCCTCTCTTAGGATCCTTGGCAGGCATTGATATAACTCTGTGTGGGCTGGGAGCATTTCTTAGCTCACAGACTCCAAAGCAGGGTTCACCTGGACAGGGCTGGTTGGGGAGCGACGTGTGTGAACAGGGTATGTGTGACAAGACACGTATGAACAGGGCAGGGGAGAAATTGCTGAAAGTCAACTGTATCCCACAGCGTGAGCAGTAGCTGAGGGGGGTTTCTGCCCCTCTGCCCCGCTCAGGTGAGACCCCACCTGCAGAGCTGCCTCCACCTCTGGGGTCCCCAACGTCAGAAGGACACGGAACTGTTGAAGCGAGTCCAGAGGAGGCCATGGAGATGCTCCAAGGGCTGGAGCCCCCCTGCTCTGGAGACAGGGTGGGAGAGCTGGAGGTGTTCACCTGGAGAAGAGAAGGCTACAGGGAGACCTGAGAGCCTCTTCCAGGGCCTAAAGGGGCTCCAGAATGATGGAGAGGGACTTTGGATAAGGGCCTGGAGTGACAGGGCAAGGGGCCATGGCTTCCCACTGCCAGAGGGCAGGGTGATATTGGGAAAAAATATCACAGTGTGAGGGTGGGGAGGTCCTGGCACAGGCTGCCCAGAGAAGCTGTGGCTGCCCCATCCCTGGAGGTGTCCAAGCCCAGGTTGGGTGGGGCTTGGAGTAGCCTAATTTAGTGGAAGGTGTCCCTGCCCATGGCATGGGGCTGAGGGGAATGAGATGGTTTCTAAGATCCTTTCCAACCCAAACTAATAATTCTCTGGCTCTCTGATTCTATGTACTCCTGAGGCAGGGCTGGCCATGAAGGAGCAGGAGCCATTTGAGTGCTGCTCAGGAGAAACAGGCAAAAGCATCAAGAGAAGCAGCAGCGTGTGAAATGGGACTACTCAGGGCACACATCCTTCCGAAGACACCCCTGACTGATGGGGCTGCAGGCACCCTCTGGAGTCATCTAGTCCTTCCCTCTGCCAATCAGCTTTTCCAGGGCTCCACATACCACAGTCTCCTACGTAAACCCTGGCCCAGCCATCCAAGCTGGCTGCAAACACAGAGGTGGCTTTTATATATAGTAACCAGCAGCACGCTAACAACCGGCTGGAGAGAAGGAATAGAGGATTCACAACCTGCAGAAGAAAAATGCTTCCCCTCACCCTGCTGCAAGAAGCTGAAAAGCTTGTGTGCTGTGGTGTAGGTGACGTGGGTCTGCCCACACACACGGAGTCAAACGCTCCCTGAATTAGCAGAGCACTCGATGAGGCGCTGGGCGAGGGGTGCCAGAGCCTGCATTAATGATGATTCAGAGCTCGGAATCTGATCGCGGGGGATAAAAATAGCTGGCTTCTGCTTAGAACAATTCATTACACAACAGACCTTCCTCCAGCCCCCTCCTGCTGTTTGCTGCTCCCTGGGATGTTTTCCACTGCTGCCTGGGGAGCTCTGTCCTGGGGTAGAGGATGCCAGGGCTGAGCAGCAGCACTGCCCATCCTGGGATGAAGCCAGGGGCTCCTGAGGAGGAGTTAATGTCACATGGATGTTCCCACTGTGACAGTGTCAGCAGAACCAGGCACTCTCTGCACAGCAATGGAAGGGAGACAGTAGCTCCCAGCAAGCCACATGTCTCACCTGTGAGGGATCCCTCCCTGGGAGATGAGGAATCACTTCAGAGAACTAGTCTGCCCATTGCCTGAGGGTGTCCCAGGGGTTCACCCAGCCCATCCTCACCACCCCGCCAGGCAGCTCTCACCAGATGGACCAAATCACAGTGTTGGCCGCGTGGGTGTGTGAGCTCAATGGAGTGTGCAGCACTGATCCCTCAGCACTGCTGAGTGCCAGTAGGAAAACCTCACATTTCACCTCACATCTGAATAAATGGCTTGTGCCTTTAGAATGTAGGATCTGCTTGTAGCTCCTGAGGCCTCATGGTCGCTGAACATCGCCCCATTGCCACCCACACCTGTGGGCTCCTGCTTGTTCTTCAGGCCAAGGGCCATGTCTCCTGCTACTGCCTCCTGGTGCACACTGGGGTGATGAGGGGGGATGGGATCTGAGTGGCGCCATCCTAAAACAGAT
Source organism: Lophotriccus pileatus (assembly GCA_035583135.1). NCBI lineage: Eukaryota > Metazoa > Chordata > Aves > Passeriformes > Tyrannidae > Lophotriccus > Lophotriccus pileatus. Next base: position 1,027,721 of record JAWWES010000051.1, read on the forward strand.
GAGGAATAATTTATCTTCCTTAAATGCTCTAAATGCCTTTTTTTTTTTTTTTTTTTTTTTTTTGGTATAAGCACACCCCAATGCTGTGAAAGTCAAAGGTTGTAATATGACAGAGACTTTTAACTTCAGGTGTTGGCTAAGCTGGAGGAGCAGATGAACTCCTGAGAGACACAGAGAACTTATTTCCATGCTGATGTCACTGGTAATATAATCAACTCTTAAGGGAGCAAAACCCCAGAAACTTCGCAACCTATTTGTCTGTCCCTAAATAGAAGTTTCTCAAAGTTCTCCATGACATGGGATCTGCTCTGAAGCAAGAAATGCAAAGCATTAAGTAGGTCAAATGAGACAAATGAGACAGATAAGAAAGGGAGTTTTCAGGAAGAGGGCAGGAGAGCTGATGAAGTGGATGGAATGGAAGGACCAGGACAGCAAACGTGTCATTGTCTTTGAAACCCACCTGCAGCCTCTGCTCCCTTACAGGGCACTCAGGGCTCATGCTGGAGATCACAAGGGGGCACGTTTCTGCTCATGTGGAAAAGTAGCTATTGAGAACATTCTGGACCAAAACCGACCTGTTCTGGTCAGGGTTGTTGAAGGTGCCTGGAGGGGGTGGGAGAACGTTTGCGAAGACCCCTATGGCGCAAAGCCCTTACCACAGCTACCCTTGACCTTGCCTATGCTATGACTCCCAGGGAGTCCACAATTCAACTGAAAACCCGTGACACCGAGGAAGGCAGAGACTCTGCTTGGCCTTCTGAGCTACCACCCTGCCCAAGCCCCAAGCCCCATCCCAGTCTTCGTGCCTCACTGTGCTGCCAGAGTAAGCAGTGGTCCCCACTCTGGGGGCACCAAGGACCACACCAAGGAGGAAGAGGAGGTCCAGCCTGGAGAAGGGGAGAATGAGGTCAGACCTCATCAGGCTCTGCAGCTTCCTCACGAGGGGCAGCATCAATCTCTGCTCTCTGTGACCAGTGACAGGAGCCAAAGGAACAGGTGGGGCTGTGTCAGGGGAGCATTAGGGGGGAGATTAGGAAAATGTTCTTCCCCCAGAGGGTGGCTGTCACTGAACAGGCTCCCCAGGGCAGTGGTCATAGCCCCAAGGCCGGCAGAGATCAAGGAGCATTTGGACGATGCTCTGAGGCACAGGGTAGAATTTTTGGGGTGTCCTGTGCAGGGCCAGGAGCTGGACTCAATGGTCCTTGTGGGTACCTTCTCACTCAGATATTCCATGATACTATGATTCTATATCTCCTTGCCCTTGATGTTTGTGGCAGAGTAGTTACAGCACGCTCCAAATGAAGAGGGCTGTCACTGCTGCACCACCAGGTCTGCTGCTGTGCAAGGATGTTGCTTTGCTCCAGGACAGATGTTCCCATTGCTTAAATGTCCAGGTGAAGCCAGGCAGGTCCAGATGATGCTAGGCAGCACCCTCCCTGCATTTGGGATGCAGGATAGAGATGCTCTTTGGCAGAGGATTTGCTCAGTGCCTTAAACAAAGCAGCTCCTGTTGCATGAGGGTCCTGGGGCAAAGAGCAGCAGGAGGGAAAAACCAGCAGCTCCCTCTGCCATTCCTTCAGAGCACAGACTGGGATCATCCAGAGCCTCCCACATGCTTGGAGCTCAGGAACACTTCCTTTGTCTCAAAGTGGGTCAGCGCGTAGGCGTGACGTTACTATAGCAATAGGGATGAGATTTCATAACTTTATTTTGCGAGGGGCATGTTGCAGGATTCACAACTAGCTGGCTGGAGAATTGCCACTGTATCACCCTCCCAGCTCCCCTTCCCCAGTCTCCTCCTCCCTCCTGCTCCGCTGCCCCTGTCCACAAACACACAGCTGGGTCTGTCCCCCCCATCAGCTGGGTCTGTCCCCCCCATCAGCTGGGTCTGTCCCCCCATCCCTGTTTCTGCAGTCCCAAAGTCACCCCTGGGCCATACTGTACCTCTCACAGCTTGCTGGGCTAGAGGACTAGGCCAGATTCAGCATCCTGTGCACCGTGTGTCCCTCTGGGCTCCAGGGCTGTCCCTCATGAAGACCTGCTGGGCAGAGAGAAAAGGGAAAATATCCTCAGAGATCAGAGAGAAATCTTCCTGATGAACATCCCAAGCACAGTCTCGATGCTATAAACACAGGACAGTTCTGCCTGACATGGAGATTGTGCCAGTTCAGTTCTAGCAAAGGCACGGGGCCAACAGGAAACAGCACCCTACCTGAGGAAGCAGGTGAGGTGCATCTTCCCCCGCCCATGGGAGCGGGGGAAGATGTGGAAGTGAGTCCCATGTCCCTCTGTGTATCACATGGACTGAGAGGATGGACTGGAAATCAGCCAAGTGTGGAGGAGAACATCCAAAATGCCCCTTCTCCTTATCTGGGGGTTCATGGCTGGGATGATCCCCTTCATGGGAAAGTGCTCTTTGACTTTCCTGCCCTTGTTTCTTTGTCATGGAATAGTCCCCTAAGGACCTCCTTTGCAGTCTGTGGCCATGCCAGGAACCCACTGCCCTGCGCAGGGGGGATCCTGTAACCTTCTGTGCCTCATCCTCTGGGCTGCCCCCTTTAGAGCTGAGCCCTGGGAGAGCAGAGACTGGAGAGGCACAAAGGAAAATCCTAGGGATAAACACCAGGCTGGGGTGGCAGGTGGCAGCCTTGGTGTTCCCTTAGGTGTGTCCCAGCTCTGTACCTGCCAAAACCTGCATCTGACTCTCACTCACCGATGCTGCTCATCGAACCCCTGCTCGAGCAGCTCACACTGGAAACCCTGAAAAACCTCTCCCATCTGGTCACTAGGTGCTACTGTGCTGCAGCAAAAGCCTTGTGCTTCTTCCTTCCTTGCTACCCACCATCAGCCACACTGCAAACCACTGAAAAAATACTCCCTGTAGGAAAAGGCAGGTAAATAAAAATAGGAAAACCCTCCAGTGATTCTTAAGTGCCCTCAAAATCCTGTGCACCACACAGCGAACACAGCCTGAGTTACCTACTCAGTGAGGTTAAATACTATTTGGGATTTACATCAACAAATATCCAAGCCTTTCTGTCCTGCACTGTGAGGTTCTGGGACAAACTGAGGAACTCAGCCTCTTGCTGCTGGGACGCAAGAGATGGGAATGGCATGGGAACTCAAAAGAGGAGTCAGCCTTCCTAGGATTAGGACAACTTTTTCATTCCAAATTGAACAGAGGTTTGAGAAGGCCTGCCTAGAGCTCAAGGAGGAATTAAAACAGGAGAACCCCAGTTTCTTGGCTGGGAGGATGCATGGAAATCTGGGACAAGGATATGAACCTTGGCTCTTTTTCTAGGAAAGCTGGATCCGAGTGCTGGGCTTGACTGCCTCTCTGATGATGCAAAAGATGACCAAACTGGTGCCCTAGTGCCAGAGATGAGACAGCAGCTCTTTGTACTCAGAACAGAAAGATGGGCACTGCAGTGCCCATGAGACCCCGCTCTGTCACCTGCCACCATCCAGCAACAGGGGTTTTATCCCCAGGTTAACTCATGCCTGGGGGGATTACAGACATCCCAGGTGAATTTATGCCTGGGTTATGGCAGAGACACCGTGTTTCCTTCAGACATGCTAAAGAGCCCTCCTTAGAATGTAGTCCAAGGAAGCAAAGACTAGACAGATGGATAGGTACAGTGCAAGCAGAGAATAAGAGGACTTTATGTCCACTGAGAGGCTCTCATGGTGGATATCCCAACAGACAGAAGAATGGAAAGCCTGGGAAAATCAGAAGACCACCCTCCTAAATCTGGTACAAACCCTCATCGCCTTCCCACTGGAACCCCGATACTGCAGAGACAATGATTAAAGAAAGGTGTGTGCCCTGGACAGCCAAACAGGAGGCAGGGCAGTCACATCTGTCCCCAGAGCTCATCTGTCTTCTACACCAAAACACCTGTTTCTTGCATTTCCTGCTGCTGGGTCTGGGCCAGGGCCATGAAAGCAGAGCCAGGTGCTGACCCAGAAAGTGCAGCTGATGTGCCCTCTCCTAATTCTGGAGGCCTCTGCTCTGGAAACATCAGCTCTTGAAGGCAAGGAACAACTCCCCACCCCAAACCCAGATATTTCTGAGCTCAAGGGTGTCAGTGAGGTGGCAGGTCACTGCCAACAGCCCACTGCTCCCAGCACTGTGTGGATGCAGCACTGTGTGACTGTGACAGGACTACATGTGACATGTCTGGGTCCCACAAACAGCCATCAGCAGCCACTGCACTGACACCATCCAGCTGTTTCACAGCTCTCTATGGGAAAGGTGAATTCCAGCTACTAGTGAGCTGTGCTAGGTCTGAGCCAGTGATTCAGATGTGTAGAGCCTGTGATAGCCACCAGCACAACCTGTATCCATGGTCACTGCTGCCTCCAGCCACCCAGAGCATCCTCACCACTGATCACTGTCACCTGCTACTGCTGTCCTGCTCTAATGCTGTGATGGAGGGTACCTCACTGTGTACCACTAGAGCCACTCATGTCCATCATGGAAGCCATCAGCATCTGCTAGGAATGCTCTCAGCATCCCTCCTGGGATGCACAGATATCCACCACAAGTGCCCAGCATCCTGTATCACCACCAGTAGCTACTGGGATGGAAGTATCTGTTCAGTGCTGACACCACTCATCACGTCTGTGCCTGTCACCAGCACTCTCAGGGTACCCCAGACATCCAAAAACAGTGCCAATCCAGGCACCCCTTGGCACATCTGTTGTGTGGGAGGAGGAAAATGTCTGGGTGCCAGGCCTCCCCTCACCCAGCAGGTTCCTCACACTAAACAATGCCATTGAAGCTCTGGAGGAAGAAGCACGTTGTGGTGCCTTTCCCTTTGCATGCTGCTCTTGCACTGAGAAAGTGGCACCATAATTGCTTTTAATTAATATCAGCATCAACACCCTAAGGAAATGCAAATGAACAACTGTGCCACCAGCACAACTACGTTATGTTACTGACCAGCCATTCACCCCCATCATCCCTCTCTCTCCCTCCAGCATCTCCCTCTTCCTCCCATTCTCATGGGTGGGATGCTCATGGCTGCTGCCTGATGGGGTGGAATTGGAGACAATGCATGGAAGGCCATGAGAGGTGCTGTAAGCTCATGCAAGTGGCTTGCAGAGCAAGGGAATGGGGAAAGCAGGGGGAAGGTGGGACCCCTGAGTTTCCAGGCAATGAAGGCACAGAATGGTGGAGGAAGCAGCCAAGGGTACATCCAGGGTGGTATGCCTGCTCCCATGTTGTCCTGCTGGTGAACTGATGACCCTTCCCCATGTGATTCAAGACAGTGAACTGGGGTCTCAGATGCTCTGCAGCAAAGCCTCCCTGGAGAATCAGCTTGTGATTATTGACCCTCTGAGCCTTGGTCTAGGAGAGGAGGGGCACAGCCTGCTCTGCTGCAGCCTATGTGAGTCTGTTGGCCTTGAGGTGTGGCTGGAGAAGACCTTGAAATGCCTGATGTGGCATTCCTGATCCTTGCTATTGTCACCTCAGAGATGGCTGCAGCTCAGCAACGGAAAGTGAAGGATCTAGTCCTGCTGAGCTGTGAGAAGGGCACTCCTCTCTTGGAGCCCAGAAGGTTCCTGGAGAGATGCCTTGTCAGCAGAGGAGTTGTTTGGACCACGGGAGCAGGGAAATGAGGTTACAGCACAAAGCAGGGGCTGTTCCTCTTCCTGCTTGCCGGACAGGAAGGTACCCTGAATACAAGGACAACGTGCACTTATCCTGCCAAAGATTTATGGAAGCTGGAGTCAGCAAGAGGTTGAGTCCATCATGACTCACAGAGATGTAAAGACTGACCCAAATGCCACATCACTGTCAACTAAGAGCAACCCCAAGAGGAACATGAGGAACATGGTGGCTCAACATTTGGACACATCTTTACAGAATGGTGGTTCAAGTGAGACGCTCCCTTGGTCAGTGCAAGACATGGAAGTAGAAGCAGGGCCTGTGTGTGGCACTGACAGTGTCTTACTAGAAAAGAGGGTCCATTTCTGTCAGCTCAGCATGTGGGTAAATGTTCATAAAATCATGCAATCATTAAAGTTAGAAAAGCCCTTTAAGATCATCAAGTTCAACTGTTAACCCAGCACTGCCAAGCCCACCACAAACCATGTCCACAAGTGCCATATCCATACACTTTCTGAACACTTCCAGGGATGGTGACTTCACCATTACTCTGGACAGCCTGTTCCAGTGCCTGACCACCATTTCTGTGAAGAAATTTTCCCTAATGTCCAATCTAATATGAATGACTGTGGAAAAGGATAGAGGCACATTGACCCAAAGCCAAAGAAAAGCGTATTTCCAGTCCTACAGTTGCACTTACATTCTGCTTGGGAATACATGGACTTAACATGGACTGGCTCACTCTCACTGTGTCTGCTGCCTCTTATTCTAACCCTTGGCTGATTTGCAAAGCCAGAGCACACAGGGTTGGATTGCAGAGGTGGGTTAGCCAGCCAGAGCTGGAATGTGGCTGTGGAGTAAAGAGAAGGCCAGAAGCACTGGCTCGGAGCCACCTCCTGTGCTGCCCAGCCTGTCCCCGGCCTGCGGCTCAGCACAGGCTGTTCTCGCTGCTCTCCTCACACAGGGAACCTGGGATTCTGCTCCTGCCTGGGGCCTGGAGTGGGGTGGGCTGTAAAGTGCCATGTCCTGACCACACTGAGAGCCAACCTGTTCCCCAGTGGCAGAAACGCCTGAAGGATCTGTCCATTCCACTGCTCCTTGCTCCCCCTCTCTAACACTGACTGTTTACTCAGGCTGACAAGGGATAAAGAGCAACCTCTCTCACTGGGGCTGTTCACAACCTGACACGGCCACCCAAAATCTCAGCAAAAATTCCCTAAACCAGGTCTCCCACACTACCACTTGTCAGAGTGGTACACGCTTGTGAAGTCCCGCTGAGAAGCCCTTGGCCTTGTCCCTTCCCTGGCTCCAGCAACCCTCTGAGCTACAAAGCTCCTGGCATGTCACCCGGGATAACCTGCATCACCCACAGGGCACCACGGAGGCAGGAACACCTGGACCTCCCTGGGGCAGGTCCCTGCTCTGTGCTGACCACGGCTGTGTCTTGGCGAGGGATGGAAAGGATGGAGCATGAGGAGAAGCCGTCTGTGGCAGACCCAGGTAAGGGCAGACCCTGCTGAATGGTGCTGAGTGGGTTGTGTTGCTGTGTTGCTCTGCTCTGCCTGCTGTCACTGCCTTGCAGTGAGTGAACCCATTCATAGCAGCTCCTTGGGATGAGCCGGGCTGGTGGCCGTGGGGTTGTGCTGGTGGCCACAGGGTTGGGCTGGCAGCCACAGGGTTGTGCTGGGGGTTGCAGGACTGTGCTGGAGGAGAGGCCTCGCTGCACCAGTTGGGGCTGCTCCACGCTCCTGTCACTGCCGAGCAGCCGTGCTGGAGCGGAGGATGCTGGCGCTCCGACAGCAAGGAGAGCTCTGCAGGTGCTGCATTTAATGACTACAATGAGTAATTCCCTTTCAGTCCTTTAATCAGTCACTTTTAATTAGTGTGCCAATTGTTTTTTCCTTAGCAAACAGCTCTTTCAAGAAGGGTTTTTGCTGCATCTGCTGGGTTGGGAAAACACTGCTCCCTGACAGAGCTCTGTGTTAGTTCTTCAGCAGGAGGCTCCTCCTGTGGAGGCTGTAGGACTGGGTGCACGTGCAGAGCATAGCATAGGTTCTGCTCATCCTTGACCCACACCCAGCAGAGAATACCCTTGCTGCTGAGATGGAGGCATTCTTGGAGGTGCCCGAGGCTGGTGGCATCCTGGACATTGTGTTTTCCAGAGGACCAAAGACTGGCTTTCCCCTCTTGTGGGCAGGGACATCCTCCTTACCCACATCCCTTTCAGCCTTTTTAATTTCTCCTTTGGAACTTCCTTAGCTCTGTGATTCTGATATCTCAGGGCAGCGAGTTTCACAGGTGAGTTTGGCCTGTGGAAAAGGATTCCTCCTTGATCCCTTTCTGGATGCTTTGTCCTCGTGTTAGGGAACAGAGTCACCAAAGCAGTTGTTCTCTGTGTTGGGGCAGGCTGTGCTTCTCAGATCCCAGCCCATGTGGCCCCTCTCACAGACACAGAGGTGTCCTCAGCTGTAGAGGCCTGTTTGTGGTGCATGTATTTCCCTGGTGCTCTGGACAGCTGTGTGCCTAGGCACTAGTGGTTGTAGGTCACTCAGCCCCAGACTCAAAGCAAATACCCAGGTGCTCCTTCCCTATCTCATCTCCATGTTGCTGAACTCCTACTTAGATGATCCTACATCTATACATCAACATCCAGCTATTGAGCCAAAAGGTTTGGTTTAATTTTCCTTTGAATAATGTCAGCCTTCCTTTGAGTGGGCTTTCTCTCTCTGTGGCTGGGCTTTTCCCTCTTCCCAGGGGTCTTTGCCCTCTGCCCTCAGAGGACCACTGTTCCTTGCTCCTTTCCCCTCTGGAACAAGGGAAGCTCTGTCTCTCTGAAAGGCCTCAGCCTCTTCCCTTTTCCTGCCCAGGGTGGGATGTCCAGGCTTGCCATGAGTCACCAGCAAATCCCAGCTTCCTTCTGCAGGCACCCTAATTACAGGGCAAGACTGGCGGAAACAAGCTTATATTTACAAGGCTAATGAAAATTAATCATGCCTCCTCTTCCCTTCCCTGGGGGAACAGTCATGTCCAAGAAAGAGATTATAAAAGCGTTATGGGCGACTGCTGAGCTGGGCTTTGGCACTACCCAGGAGGCTGTGGGGAGGCTGTGGGCTGTGTTTGCAGGTCACCTGGCACTCAAGGATTAAAGGTACCCAATAGTGAAGTGCTGCCTGTTCTCCCCCCTCTCCACTACTGGCTGAGGCAGGGCACAGATGGAGCCTGGAGCCTGCATAGAGCCAGGCAGGCTGGAGAGCCTTTCTATGCTTTTCCAGGCAGCTGCAGCTTCTCCCCAAGCCTGGACCCCTCTGGCATCATCTGTCTCCTTGCAAACAGAGAATGGGGGCATCATAGTCCAGGGACTCCCAGCCCACACAGCCCAGGGGAGTTCCTCAGGGTGGCCCAGTGCAGTCCAGTTGGATCCAGGCAGGCAGGAGTCAGTGGCTCCAGGCTGCTGCACAGTGAAAGGGTGGAGAGCAAGGCTGTGCACATGACCAGATAGAGGAAAACACATCAGGGACTAATTCACATTGCACAAGTGTGGAAAAACAGAGCATCCTGTAACCACTGGAGCCACTGGTTCTGGAGACTGCTGCAGTACATGGATGAACCCTGGTTAGTGCAAAAACCATCACTCTTATTCAAACTATCACCCTCACTCAGGGGAAACTGAGGCACGGGATGAGGCAGGTCAGCCAGGGAGAAGGTTCCTCTCTGTTGAACTGTGCCTAGTGCCAGCTCCCATGGTCCCTGCTGTGCAAGGAGTTCCCAGGGATGTAGTGTCACACACCTGGAGTCCAGAGCTGGGCCCAGAGCTGCCCAATCTGCCTGCCCGCCACTCCCCCCTGCTGACCACGTCCCATCCTTTTCGAGGCTTAAAGATCTCCACATCCATGATCAGCCTCTCCCTCCCTGAGGCTGCACCGGCTGGGTGTTGGAAAAAGACAAGGAAGGGGCAGATTGCCTGGAACAGGATCTGGGATGGGAAAAGATGAGGAGCAGGCTCCAGTGGATGAGGGTCTGGGATGGATGGAGGCAGATGAGGAGCCAGGCCATAGAGCTGCTCCCAGGCCTGTTCAGGGGAGTGCTGCCAGAGGAGCCCATCCCATGGCTCCCATCCCCTGCCACGGTAATTAACTGTTGCTGTGGAGAAGACAGGAAAGGAGCAGGAGGTCAATTTTCCATTTCCCGGTTGTGTATAACCAGTTCCTAGCAGGCAGCCTGAAAATAAATCTCCATCAGTCCCATTACCTCTTAATTAACATCACCAGCTACAACACGTACTCCCCAGCCCAGACACAGCTGAGTGCAGTGACTTGAGGTACAGGGAGATGGAGGCAGGGCTGGGGTACAGCTGGTGGGAATTCTCCAGCTGGAAATTCTAGCCACGCTGTCCAACATGCTGGACTTGTCCTGCTCAGACAGGGAACCTCTACCTCAGCTTCCCTTGTGGTGCTCCAGGACAGAGAGAGCTGCTGGGAACTCCCCCAGAACCAGCTGCCCTTGGAGCAGCCGACATGGATGACGGAAATAAATTGGGTGGAACAACTGGAGTTTGTTTTCCTTTTGCATAGTTTGGAATAAAGAAGAAAAGAAAGTCCTGTGGGTATAACATTAGATTAGAAGGATGGAACATCTTTCCTGTGAGGAAAGGCTGAGAGAGCTGGGGTTGTTCAGCCTGGAGGAGAGAAGGCTCCGGGGAGACCTGAGAGCCCCTCCCAGTGCCTAAAGGGGCTCCAGGAGAGCTGGAGAGGAACTTTGGACAAGGACCTGGAGGGACAAAGTGAGATGCAATGACTTCCCACTGCCAGAGGGCAGGGTGAGATGGGATATTGGGAAGGAATTCTTTCCTGTGACAGTTGTGAGGCCCTGGCCCAGGCTGCCCAGAGAAGCTGTGGCTGCCCCATCCCTGGAAGTGTCCAAGGCCAGGTTGGACGGGGCNNNNCTGTGGCTGCCCCATCCCTGGAAGTGTCCAAGGCCAGGTTGGACGGGGCTTGGAGCACCCTGGGCTGGTGGAAGGTGCCCCTGCCCATGTCAGGGGGCTGGAACGAGATGAGCTTTAAGGTCCCTCCCAATCTCAATCATTCCATGATTCTACGGTTCTGTTTTTGATTTTCTCCCCATTAGTGGTTTCTTTCCCATGCTGTCCCCTCCCTGTCGTTTGCACCCAGAGATGACCTGGCACAGAATGGACACACTGGCTGCCAGCATCAGCTCCTGTGAGCAAAGGAAGGAGATGGCATGAAGGAATTCAGTTCTGCTCTACCATCATCCTGCTTGGCACTTATCTTGAAAGCACTGTGCAAACATTAACTAATTAATCCTCTGAACACTCCTGGGAGGAAGAGACGCAATGACATGGGCCAGGAGACACCAGACAGGCAAATCTGGCAGGTCATGATGGTTCCTCTGCTCTTCCTGCTGCACGTGACAGGGCTGGGGAAGCAGGGGATGTGCTGGCAATCATCTGTGTGCTCCAAAATGGAGGGGGACAGCCACGGAGGAGGGGGAGGGGGTGGAGACCATAGCAGGGACTGGGGCAGAAATACTTGATGAGAGAGTAAAACTAGAGGAGAATGGGAGGAAGATGATGAGCCCTGTTGTCCTCACAGACAGGCACACAGAGACACTGCTTCCAGTTCCAGCTTTGATGGAATTTTATAAGTATCACAAAATTAGATTAAATAGAAGGAACTCTGACACTGCTGCCGAGGCATCCTGGAGGGAAATATTGAGAGAAAGCATTTTGACTTAAAAAAAACCCGGATTTTCACTTCTGCAGTTTGACAGGTGAGTTCCCCAGAGGATCTAAAAAAATCAAAAAGTGAGTTTCCACCCTTCACATCCCCAAACACTGCACCACTTCTAGTGTCCTTTAGCTGAGCTCCTTCTTCTCCACCCTCATGTTTACCCAGGAATGCATCAATAGCTGCTGCATCCCCTTTCTTTCAAACAAGCCAGGCATCCTTGGGATTTGCCAGGCTGACTTTTCTCCCTTAGGATTGGCCTTGCTGGGATTCTGCATTTAATGCTTCCTTACCTTCCTCCCTAAATCATTCTGGAGCTCACCACATGCCAGCATCTCACTCCCTGGTTCCATAAGGTGTGCCCTGCATTCAGCACTCCTGGCATCCGGCTGTTGGGAAAGACTCTGGCTGCAGGGAAACCCCCGTGCCAAGGGATACAGATCCATCGAGGGAACCTGGCCATGTTTGCCACTGGGGCTGGCTGGGGACCCGTGTCACTCCTGTTTTCAGCCTCTGACCTCTTGGACTTCTCCAACTTGAGTATTCCAGGGGATTCCCAGGGGTGTGGGATCTCCAAAGTCCAGCCAAGGTCCTGCTGTTTTCTCAGGACTGGAATTCAATTGGACTCACCTACTGTGCCTGAAATTAGAGCTGCTGAATTTTTAAACACCACAGCATGTGAAGACACCAGAAGCTCTTCCCAGTCACCTGCCCACAGGTCTGGAGAGACACAGTCCATCTGCCTAAATTCTCACCATCTCTTAATGGTGTTTTTTTCTGGAGGTGGCTACACCTCAATTGGATGAGCCTGGCAAAAACCTGCCACGGAGCTGACTGGACTTCTGGGATGAACCAGGACTTTTGGGATAAACCTCATACAGACACAGGTGCACTTGGTAGAAGGATGTGTTTTGTTCTGCTCTCCCTGCACACAGAGGCAGAATCCAGGGTAATCAGCTCCTGTTCCTCCAAGGGGTTCCTCAGCAGCCAGGCACAGTGGAAAAGCTCCTTTTGGACTGGAAGGTTTCCAGTCAGCTGCCACTGTTCCACAGAATCACAGAATGTTCTGTTTTGCTGTTTTTTTAGCCCACAAGGTTACTGATCTGGGACAACACAGGAGAGTCTCAGGGGTTACTATGAGGGGAAGGGAAGGGTGAGCTGTGTAGGGTGGCAGGACAGCCCTTTGCTCAGGCAGCTGGGTCAGGGGTGGTAATGCTGAGCCCTCCATGTTCCTCACCAAAGCAGAGGGACGAAACATGAAATCCTGACTATTTGCAAAGTAAAACCCAGCTAAGAAGGACATCACACCCTGACTGCCAGCAAACAGGTTCCAGGTACCTGAGCTCCTTCTGAGGGAGCTGTGGGGTTTCCTTTCTATGTAACAGGCCATCTTTTAGCAGTTTAACCCCATTCTTGCCATTTCCCAACCTGAAGCACACCCATGTCCAGCAGCCACTCTTCACAGCTGCCATCCAAAACTGCAGCAGCCCCTGTGTGTCCCCCAGAGCAAGGCTCAGCCCTGGGACAGGGTTTCTGCAGTAGGAGCAGAGCTGGTGCTCCCCTTTGCTCCCACACCATCTGTGTCCTATCTGGAATGGGGATGCAGGAAAATAAATGCATTTCCTAGTGTGGTTCAGAGGCCTTCACTGAGGACTTTGGGTGCTAGAATCACCCATTTACTCTAACTCAACTTGCCCAAAGAAGCTGCGGCTGACCTATCCCTGGAAGTGTTCAAGGCCAGGTAGGATGGGACTTGAAGCAACCCAGTTTACTTCAAGGTGGGAGGTGACCCTGCCCAGGGCAGGGTGGTGGAACTGCATGGTCTTTAATATCCCTTCCTATCCAAACCACTTTGTGATCTACTCTGCTCAGCTCAGCCCCTGCTCTGGGTGCCCATGTGGCAGCAAAGACTCATGCACAGAGAGGGGAACTGTGGCACAGCAGCACACCCTGAGAGGCTCTGCAGGGCTGCAGACAGGTGTGCAGCTTCTCAGCTCCCTCACTGCCTCTGTCAGGTTGAGTAATTCACCTCTTGGCCCAGGACTCCAGAAAAGCCTTCAGCCTGTTATATATCAAGAAACAGGAAAAAATGTCTACTGGAATGCTGATCCCAACAGACGGCTGTGGGGTCCACCAGCACGGGATAGTGCTGTGTGTCTGCAGTTCACGGGGAAGCAGAGCTGAGATCAAATCTGGGAGGCTGAAAAGGATTTGTGAGCTACCTACACCAGGAGAGTGACCTGGAGAGGGGACAGAATCACAGCTTCGTAAAATCATTAGGGTTGGTAAAGCCCTGTGAGGTCACTGAGTCCAACCATTAATCCTGCACTGCCAGGTCCACCACTAAACCATGTCCCCACGTGCAACATCCACACATCTTTTGAACACCTCCAGGGATGTTGATTCCACCACTCTCTTGGGCAGCCTGTCCCAATGACAACCCTTTCAGTGAAGAAATTTTCCCTTATATCCAACCTAAACCTGCCCTGGCACAACTTGCCATTTCCTCTTGTTGTAAAATATATCCAGGGACACCAGCAGCCTTTACACACTGTGGACTCCTTTATGCTTTGGGAACACCCCACCCTGGGAGGAGTGCTGGTCCCCAGTCCCAGCATGGCAGCCTCGTGCTCCAGTTTGGGAATGAGGGCACAGCCACCCCCCTGCCGCAGCCGGAGCAGCTCCCATGGGAAGGCTGTCACTGCGAGCTGCCCACGTCACAAATCCTCCAGCGGGACCATAGCTGACATGCTCACCCTTGAGCTTTACACATCTCCTTCTGGGTCACGTATTTCCTCATTTCTGAGGCACACAGTGGGCAGGAGGGGCGGGCAGCTGTGCCAGGCTCTGCCCCACAGACATCTGAGCGGGGCCGGCACAGCTCTGCTGCTGACTGTCCACATGAGCATCACAGCCCCAGCAGCAGCACCGGCTCCCTGGGGTTAAACCCTGCCAGAGCCACAAGCCAGTGGGAACAGCAGCCTGGGGAGCCAGGGCAGGCTGATGCCCAGGCACCGGTGGGCACCCAGCAGCCTGAACACAGGTCACGGCTGGGCGAGGGAGATTTGGCTGAGCTGAATGTGGGAGAACAGAGTGTGGGATGCAGGAGGGATGTGGCTGTCTCTCACCACACACACAGCTCCATAAATCATGGGGAATATATGTAACCCCTGCTCCCCAGCCTGTTGCAGGAGCTGGGTGAGATTCTCCTCTCTGGCTGCTTGGGCACAGTCCCGGCAGCGACTCTCAGTGCTGCGATGTGGCTGAGGACCATACCTGGGGCTGGTGGAAGAAGAGCTCCCTGGCACTGCTGCTGCCCTGGGTGCCTGTGAGCACCCTGTGCCCATCACCAGCCCCCAGGGCCTCAGGAGCTCCCTGGAACCAGCTCTTCTGCTCAGGCAAATCTGCCCCAGTGTCTGGGGTCTCAGGCTCTGCCCCTCCACAGAGCACTGCTGTGGTCTCCTTCCTTGGACGTAGCACAGCTGCTCCTGAGCAAGCTGCTGGCATGAAACACCTGCCTACAGATCTGACAGTGCTCTTCCTCAGCCAGGAGAGCAGGGAGGTGTTAGGTGAGGCCCTCAGCCAAGATATGGAGCAGCTCCAGACAGAAAGGAGTGACCAGAAACAGCCCTGGGCTCACTCCAGAAAGGGCAGGGACAGCACCCATGGACCAAAACAAACCCAAGACATAGACTGCTCACAAGGAGGTTATAAACAACCAAAGCCCATTTACCAAGAATTTATAGCAAATGTGTCTCAAATCCTCCAGCACTGTCTCAGAACCAGCATTCACAGCCACAACATACGCTACTCTCACATCTGCTCTTAGCAACTCCTCTGGTCTTCCTTTCCCTACTGTCACTAAAGCACTTTCCATGTGGCCTTCAGAAAACAGCAAAGGAAAAAACCACTGGCGTAAGTACACTGTTTGCCTGCAAATGCTGGTTTGCAAAGCCAAGCTGCCTCCTGCTCCACAGGTGAGGGAGCATCTGGCCCATGACCTGGGCCTGTTAAGGCCTTGAGAGCCCTTCAGCCTGGGAGGCTCCCCCCACCTGGAAGGGGGTAAAGCAGTGAAGGGCTGTTTTGTCACACAGCAATTCAGGCACAAAGACCCACGGCTGAAGGAGACCCTCTGGGGGAAAACCAGCATCCCCGCCCCCACCCTGAGCCCAGCCAGGAGCCTCTCTCCAGCTAAGACTCTGCATGCTTCAGTGTCACTTTGTGCTTCCACAAGAAATTGCCAAAACGTTTCCCCCAGCTCAGAGCTCAGTAGTCAGTTTATTCCTTCCCAACCCCCCTCCCAGTGACCAGAGCCTGAACCTCTTGGCTCACACTCGGGGGGGGGGCGGGGGGGGTGTCTCCAC
>JAWWES010000051.1:1043542-1066248 GCA_035583135.1 Lophotriccus pileatus
TGACCAGAGCATTAACGTCTTGGCTCACACTGGGGGGGGGGGAGGGGGGGGTGTCTCCACACTCCAGCTTCTGGAGCTGTGGCAACACCCCAGCTTGTTCTCCTATATTTAATCAGCAAAGCTCTGGCCTCCTGATCATGGTATTCCGACAGTGTGCCAAACAGCCTGGAAAATCAGAAGGAAGCAAATAAACCTCAGCATGTGGTGTTTACAAATTCCTCAATCTCCGGCTTTCTAGAAAGTCAAATGTGACACCTGAGCACCCAGCATTGATTGTCCTGCTCTCCTGGGTCGGGTGGCACGAGGTGTTTCCAAAACCACCTCAAGGCCCCTCTGCAGAACCCCTCCTAACATGAGGGTCTCATGCTCCACAGAGCATGAGAAACCTGGAGCCAGGGCTGACCTGTGTCAGGAAGGAGGGAGGGCGCTGCACGGCTGGTTCCTGGGGGGACACAGGCTCTCAGCTGGGGTGGGGACCCCGCTCTTTCTAGGTGTGCCTCCCACTGCTGAAGATAAAGGGAGGCAGAAACAAGGTAGGTGGGTCAACTCTGATCTGGATGTCCCCAGGGATGGGTCCTGTCGCTGGTGCACAGATCCTGCTGGGGGCACTCCCTGGGCCTGGCCAGCTGCCAGCTGGGCAGCGCCTGCCCTCATACCCCTCTTCCAGCTCAGCCTCTCTTAAACCCACCACAGCCCCCTGCCCCCAGGCACTCTGCCCACTCCTCTGGCCTCTCCCAAAGACCAGTCCCTCCCAGGAGCAGTGCTGGGAAGAGCTGATGCCAGTTATCTGGGTTACAGGATTGCCTTCCCCCGTCCCTGCGTGCACATGCCTGCACCCATGTGCTGACACTCACACTGGGCACGTGCTGACACAATTCCCCAGGCTGTGACAACAATCCGGAGCCACCATAAGTGCCCAAGAGAAGGGGGAGCAAAGGAGTGGGAGACAAACCCCTCGAGAAGATCCCAGGGGTCCTCAGGCGACAGCAGAAGACGGGGGGCACACAGGATGACAACGTCCCTGATGGGCAGTGTCCCCAGGATCTGCTGACTCCCTCCCCAGAGCTCTCCTTGCACATGCCAGTGGGCTGTGCCCCTGAACCCACTCATGCCAGCAGGTCAGTGACCTTCCTAACTTTGGCATCAGCACTGCCAGTGCCCCACGTACCAGTCGGCGTCTCAGGGAGGGGCCGCTGAGCAGAGCAGGAGGGGCACAGCTCCCGCCTGGCGCTGTCCCAGGGGATGCCTGCACCCCACCAGCCTTTTGGCACGGAGGAACGGGGGGGCACATGCAGGAGCTGGAGGCAAGCAGAGGAGATGGGGGCACGCAGAGGAGGTGGGGGCACGCAGAGGAGATGGGAGCATGCAGAGGAGATGGGGGCACACAGAGCACAGCTCGCAGCAGGAATGCTCATCCAAGGCTGCTGGCACCTCCTGTTAGTGACACCTGGTGTTTTTGCTGAGGTGGACACTGAGAGGTCATGCCTTCTTCCAGAGATGCTTCTGCACCTCAGCTCTGGAGATGCTTCTCTCCAAATCCCTCTTAATTCACTTAAACCTTTTGGTGCCTCAATTCCTCATCAGTAAAGCGAGGCTTATCCTATTTCCTCTGCCTGGCTTACCAGGAGAGCTCATAAGCCACTCAGGACAGGAAGAGTCTCTGAATATGGATTTCTGGCTGGCTGGCACAGTGGGGCCCAGGCTCATTAGGGACTAACGTGATCACTGTTCTATGTCTGGCAAGCAGAAGCCTGAGGCTGTGTGTTCTAGTGCTCAGAGCTGGGAGTGTAACAGGGATGACACAACACACGCTTCCAAGGCTACCTTGTCATTCCTGATCCATTCCCATGGAAGGAGCATGGTGGGCTCAGCTCAGGCATCCACAGACACCAATCTATGGTGTTATTTGACAACAGACTATTTGTTAAGGGGCCATGATGGGTGACAAACACCCTTCAAAGACAGGGTGGCTGTGGTGTTGGTGTGTTGACATGTATTTACACTGTAGATAACCATAATACCTCAAATGAGAGGGATGGTCACCTAAAAACATCCTCCTCTTGCACTTCCCCTGATGTGTTCCTGTTCCTGTCCTTCAGGGGTAGCTGCATAAGGATGATGTGACTAAACAGAGAGTTTACAGAGGAAACAAGGCAGCGTTGGACACATCTGATCATCAGACATCCCTAAACCACCCTAAACCACTACCCTCAGACCCAAAAAACCCTAAACCACCACGGCTGAACATTCCCCCTCTGCCGCTCCCCACCATGGGGGTTCAGCAAAAGAAACTCTCCAATGAGATGTGCAGAGTAGCGGGACCTGCTGCACAAAGTGAGTGTATCAGGCAGTGCTCAGAGCCAGGTCCTGGAGAGACCGAGGCTCTGTGAGGTGGATTCCAAGGAGACTGATGGAGGGCTCTTGTCTGAGCTGTGAGACTTGGGAGAAGGATGGCCCGTTCCTGCTGCCTCTATCTCCTGTCCTGCCCTCTCTGTGCTGCAGTGCTGGCCGTGTCCCAGGGCACGTGCCCAGAGAGGAACTGGCCACGATGGTGGGAAGCAGTTCTTTATCTCGACCAGAGCCCTGGGACCTTCAGCCCACAGCATTAGAGCCCACACATACTCTGAACAGTCAGAAACAACACTTGGGGCAGGAGAGTCTGAGCCCCATTAATGCCAGGTCAGCTGGGGGTTTGTGAGTGTCCTGCACCTGAATGAGTGCAAGAGTGTCTGAGCTGCAGCTGGAACACAGGTCTGGCACAACAGCCCTGTGAGCACACCAGGAAAGCTGCTGCTTGGCATCTGAAGTGATGTATTAATGTAAGATGAGAATATACTGAGCCCTACCTAGTCCTGCCTTTGGAATCATTTATCACCAGGGCAGCTTGTGCTGCTGGCTGGAAGTGCAATGTGCTGCCAGGCAGGGTGAGCTGACATCATCAGACACATCACTGGAGTCAGGACAGCATAAGGATGCCATGGAGCACCAGCTGGAAATGGATTCAGACCATGTCCCCCTTGGCCCTTTGCACACATGGAGATGATCAGAGACACCATATCCCTGTGGGAGCCAACATGGCCACCTCTTCACATTCCATTACTGGGGAACTTTCTTTCCCAGCTCTCCCAAGGGGCAGGACACTCCGCCCTCGCTTTGCACAGGTTTTGCTGTAAGTCCCTCATTCAGGATTCTGCAAGAACCACGTGATAGACATGGGAGAGCAAATTCATAGCCCCATACCCAGGTCCATCCCCTCATCTGACTTTTGGGTTTGCCCAGTCCCAGGGCCAGTGCCTGCTGTGGGCTGGAGGGGCCAGGAGGGTGTGAGCTGCAGCACTGATGTGTAAGCTCCCAGCCATCCTGGGCATCCGTGCCTGCCTGTTGGCATCTGCCAGAGAGCAGGATTAACAGCCAATCTCCAAACAGCTCCACGTGTGTAGGCACCAGAAGCCAGAGCATCACATGCACAGGCTATGGTGAGACAAGGAGGTGATGCTGCTGGTGCAGGACTCCCACTGACAGCCTGTGCCCAGCCGGGCTGAGAGAAGGAGTCCTGAGCTGGGGCTGGCCCAGTGGGCCAGAACTCACCCTCAGAAAGTCAGCAGAGAGGCTTGTGCCTGAGGATGGAACAACAGAGCAAAGGTGAAAGGACATGCACACTGCAGGGGATGCTTCAGCCTTTTTCTGTTCGGCAGGAGCCATCCTGGCTGTTCTTTCCTCCTTTTCCCTCTCCTCTTGTGATCTACATATCTCAAAATGCTTCTGAGGACTTCTGAAGAGAAAGCAGGACATGATGACCTGCTCTTTCCAGATCTGCTGCAGTCTGGACTCCTGCTGAACACCCTCATGGCCCACTGGGGACTGGGGCTGGTGGGAGACACAGGGAAACACTGTGGCACTTGTTAATGCAGCTCCTCTGTGGAAAAGTGGTCAGCAGTGACTGATCAGCAAAATCACAAGGAACAAATCATCTGCATGATGAGCTAGTACAGAGCCACCCCCTTCACACCACCTGAGGACATGCATGCTTCACCTCCAGGACATGGGACAGGCCATGCTACGCCCCTCTCATTCCCACCACTGCATCCCACTCTGAAAACGCTGCCTGACTCATTAGAAGGCAAGTTTGGAAGCATTATTTTTCCACCAAGAGTACGAAATAGTTTTCTGGTAGGGGGACAACACGCTCACCAGAGCTGCCTGGTCTTCTCTACCTAGGGTGTGGTGGAAAGCAGAAACAGAGGAAAGAGAAGGACTTGTGCAGAGCCAGGATGTCTGTGCTGGCAGCTGCCTCAGCTTCCCAGCCATCTGGGGTTATCCAAGAACAGCTGTCAGTCTCATGCGTGGCCAAAGGCAGTTGGAAACACAAGGAGGAGTGTGGAAGAGTGTGAGGGGCAAGGACATGCGGTCGCTCACCTCCTTTGCCTCCCCAGCAGTGGCATCCAGCCCCCCCCAGCCCTGAGTGCCTTGGCCAGAGGCCTCTGTGACCCTCATCAGCTCAAGGGTTTTCTGAGGATGCTGATGTTGGAAGTGGAGGCAGTGAAGGGACAGGGCTGGGGCAGTTGAGCCCACTGGAAGTCCATGAACATGATTCCTGGAGAGGGAGCACTGCATCCTTGAGTCCAGCTCTGTTGGTGTGATCCTGCCACGGGCTCAGCACTGGCCAGAGCCTGCCCAGTCCCTGCTCAGGGTCCTCCACCCCACAGAGGCACCGGTGCCATATTGAATGGAGCAAGCTGGGACCTGGGCAAAAACAGCTGGCTTTGGGCTTGGTGTCACCATGACCAGGAGCTACTGAAACCCTAGTTCATACATCAAACCCTCCCATGCTTTGAGGGCTCTGCAGGGCACAGCAGCAGGCAGTAGCCGCCCACCCTCTGCTTGGAGCTCTAGCACGTACCAAACCTCTGCCTTCACGGAATGCTGAAGGGGCTCAGAGTCCTCTGGGATGTGCCTTGAGGCTCAGCATCCCCCAAGCATCCCTTGAGGCCTGTCCTGCAGTTGACCAATTGCCCAGTCTGAGAGCAGGGTATGCATATACAGTTCTGGCCCCTCAAAGACAGAGCCATGCCTGCCTCTGCAGCAGCATCTCCTCGGGACAGGACACTGAGGGTGATGCTGCTCTTGTGCCTGTGCTGCACCAGAAGAGGCAGGAGGAGAGTAAACACCTCCCCACCTCTCCAAATAACAATAGAGCCCCTGAATCCCAAGAGCTCTTCTGAGATAATCCCTGAGGAACGCCAGGGTTTAATTTGCTGTTGACAATCCAGACAGTGACTACATCACCTGGTCGGTACCTGGCTTGTCATTAGGGCCCCTGTAGATGGTACTTTTCTGGAGCTGACACAGTGGTGCTCATCTGTCCCCATCCAAGCAGCACACACCCCCAGGGCTCTCCCCAGGGCCCTGGCACAGCGCTGAACCCTCCATGAGGCCATGCCTGCCGGCACCTGTGGACTCCCTTATTGCCCCAGAAGGGCACATGGACCCAGGAAAGAGGTTCTCTGGGGTCACTGCCATGAGCTCTGTCCCTGTCACCAGTTTAGCTCTGCCATCATTTCTAGCACTGCCATCTTCCCTGTCCCTGTCATTGCCCCTGTCCCTGTCATCATCTCTGTCCTTGTCATCATCCCCAGCATTGCCATCATCCCTGTCCCTGCTGTCAGCCCCAGTTCCTCCATAAGCCCCAGCTCTGCCTCCAGCCTCTCCAGGACAGGCAAGTGACCCAGGCAGGGAATTTTGCTTCCTGAAGCCTGGCACCTCCAGGCTATGTTGTGTGTGACTCAGGGAGCTGGGCTAAGGTAGGTCATGATGCCCTCCCCAGGGTCAGCAATGGCTCTTGTCCCTGTGCCCAGCCAGCCTCACATCACCCACCTATGCCCTTCTCCCTGCCAGGGTTAGGGACATGGCTCAGTTCAGAGCCATGTGGGGAAGGGCCAGGGCTTGTCCTGCTCCCGGGGTCCTTCCTTGCTGTCGCCCACCAGCACCACCATGGTCAGCAGGTAGGTGAGTGATGCAGGAGATCCCTTGGCCTCATTTGAGAAGGAACCAACATCCCAAAGAGCACAGGCAGCAGGCAGGGATGGCATCAGGGTCTGCTTCTGCCTTTGCAGCATGGCATCCCTGGGTCTGTTGGGAGTCAGGAGGAGGAGCAGGATGGGAACAGGTCAGCTGGTACCAGGGCTGGGAAGGATGGGCAGCCCCAGCCTCAGCACTGAGCAGTCTCTTAGGGCTCTCTGTGCCCTGGTTTGTACAGGAATGCACAGAGCAGCTTCGTGTCATTTCCAGTGCTCAATAACCCTCACTCTTAACTTGTTGAAAAAAGTCTCTTCCTGTAGAAAATACTTTTCTAGCACCAAATGTCCCTGGATCCCTGTTAAGATGCCCAGTTACTGGAGAGGAGCAGCACAGATAGGAGGGTTGTGGCCCAGAGGAAGCTCCAGCACCTCTCCAGACTGGGAGGCAAGCTCAGAATTCCAGAGGACGGTGAAGCCCCAGGTGACAGCTTTCTGGCTGAGAGGCATCACCTGGATGAACTGACATTTTTTCTGCCATCATGTAATCTGTGGCTGGGGAGGGGGCTGGGCAGGGGAAGGGGGACTCAGCAGTGATGAGTTGGCACAGCATGTTGTGCGCTGCTTGGCATGGCAGAGGAGGGGCAGAGCTCCCTGCACACGCAGCTTTATTCAGTCCCTCAGCAGCCATTCAGTAGCACACAGATGTGACAAAAGCATGTGAGGCTCCCTGGCACACCAGTGCATCCTGTGAGCCCTGCTCACCCTGCCAAGGCTTGGACCCTCATTCCAATGCTGCCAACCCACCCTCTGGGCTTGCAGGACCTCCCATTGGGAAAGTACAGGGGATGCTCTCCCTGTGCTCTCAGCACTGCACCTATCCTTCATTCCTGCATGGATCGTGCTCTCCCAACCCTGCTCTGCCTCGGAGCACTGCTCAGCCCACCCCTGCACCAGCACCTCTGGCATCCTGCTGTGCCACAGGCTCTGTGCTGGTGTGGCAGACAGTGCTGTTGTGCCACCACAGACTACCAGCAATGCCCATCCTGACCCCCCCACCGCTGCACCACTGTCCTCCTGGGGGTGGTACTCATTGTGCCACCTGCATGGCACAGAGGGACCACAGAAGTGGGAACAGCCCCTCAGACCCAATGCTCTGCTGAGGGTGTGGGTTTGAGCTGCTGGGGCTTTGGCCACAAATTTTCCCACAGTAGATAATTCCTTCCAAGTCCTGAGGATCAGCCTCTCCTCATAATCTCTGGTTTGCTTCGTCACCAGGTGTAATGAGTCCAAACCAACGGTGCTGAGCTCCCTGTAGAGCTCCACTGGCCCTGCTGCTTGTGGACCAGAAATGAGGGCTCTGTAATATCCAGTTCTCCTTGAGCTTATTCATATATTCTCCTGGCTATTCATGCTCACCTCTGGCTACTTTATTATGAGGCATCCAACTTCCTGGAAGCTGGAGCTGTTCTTTGACCTTCAGCCTCAGAAGATTGATCTGCCAGGCTCACAGAGGTGCATGGTCTTCCAGACATCTTATGCCTGTGACTTGGGTGGTGAGGCCGTGGCACAGGTTGCCCAGAGAAGCTGTGGCTGCCCCATCCCTGGGCTTGGAGCAACCTGGTCTGGTGGAAGATGTCCCTGCCCATGGCAGGCAGTGGAACAAGACGGTCTTTAAGGTCCCTTCCAACCCAATCCATTCTGTGATTCCATGAGTACCAGACTGAAGCCGAGATTTCAGCATCCTGGAAGGGGACAGCCGGCACCGTGACACGCTCCCTGAGCCGAGAAGACTGTGAGTCCCATCACACCTCATACAGAGTTTGACCTGGGACTGCAGCACCCCAGTAACTCCCAGCAGTAGCACACAAGGGCTGATGCAGGCAGGACGTGTCGAGCCCACGTGTGTGAGCTGCAGCAGCTCGGGTCCTGACGTACTGTGGGAGCCACAGAGGACAAAGACACACTCACTGGCTTTCCATGAGGTAGTCAAAAGTGCTTTTCCCTGTCTCCATCATCCTACCCAAGGAGGGGGCACAGTGTGGGACTAGCAGGGCTGGCAGATATCCTGGCTCTGCCATCTCGGGTTCCAGCCCCCCCTCCCAGCGTGTGCCGGGAGGCAGCAAGACATGTCTGCCCTGGCTCTGGGGTCTGTGCTGCTGCAGACCCAGACACACACCTGGGAAAACCAGGGATCCTGGAGAGGCTTTCTGAGACTAAAAGCCATTGGCTCACCCCCATGGCCCCCAAGGCTAGCCTGCTGCTGGACACCAGCCAGGGACTGCGGTGTGGAAGTCAGTGACACTGCCCAGTACCAACAGCTCAACTCATCCTTAGATGAGGAACAGCTTCATTCATCAAAGGTGTTCTCACAAATATTGGTTGTGCCTTGTATCTCCCCCACGCCCATCCCTGATTAGGCAACGACCACACTGCTGGCAGGATGGGCAGGGTCAGGTCCCCAATGGGCTCCTCTGTGTCACACTGGTGGAAGCAGGACCAGCTCCACACTGTGCTTGCAGCCACTGCTGCCCTTGTCCCCAGCACACCCCAGCTGGTTTTAGGTTTTATTCCTGAGTCCTAGCACTTGGGCAGAGCCAGCTGAAGTCAGGACTCCCCAGGGCAGAACCTGCCACATGCCACCAGCAGCCAGAGGAGGGGCTGGGGACTGCATTCCCACATGGAGAGAGCTGCCCTGGGTGTCTCCAGAAGCCACAGGGCTGGTGACAGCTCCCTGGATGGCTGAGGAGCTCCTTCACAAGGCTCCCGGCTCCCACAGACCCTATTAGCTCCAGCTCACTGCTCGGCTGCCCCTGGGACTGTGTCCAGCTGCATGCCTGGGGGTCCTGCCTGCTGAGTCCCCGGGATGCCACACTGCTCCTGCCAGCTCCAGGGGCCCCAGTGTGTTCAATGTCACCTTCCCGAGCTGTGCTGGGAGCAGGCTGAGCTGGGAAGGCACAGACTGCGCAACTCTGGGGGCTGGAGGCTCCCAAACCTCTGATCCTGCACCAGCAGCAGCTCCAGAGACATCTGCTGACGTTCAGAGTCATGGGCTTGGATGCATAAGGTCCACATTTGTACAATTTGCAGCAGGGAGCTCAGAGCCTTCTATTTATTTTTACAAATGGGAAGAAAACCCCACATTTAGCTGTAGTCAGTCCTCATTCCCAGTGGTGAGCAACCAGTCAACCTTCTCCTTGTCTGTGAATGTGCCTGTTCCCAGAGACTCACCTGGTTGGCCCAGGTGTACCCCTGGTTGTTCCATCAGGGATCTCTCTCTGCGCCCATTCCAGCATGAGGAGAGGGGGCCGTGGTGGTGGCTGTCAGCTGTGTGGCATGACACAGGGGTCAGCAAGCTGGGAGAGGGCTCCGTGGTGCCAAGGCCACTGGCTCAGCCCCTGCACAGATTGGGGCGGGGCCTCCTTTATCCCAGCAGCTCAGACAGTGCTGCTTTAGGCAGTGGAGCAGCACAGGGGTGTAACAGCAGCAACTCCACAGACCTAAAAATAGCCTCTCCAGTCCCACAGTGCACCCATGACACCTTCACCTGGCACCAGACCTGCTAATTGCTCCAATGACTGCAGACAGCAAACAGAAATAAACACCCAGGGATGGAGCTTGGGCAGCTCTGGCAGATCTCTGTGCTGCTCTATTTGTGCAGAAAACCCATAGAGCTCCCCTGCAAGGCTTGATCTCCACAAGATGCTGCTGATCAGGATTTGGCAGTGCTCATGCCAACAGGCAGCAAGAGACCCAGGTGTCCCCAGAGCAGCCTGTGAGTGCCATCAGCAACCCTGCTCACCTGGGCCCTCCTCTGTGCATAGCAAATGGAGATGCTGGAGTGTTGCTCAGGCTCTGGCTTGACCTCCCTCTTAAGAGTCCCAGATGATAGCAACTGTCCTTGGGGCTCTCTGCAATGCTTTGGGCTCTCTGCCATAACACCCCTATGAGCCACGAAAAGTCATCCTGTAGGAGAGTCCGTCACCAAGCCTTGCCTTGTGCTTGCAGCTGCCCAAGGGCCAGCTGTCACCAGGAGCCAGACCACCCCGTGGCACTAGGTCCCGTGTTCTGCCCCAGCTCTCCAGGTGGCTGAAGGCAGGCACAGAGCTCTGTCAGGGGTCCCAGGTCAGGTTCTCAGTCCAGACACCTCCCTCACCAAAGGGATTTATTGTTTTTGCATCAGGACAACGCTCTGTGCGATCAATGGGATCAGTGTGATCAGTGGGATACGCCATCACTGCCAATTACTGAATAATGTTACCTTACACAGCTCATCAACTCCTGCTCCAACCACCCTGAAAACGCACTGTTTTGCCTTGCTGTTGATGGTCAGGAATTTCATTCTAGGTGATTTCTCCCAGGGACTTCTCTTTCTCAGGTCTTCTCCACAAATCCACCAAACAATCATGTCAGCAAGACCCAGAGATTGTTTAGGCCATAGATCCTTTGGCAAACGGCCACTAAACCTCTGCCCTTGGCTGTGTCTGCATCAGCTGCAGCAGGGAATGGTTAATAAGGGCAAAGGAGACACTGTAGCTTGTGATTTCTCACAGTGTTTCACCTCAAAAGCGGTCAAGGACAAGAGCATTGTCTGGAAGCTCTGGGGGAGATACAGAACTGGTAAACAGCAAAGGAAATGATCACCTATGGCCTTCACAACACTTGCCTCAGCAGTTTCTTGACAGACTTGAGCTCATTTTTCCCTTTTGGCCGCTGTAAAATATAAGTATGAATGGAGCAGCGACAGAAAGAGCCCTGGCACCATGGGTAAATCACTGCTCAATCTTCCACTTCCCTGGGGAGCCTGTTCCAGTGGCTGACCACCTTTTCCTAGTATCCAGCCTATACCCCTCTGAGCTCCTAAGCCCCTGTGATCTGCTGGGTTGGCAGTGGCTTGGAGTTGACAAAGGGGGAGATTTCCAAATTATCTGGTGGTCAGACACTCTCTTCACTGCCCTCCTGTGCTCCCAGAACACTGGCATGACTCATGATAGGATTTATATATATATTTATACATACAAATTTGGAATCAAAGACTCCTCAAATCATTAAAAACCTGCTTTTCTTGCATGGTTTCGAGGCTGCTGGTGCTCTCACCACTCTCACGTGTGCAGGGGTAGTTGATGTGTTCTCCCAGCCCTGCTCTGCCAGCACATGAGGAACAGGAGGATATCCAAGGAGAATGATAGATTTGTGAGAACCTCTGATAGCCTGGGGACAGCGTGGCACCGAAGGCCATGCCAGGGGTGACCACTTCGGTGACAGGGATGAGACAAAGGAGCAGAGCAAGAGAGTGAATGGCTCCCAAAGCAGTCCCTGTGTTCGGGGGCTGTATTCGGGGTTTTCATCACCTGCATGGTCACAGCCCTGTCCCCTGAGACCAGACCTGGCTTTTGACACCATCGGTTCTCCTCTGGTCACCACTGAACCTGCCAAGCACATCCCAGGAGGTCCCAAGGCCCCACCACCTTCATGGGGCACAAGGACCCAGGGTCCTTCTTTCAGAGGCAGAATTTTACTCCTCTGCCTGAAACAAATGTAGAAGCACCCAAACTCCTCCCTTCTAACTGGGTCTCCCATTCCAGCTCCAGCAATATCAGCAGCCTTTTTGTTCCCATAAAATCTGAGAGGGACTTTTTAAGGTGACGGGTAAACTCTACCTAAAATGACCTCAGGATCAGGTGAAACAACTGTTTCTGACCCTCACAAATATCCTCCCAACATAAAAGAAGTGTTGAGCATCTGTTTTTCGTTCCATTGCATTCATGTCCTGAGGATCTCTGTCCTCTGTGCCCACCTAAAGGAGCAATATATTCTATTTCATTGCTCTGTGCTGAAGTTGAAACACTGTGGCCAGATTCCCCTTGTTTCACTCATATTAATTTCTATAGCCCCTTGGATAATTTTTCAATGACCGTGCCTTCCTTGCCCCTCTTTGTGAGAAATGACAATTTCTGGACAGATGAACATGCAAAAGGAAGGAAAAAAAGAGAAAAGAAAGAAAAAGAAAGAAAAAAATCTCTCACCGTAGGAACCCTGTGTTCTAGTTATATGCAATATATTGTTATGGCACATGGATTCATCTCTGACACAGGCTACTGCAGTATATGGCTGGGGAAATATGGAAGTAGGGAACAGGGGAATATGAAATTAGGGGAAGGCTGAGCTCCTGCATGTCACCACTGCCGCTGGAGCTGATCATGTTTTGCTCCTGGACCTTAAGCCTCATCTCATGCCAACCCCCTGCCATGGATAGTGACACCTCTCACTAAAACAGTTTGCTCCAAGCTTCATCCAGTCTGGTCTTGGACAGTTCCAGGGAAAAACTGCAAGAGCAAACCCTCTGCAATCTCACAGCCAAATAAATCGGGCTCCTTGCGACCCTTGTGCTTGGCAGACTGTGTCCACGTGGCCCCCTCCAGCAGATGGAACAGGGCTCAGTGTCTCTGCGATGGGGCTGCACAAACATCTCCCTCCCCTCATCGCTCTCCCCATCCAACACGGCGTACACTGGCAGCGCTGGAATGTCATGCTGTTTGCTTCCATTGAATCACGGGGCAAAGGCCGCTTCCCAGCCCCCGTGGCGTGACTGCAGTCTGGGATGAGATGGTCACAGAAGGACCCTGGCTCCTCTCCAGCAAGCCTTTCCACAAGGATCTGGGGAGCACTGTTCCCAACGCTGCGGATCTACGGCTCGGCTCAGGCACTGCCGGAGCCTGGCATCATCAGGGTGTTTGTTTCCCAGCATGTTATTCACTGACTTTATTCTCCAGCCAAGAGAGCTTTGCAAATAATAATAAAAAAGGATGAATGAGATGGCATGGGATGATTAACCAGGACCATCAAAGATGGGCTAGCACCTGCACTGCTGGCAGCACAAGCACCTGGCAAGCAACAGGCTGTATCCCACATTCATTCCTCTGCTGGAGGGGCTGCCCTTAATCACTGAGTCAGAGATTGGTTTGAGTTGAAAGGGAACTTAGAGACCATCTTGTTCCTCACACTGCCATGGGTAGGGATACCTTCCACTAGACCAGGTTGATCCAAGGCTTGTCCAACCTGGCCTTGAACACTTTGAGGGATTGGGCAGCCACAGCTTCTCTGGGCAACCTGTGCTGTTGTCTCACCATCCTTAATAGACCATTTGGCACTGACCATCCCCACCCACCACCGAATAGCTCAGCAAAACCGGTTCTTGCAAACGGTCTCTCCTCTCGTGTTGTTGTGTTCAGGTTTTTGCTCTCCTTACAGCAGAAGCTCCTAGATTTATCCCTGCTCTCCAAACACCATGCCACGACAGTTGGGATTTGATGCTGTTATAATCGTTCTGGACTTTAAAAATAAGCCCTGTCTTTCGCTAGCATATGGTTCTCCTTGTACAACAACAGACACCAGAACTTTCAATTAAGTTTCTGGAAGCGGTGCTGAAGCACACATGACTCATTTCACAAGTGCACTAACGAGTGAAATGGTCCTGTTTTTTGCCAGATCTCCACTTATCAGGAAACAAACAGTGTCTGATGTCTGTCTTTCTTTCTTTCGACACTGATGAAAATAACACCCTTCTCTGTCACCGCTGAACTTTGGTAGGAATCGTCCAGCTAAATATTCTAATATTTGATAACAACCCTGCCAGCACAGAGCTGACTCATTCCATGGCATGTGCTGCTCCCTGAGGATTGCTTTCAGCACAGCAAACAATTAGCTGGTTCATTCATCCCAGCTTGAGAATGGCAGATACTTACAGGACCACAGGCATGCTCCTAATGGGAGGGATTTATCAACACTCGTAGTTGTTGCTCCTGTAATTAATCTCATGCTCTTTCCACACACACTCACCCTCTGCTCACACTCCCTCTCCCAACTCCCAGCCACTTTTCTTTATGCTCAGAAAGGCATAGAAATAATTTTGATTTCCAGTCGGTGACATGGAACTGGTCACGCAAGATCAAGATGTCATTTGGGGCTCTGGTCCCCAGCATTCCTTAGATTCTGCCTGTGGCTCTTGTGAGGCACAGCAGAGGGGTCCACCCTGGCAGAGCAGAGAGGTCCAGTCCCAGCTCTAGCTCCAGCCTGTGATCCCCAACAGAGCCCTGTGATGAGGATGCCACACACACACCCAGTGGTACCCATGAGCCTGTTCCCACACCAGCCCAGGGACACATGTCTGCTCCATCCCAAGGGAGCCTCCAGCTCATCCCTGCTGTGCCCACAGGCAGTCCCACACCCTGGGAGCAGAGCCCTGCTGACTCCACCTCTGGGCCTTGGATATGAACAGGGGAGCGTCCTTGTCCCTGGTGCAGGTCAAGGACACAGGGAAGATTGTTTGTCCCAAGGTCATGTGCTGAGCATAAGAGTTGCGGCACCTGGTAGGAGCTGGGACTCCTGGAATGAGGCTTTAGGAGCTGGAGGTAGAAGCAGTCACTAACCCCTCCAGCACACCTTCCTGCCCCTCCATTGCTGACCCCTGGCACACCTGCCTGCCCCTCTGCTCTGCCTTCTTGCTGCTCAGTGATCTCACAGTACCCAGGCACAGCCTAAGCTCTCGGTGTCTCAGGGCTGCTGCCCCCCAATCCCTGCCTCTAGGGGGGCTCAGCATCCCTCTGGCATCTGCTTCCTGGTTGGTTTGGCTGTGAGGTCCTGGCAATCCAATCCCTGCAGTACCCCTCCTTCCAGACAGTGCTCAGGAGCACATCAGACACCTGCAGCCTCCAGATCACAGAGAGAAGATGGAACATACCTAGCAATAAGCATTTCTGTACCTCCTTGAAAAAGACACAGCTCCTGGGATTTTCTGCCTCTAATTTTCTCCCTCCCAAGTCTCTAGACTTGGTCTCCAACTGGAGAGGGGGGATACTCAGGTAAGGATGAGAGAGACCACCCTCAGTGTCCCCAGGAATTGCCCCCAGTGGCTCAGAGGGCAGGACCCCGTGGCCTGGCTGGCTGTGAAGAGCTGTCCTGTGGCCACCGAGGGCTGGTCCTGCCACCCTGCTGCCAGCCTGGGCTGGTCACCCTCCTGGGAAAGGGCCAACATCCCCACAGCTGCAATTTTTGGGGTAAACTCCATCCCCACAGACATGAGGGATCCCTGCAGGGGATGGAACAGGGACGCCTCCAAGTCACAGCTCTATTGTCACCATGAGGCTGATGGCAGAGCGTACCTGTATATCACAGAACGGTTTGGGCTGAAAGGGACCTTAAAGCTCATCTCATTCCACCTCCCTTTCATGGGTAGGGATACCTTCCACTAGGAACTCGTGTCCAGCTTTACAGCCCAGGGACTCTGCAAGGTGCCTGGGGACACAGCCTGAGCCTGGTCTGGGACGTCAGAGCTCTGCTGAAATCTGGGTTCCATCTCAGGTGGCTCTGGCTCCTACCTCATCCTGCTCTGCTCTCCCTGGAGCAGATCCAGCAGCCCCTGGTTGCACAGGCAGATACCCATGATACCCACACTTCTCCTCACCAGCCCATGCTGGCCAGGAACAGCCAGTAACTTGCCAGCTGTGTGTCTCAACCATCCCAGTTTCCAGCACAGGCTGATGACCTTCAGGGCACAGGGGCATGGACAGACACCAACCATTCGTGCTTCCCCACTTCCCAGGGCGCCACAGTCCTTGGGGCTGGGACTGACGGGCTGTGGCCTTGGTGCCTGGTGCCATCAGTCCCCATTCTCCCAGTGGCTCTGCACTGGTGGGGCATGGACATGGGATGGTGGGCACCTCGCTTCCAGATTGCTGGGGAAGTTTTCCAGTTATTGCTGTTATCCTCACCTGTACCAGTGATTCGATCCTGACAACGGAGGCAAGACAGTTCCCGGTTTCTTTGCAGGAGACTGGAAGATTCTTCATGGAAAGGCAGACATCAGCACAGGCTGCCCAGGGCAGAGGTGGAGTCATCGGCCCTGGAGGGAGTTAAAAGATATGTAGATGTGGCACTTGGGAACGTGGTTTAGGCTGGGCTTGGCGGTACTGGGATAATGGTTTGACTTGACCTTAGAGGGCTTTTCCAACCTTAATGATTCCATGGTTCTATGAAATTTCCCTGTAAGAGCTACCCAGTCACATCCCTGCTGCATTCAGCCTTCAGCACTCTCCTCCCAGAGCCAACACAAACTCCCCTGGAGCTCAGGAGTTGGGACAAGGACCTTCTGCCTGACCCACAGGCTGCACTCCCCTCTCTCAGCCTCCCAATATTTCTGCAAGTGCCTCCAGGAAGGTGCTGCTGCTGTGGTCAAAGCAAGGTGACACCTTCCTACAGTGTGCCCTGATCAAGGGAGAGCATCTGGTGTGGAGCCACTGAATCTGATTGCTTCCATTAAATACCAGGGGAAGAGCTTTGGACAAAAACTGGGGAGGCGTGGCTCAATTTAAAACCGATTTTGTTGATTTGAAGTGACTGCTGCTGTGGTGGGTGTGTTGGACTGGCTGATCTTCTGCGCTTCAACATTAAACATGCTGGACTGAAACCGTGAGGTTTTGGGTTTAACACTGAAACCTGAATTTAACACTGAATTAAAAGAAAATGAGCATCAGCAGGAGGATCAGAGAATGCCCAGGGGCATGAGGGTCTTCAGGTTCCATTGAATTAAACACTTCAGAGTGGAATTTTTGGGTTTTGCTTTGTTCAGAGGGATTACTGTGGTCCAAACCAAACCAGTTCCCGCTGTGTCTCTCAGTACTGTCCTAGGGAATCTGCTCCCATGGAAGAGGGAAAAAGCACAGAATCATAAAATCATAGAGTTACAGAATCATAGTTATCCTGAGTTGGAAGAGACACACAAGGATCATCAAGTCCAGCTCCTGGCCTTGGACAGGACACCCCCAAGACTCACATGAAATGATTCACCTGGTAGAGCTCACCTGGGCCAGGGCAAGAACCTGAGATTTGGGGTTTGGCTGGAGCAGAGCAGAGCAAAGTGAAGCCCCCCCATGGTCCTGCTCAGACCCTCACTGCCAAACCTGCAGCAAATCCCCGCTCACCTCCCCCTGCACAGGGAAACCAGGGACCATTAGCACTGAACGAAAGGGAAAGCATTGAAATCAGCTTGGAGGCAATCCTGAGGCCAGAGGAGAGGCAAAATTAAGCAGCTTATTATTTTTATTTAATGCCTGTATTGTGCACACAGATGAATAATTGGTGTGTGGGGCTCTGTGTGTGAGGCTGTTATGAAGTTTAATTCATTAGTGCTTGTAAAGTGCCTAGAACTTGTGAGATGAAAGGTGTCCTCTGAGCACCAAGAGCTGTTACAGCTCCAGCACTGCGGATCTTTAATAAGGATATTGAACGACTCCTCTGAGCCAGCACATTGCTTTTTGACTTCTTTATGGCTGTTTTTACAAGCAGTATCCTAGAGAGGCAAAAAAGTAAAAAAAGGTGGAAGAAAAAGCCCCATCAGAGCATCCAGCTGGCTCTGTACAGCCACGGACTAGGGGACAGCTCTGCCACCCTCAGCTGTGTGAGGGGTCTGTCACCTCCCTGGTGGCTGAGAGCTGTGACAGCTCTGGGGATGTCACTGGGTGGATGCTGAGAGGGACAGGTGGGGAGAGAGGAAAGTCCACTGGAAGCTGTGAGCTGCTGGCTGGGTGTCTGGTTTGCCCGCAGAGTCACAGCCCAGAGGCCTGGCTTGTCTCCATGCCCTGAGTTTGAGTGGTATGTGGGGAGGTGACAGTGGAGGCCTTCCAGCCATCCCTGCCATCTGCCCATCCCTGCCATCCACCCACCCCTGCCAGCCTGCACTCACCTGTCCTGGCACAGCCTGACAATGGGGTGACTGGAAGATGACTGGTTTTCATAGACAGAATCCCAGATGGTTTGGGTTGAAGGGACCTTAAAGATCATCCAGTTCCACACCCTGCCTTGGGCAGGGATACCTCTCACTGGACCAGGTTGCTTCAAGCCTTTCCATCCTAGCCTTGAACACTTCCAGTGATGGGGCAGCCACAGCTTCTCTGGGCAACCTGTGTCAGGGCCTCCCCACCCTCCCAGGGAAGAATTCCTTCCCAATATCCCATCTAACCCTGCCCTCTGTCAGTGGGAAGCCATTACCCCTTGTCCAGGCCCTTGTTCAAAGTCCCTCTCCAGCTCCCTTGGAGCCCCTTCAGAACTGGAACGGGCTCGTAGTTCTCCTGGGAGCCCTCTCTTCTCCAGGCTGAAAACCCCCAGCTCTCCCAGAGGCTTCTCACGGTTTTCTGACAGCATCATCTCTCCACTCAGCTCAGCCACTCGCTCCATGACAGAGCCCCTACACTTGGCCAGGCTCCACAGAGCCCAGGCACTCGGACTCTTTGAATATCCGCTTCTTCCACCTCCACCTTCCTGCAGCTACTGCTGCTCAGTTATCCGGTAAGGAACCTCCTCCACAAATCCACAGAAACCCTTCTCTGCCCTGTCCAGGTGAGAAGAGCTTTCCCTATCCAAAGTCCCACCTGTGCCATCTCCAATTCCTTCTGTATTTCCCATCAACTGCCATGGGCTTTGAAAAAAAAAGGTTTTAAAATGTCCTACTGGGAGGAGAGTGGCAAGTGCTGACAAAGGACAAGAGATCTGACAAATCTCCAAATTACCAGGAAACTTATTCCACTGAAGGAAAAATGGACCCTCCAAGGGGAAAGTGATGACCTCCTCACCTGCCTTGCATTTGTCCTTCTTTAAATGTTGCTGCTACCAGCTAAACTCTCCCGTTAACCTCAGAGCCTGAACTGCCAGATGGCTCCATAAAGGAAGCATCTCCCTGACTTGATATGCTGGGAATGCTAGAGCTGGGGACAAGCCATGGCCTTGCTCTGCTCAAAGGAGAGAACGATCCATCATTGGCTTTAATTATCCCAAAGCCTCTTTACTTGGAGGAAAATAAAATATTTATCAGGGACTCGTGGCTCTGGCCAAGGAGATCATACTAGAATTAAATTTTTAGAAGCCTGTAAAATTTAACTGGCTTTAGTGGGGGGCACTTTCTGCCTCTCAGAATGAGAAGCGTTTCTCTGACCAGCGCTAGCCTGGCCTCTGGAGGGATGTCCTTCAGGCATCCCCAGTGCTGCCCAGGGACCAACCCAGGCTGGTGTCACTGTGCCACCAGCTCCACCCCAGTCTGACAGCACCGACTGCCTTCTGCCCAGCTATGCCACTGGCAGCCACTGCCCTGCAGCGTGTCCCTCGAGCGGGTGGCAGCTGTGGCATGGATGGGGACCAGAGAGCTGAGCCATATGGGAGAGGATGGAGCTGGGCAGCACTGCCGGGTCATGCCTGCCCTCAGCGGGGCTGGGGCTCAACCCAGCTCCACAGCCATCCCCAGCTCCACTCACATCACCTGATGGATGTGGCAGGTCCTCACAGCTGCTCATCACGTGCCTCTGAAGGATCCTGCTCCTGGGAGATGTCCCTAACTTCCCTAGTCCCCATTCCTACTGAAATCCATCCCATGCCCAAGCCTGAGCCCAGTTCACCCCTGCCCTGGCAGTGTCCCTCTTGACCAAGGTGCCTGGGACAATGTTCCCCCTGGGCAGAGGAGCTTCCTCCATACACAGAAAACAACATGCCCTGGGATTGGATGCTGTGGTGCCAAACATGGGCATCCACACACTAGGGAGGAGCTGGGGGGCACAGATCAGATTATAATGAGTAAACTAGTTGTTACCCTACGCTAGCCTTGTGGAAAAGCCCCTCTCCCTCTTCTGTGCATGTGGACTGATGTGTTCCAGTTCTCTCGCTCCTGGAGTTGATGCTCTATGTCTGAATAGAAGCCAAGGATGGTGAAACTGTGCTGTCAAAGGGATGGAGACCCACTGTCCTGCTTGGGGTGTTCCCAACAGGCAGCTTTTCCAGGTTGTGTCCTGCAGAGACTGAGCTTGTTGTGCCCTGCCAGTTTGAGCACTGGTTTAGCTGGGAATCCAGATCTCCAGGCTCCTGCTTCTTACCCTCGCACTGTGCTTTTCCCATTGAGGCTGACAGCCTTGATGAAGCTTGGGAAACAAGATTTCTCTTTGCTCTTATCCCTGCAGCAGAAATGCACAAGTGGCAGGGAAAGAAATATGGAGAGGCTGAACCATGACTTGGAAATCCAGAGGGATTCAGGTCTGGCATGACAGGGATCATCCAGCAGCCTCACTGACACATAAAAGTGCTACAATGAGATCAGAATCAACCCAAGGAGTTTGGAAACACACTCTATCATCTCCATGCTGTCCTTGGGCTCTGAGCCCCACATGTGCTCCCCCAGTTCCCTGCCCTCCCCAGATGTGCTGCCTTCCAAGTAATTTAATGATTTCCTTTTCCAGCCAGCCCTGTCCATGTAGTTTTTTCATTTCAAGATTAATGTCCAGAACTCCAAAGGCTTTCCAAAGGCTTACAGGGACATCAAGGAGGTAACCCTTCCCTTTCCAGTAGGCAGGAACCTCTCTGGCATCACTAATGGAATTAAACAGAGACATCAAAGGAGCTGTTGGAGCCGATGTGAGCAGGGCAAGGCAGAGACGTTCCAAGGTCCAGCAGCGTCTTTCAGATTTAAAGAGGACAAATCCTGCTGAGATTTCTCCTTCAAGGGAAACAGGATGGAATCACGAGGGTTCCCGAGGTCCTGCAGGGTGCAGATGTGCAGGTGCAAGGCAAAGCTGAGGGGGATGGGCACTCACTGAGTCCCCCAGGGACACTCCAGACCCACATCACCACCCAGCATGGGGGAGGCTCTGCTGACCCCAGGGGCACATTGGCTCACTGAGGCACCTGTGGGGGATGTGTTGGGATTGTGTCCTAAGGAGAGCTGGGCAGCCAGAGCAGGTCCTGCAGCTGCCTTGGTATCTCACCAGTGCCCCACTGGCCATAGTGGGCACGTGGCCCACTCCCATGCAGTGGGTACCACCCCCTTCCTCCGGGCTGGTGGCAGGTCCAGGGCTGTCCCCGTCAGGCTGGGCAGGCACCAGCAGGACTGTGGGTCCTGGAGATGGGCACCCTGAGCCTTGTCAGAGCCCACTGAGCCAGGGGTGATGGGGACTGAGCACTGGTGAGCCCTCCCTGCCTGCTGGGAGCTGGGGGAGCCTCAGAACAGGGGGTGCTCCCAACCATGGCTTGTCAGTACCAGGCTGGCACTCACCAGACACCCCCAGCACTGGCTGAACTCAGAGTCCTCTCTTGCCTGGCTGCTTGGGCAGTACCTGTGGCTTGTCCTGCCCCTGTGAACCGTGTCCAGCCCGACAAAGCCAGAGGTGAGTGACACTGCCCACGGAGGGTGGGTAGTAGCCCCAGCAAGCATTGGAGGTGAAGGGAGCGTGAAGGGGTCCCAGAGGATCCTCCCCAGTAAGAAATATGGGTGAAGGAAGGATGAAGGATGCTAAAGGATGGAGTGATCCTCCCCAGCCTTCATGCAGACCCCAGACATCCTGCAGGCAACAACCCAGAGACGCCCAAGCAGGCACACAGAGGGAGAAAAACACAAGGAGACATCACGGGAGAAGAATAGAATCCTTCAAGAGGAGGGATTGGGCCATGGCAGGTGTAAATACCCCTGCTGGAGGCACGGCACAGCTCATACTCTTCTCCACAACACCTCCCCAAGCTCCTAAAAAGCTCCCTGGCCCCTGGAGCAGATCTGGATGAACAGCCAGCCTGACAGAATAAGCAGACAAACTCCAGGAATTAATGATGCAGGAATTACAGAAACCGTTTTGGTCGACGGAAACCCCCAGATTTCTCCCAGGAGGTCACTCTGAGACCACTACAGCAGCTAGGGAGGGGTGGTGGGAGCCAGGATCTGTGCCAGGCAGGGAACCCCCCCAGCACTTCCCCAGGCAGCCCATGAGCACCCTGCACTCATCTCCACATCAAACCGAAAACAGCAGCATCAACTGGAGCTGAAATCCAATTTTCTGGGGAAAAGATGAATGAAATGGAAGGCAGCTGCTGGGTGAATGAGTTTGTCTCCTGCTGAGCACTCGTAAGTGCTCTGTGGCCTCTGTCACACTGCAGAGATGGGCAATGTTCATGTGTTTTCCCTCCTATCACAGCCAAGTGTCCAAAGCTGGCATTGGCACTGCCAGCGTGGCAGGGGACCAGGACAGGGGCTGCAGGTATTTAATCCCAGGCATTCCAGGGAGGCATTATGGACTGGTGACGGACGCCAATGCAAGGTTGACCTCTCGTAGTCCCATCTCCTACAAGCTCTTCTCCCCTCTCCCAAGTGCTTCCAAGCAAACCGCTGATCTGGAATTGTGGGTCCAGGGACGAGCGTCCCATCTTCCCTTGGGCACACCATACCAGCCCTGGGCCACCAACCTGGGGTGTCCAGCAGAATGGAGAAACCTCCACCGTGGGATGTTCCCAGGGCATGGGGGCACTGGGCTCACACACTGGTGACAGCTCAGGTGACAATCTACCCCAGGGGCACCAGAAGGGCATCCTGATGGGTGCACAGCAGGACTGACACTCAAGGTTTCACACCAAGCCAGGAAGGAGGACAGGCCCCACGTGCAGGTCCCATATATTCCCCTGCTGTGTTCCTTGACTCTGCCCCACAAAAGTGACAGGATGTCAAAAAAGGAGGTGAAGTTCCTGCAGAAGTTTTGACATCCCAGCACCAACGAGTAACTGGGTGTTATCTGTGGGAACACATGGTTTGGGTGAGCCTGACCTAGAAGTGTGGGGTGGAGAGGGGGTCAGGACCCAGAGGTGGAGGTTTGCGGGGGGGGGGGGGGAGGGGAGTGT
>JAWWES010000051.1:1075313-1104994 GCA_035583135.1 Lophotriccus pileatus
GGATAAGCAGGACTTCCCTCTTGTGAAGCTGTGCTGGCTTTGGCCAATGACTGTGTTGTCTTTCAGGTGCTTTTCAATCCCTCCCAGCATAATCTTCTCCATAATTTTACCAGGCACTGAGGTGAGACTGGCAGGCCTGGAGTTTCCAGGGTCCTCACTCTTACCCTTCTCAAAAATCAGGACAATGTTCGTCAGCTTCCTGTCAGCCGGGACCTCCCAGGATTCCCAAGACCACTCAAAAATCATGGAGAGAGGTTTTGGGATGACATCAGCAGCTCTTTGAGGATTCTGGGACGAATCCCATCAGGCCCCACAGATTTGTAGGGATCCATCTGGAGCAGCAGATCCCACATAAGTTCAGGGTTGACTGGGAGTTGATCATGCTTGCAGTCATGGTCCTGCAGCTCAGGGCACTGAGACCCCCTTGGTCTGTCACCCGTGTTCAAGACAGAGACAAAGAAAGCATTAAACACCTCTGCCTTGTCTCTGTCCCTGTGTGGGAGGTGACCATCCTCATCCTGGAACAGGCCAATGGTATTTCTATACTGTCTATTGCCATCAATGTATTTTTATTGTCCCCCACATTTCTGGCAGCTTCAACTCCCGTTGAACTTTAGCCACATAGATTTTCTCCCTACAGTGACAAGTAGCCTCTCTGTATTCTTCCCATTTCACTTGACCTTGCTTCCACTGGGCACACACCTTCCTGTTTTGCCTTATTTCCAAGAGAAGATCCCTGCTCAGCCAAGACAGCCTTCTGCCTGTCCCTGCTGGGGAAACACAACATGTTGGAAGGTGGCAGCAAGTCCCAAAGCAGTGGGGAGCAGAGCATCACCTCCTCCATGGCCCATGGGCAGCACTCTGTCCTCGGGGCACACTGCCAGAGCGGTGCTACAAGGGCTCCCACAAGCCCACCTGGCAGGGTCAGGGTCCCGGAGCCAGGAACTGGCCCACAACACGTCAGGGTAGGACACAACCCAACACAGGGCAGGAGCAGGAGGAGTGTGGAGCCCAAGCAGTGGGAATGAGGTGGCACAGCTGCTCCCAGCTCTGCTCCCAGCCCACACGCTGCCGTGTGGCAGGTGGGAGGTTTTTCTCTGCATTGCAAATCCCTTCTTGTTTGAGTGCTGCAGTGCTGCTTGGAAGGAAAACAACCTCTCTGGAGCAAGCCAAAGGGTCCAGAACAGCATCAGCACCCACTCTTGCCCCAGGGTGCCTGGCTCTGTAGATAAAGCCAAAGCTTCCCTGGAAGGCAGCCTGACTGGGAGCAGGACCAGCCATTCCTATTTCCCTATGCTTGTCCCCAGCACAGACGGCCCCAACTGGGAGGAGGAGGAGAAGGCAGAGGGAAGAAGGATCCCCTGTCTGCGGGGACTGGCTGGCAGCAGGACAAGGGCTGTGAGAAATGGGTAGAGCACCCCTGGGAGAGTGGGCCAGATGCTGCAGGGGTGTCCATGCCGTGGGGATTTGGATGAAGTCAGAGGACCCAGGCTGGAGGAAAAATGGACTGGGGGTGGGGGTATTTGTTCCACTTTGGCACCTGATGTTGAGCAAGCGGCTCACCTCTGCCTGGCCTGTGCATGGTCTCTGCACTGAGCTCCAGGAACAGGGTGCCCCTTTCCCAGAGCAGTGATGCCATTGTTACTGGAATCATTGTCCAGGTTATTGCCAATCCTAGCAGGTGCAGATCACCAGCACCCAGCACCTGCTTCACACACCTGACAGTTTGTTCTCCTGCAGGGACATAGCACTGCTGGATGTGACGATCTGGGAATTCACAGAAAAGCAATCTCCACCTGCACAAGTTCCTGCATTACCAGGGTTTTGGGAGCCACCTTAATACTGGGTACCACTGTCCAAAGAGAGAGAGGCTGGGTTTGTGCTCCTCAGGGACTCAGGGATGGGGGAGTACAGAGACTGTCTGCAAAGTCCTTTCCAGGTGACAAGCCTTCAGCAGGAAGGGGGGCGGGCAGGAAAGGTGTTCAGCCCTGGGTGATGAAGGGGGCCAGAGCACTGGGGAGCCAAAAAATGCCTGTACATTTGGCCCAGTCCTAGTGGGACTGTTTGTGTTGATGAGACAGGAGAGGAGAAAGAATAAAACCAGAAAACCCTAAAAACAAGGGACAGCATTCCCCAGCAGCAGAATCATGTCTGGGGCAGAGAACTGTGGGTGAATTTTAGGCACCAAAGCGTCTGAGAATCAGCACTGGGGGACGTGCCAGATCCACCTGTCCTTGGCTAAGCTACCCCACAGGTCTGGCTCTGCCCTGCCCTCCCTACCACAGCATCCACCACTTCACCTCTCTGAATTCAGGTAGCTCAACTCTCTAGAACAAACATCCACCCTTCCATCAGCCCATCTATCCATCCATCCATCCATCCATCCATCCATCCATCCATCCATCCATCCCTTGGTCCACCTGGCCATCTCTCCATCCGTGGTTTTCTCTTTCATCTCCACACAACCAAAATCCACTGCCTGTCTGGATTCCTGTTTATCAAGGCAACTACAAGGATCTCCATCTACTCACTCCAGTATGTGTCTGGGGGATTCTCCACAGGGAAGAAGGTGGGCCCTGCTTTGGTGCCAGCCAGAAGATGATCTGCAGAAGTCTGTTTTGACAGATACTGCTTTGAAAATGTGGTTTGGGGCAAC
This sequence comes from Lophotriccus pileatus, assembly GCA_035583135.1. Lineage (NCBI taxonomy): Eukaryota > Metazoa > Chordata > Aves > Passeriformes > Tyrannidae > Lophotriccus > Lophotriccus pileatus. Next base: position 1,077,970 of record JAWWES010000051.1, read on the forward strand.
AGACACCAACCCTTAACATCCATCCTTGGTTCTATCCAATCTCCAAACTAGCAAATGTCACCACCTTGCCTGTGCAGGGGGTACCTCCCAGTGGCACAGGCAGGGCAGGAACACTTCCCACGCACACATCCTTGGCCTGACCCTTGAGCCTCACAGGAACACAAGCAAAGACCTCTCCAGGGCCCCACAGAGGGGCACAGACATGCTGGAGTTATACAGGAATTTTTTTTTTCCTCACCCTTTCCTTACAGAACAGAGAAGAGGGGAAAAAAGATGGGAAAAAATAGCAAAATAAAGAAAACCCAACGACTCCAATTTCTATCTTAATGAATAAATGAAATGCATCCCAAGAGGCAATTAAGTGCTTTGAACCAAACATATGTCACCTACATTAAAAAAAAATGCAGAGAGAAATTCAGCAGCTGCAATGAAGGGAAAGAGGCATCTGGGTAACTGCTGGAGAGCAAGGGACCAGGGCTGGTGCTCCCACCATGGTGTTTGGGTACCTCAGAAGGGGGGAGTTCCACCATTATGTGGGTCCCAAAAGACCAGGTGTGTTCCCAGGGGCTTCTCCTATGCTAAGGACATCATTTCTGCCCTGTGCAACCATCCACCTTTGTGCCCTGTGGGAACAGAGACCTTCTGCTCTTCCAGAGAACACCCAAGCCTACGTGATCTCCTTTTTTTTGTCCCCGTTTCTGTCCTTAGAGCGTGGCTGTGTCTCAGCCATCACCAGACGTGCCCAGTTGACACTGGTGGGCTTTGCTGCTCTCTACACTGGGGAAAGGCTTCTCTGCAGTGCACAGGGGAAGAGGGTTGTGACTGGGTTGGACACGACCTCAATCCTCATCCCAACACAGTAGCCACCCCAGGTGCACAGCCCATCTCCATGGATGTATGCCTGACCTCCATCCTCATCCCCAAATCTCCTTCAGACCCCTGCACTGCTGTCAGAGCCTTGATGTTGAAGAGAGACATTCAAGATGAGAACAATGTGCCTCTTTTTCTTCAGTGCCCCCTGGGCCTCTTTTACTGGCCCAAAGGTGGGGGGAGGGGGAGGGGCAAAAGACCAATGCAGTTAAAAAACACCATGGATTTTCCTGTGACAATTCATAGCAGCAGCTGCTCTGAGGAAGCCCCATGCTGTGAGGACCCTGAGCTCTCAACACTCTGAGTTCTTTGGAGAAGTTGTGTTTTACTTCTGGTGCCATGGCCAGGACAGGGCACCCACAGCAACCCCTACGTCCCCTTGTGCCCCTCAGGGTGGCATAGCTGTTGGCTAGTGACAGGCTGCGAAAGAAAAGCCCCTTACACACTCTTGATCCTCACTGGGTTTTATGACCATCTTCTCCCTTTGGGAGGTCAAATTCAGACTCTTTGAATATTTGAGTTTTGGGGTGAAAAGGGCTGAAAAGCTGATGTCACATTCTGGAACATGACACAAAATCTTTCCTGATGTGGGAATTCGGGTATTTATTCTTCTATAGGTCTGCCCTGCCTACTCACTATGCCTACTGCTTTCAGAATGAGTTCATTCCCTCTGCACCCTTTCAGCTGAGACAACCCTGCCCAAATCCAGAGCACTGCCCTTTGCATGGCTTGTCTCTCTCCATGAGCGAAGAATATAGGCTTTCCATGGGCTGGAGAGGGCTGAGACATTCCCTGCAGGAACCCCCTTCTCTGGATTGTCAGAGGGGGTCAAGCTTCTCTATCCTGCTTTTGCCTCCCCTGCCCACAGCGAGCCCAGGACCTTGGGGACCACGTCAGGAGCTACTGGCAGAGAGCAGAGAGCAAACCATGGCAAGGGCAGCTCCATGGATCCTGTGGATTCTATGCCTAGGGGGTGTGGGTGCTCCAGGTCTGCTCACTTGGCTCAAGGCTGCCTGGTCCCCATAGGAAATGCCCCTGGATTATTATTAATCCTAGAATCAAATGAGTTGGAAAAGACCTCCGAGATCATCAAGTGCAACCCTTGATCCGACCCCGCCGTGGTTCCCAGCCCATGGCACTGAGGCCACATCCAGTCTCAGCTCAAACACCTCCAGGGACGGTGACTCCATCCCTCCCAGGGCAGCCCATTCCAAGGGCTGAGTACTCTCTCTGGAAAAAATTTCTTTCTAATATCCAACCTAAACCTCCCCTAGCAGAGCTTAAGACTGAGCCCTCTTGTCCTACTGCTGGTTCCTGGGAGAAGAGACCAACACCCACCTGCCTCCCCCCTCCTGTCAGGGAGTTGCAGAGCGTGATGAGGCCTCCCCTGAGCCTCCTCTTCTCCAGGCTCAACAACCCCAGCTCCCTCAGCCTCTCCTCACAGCACTTGTGTTTGAGTCTCTTCAACAGACTCGTTGCTCTTCTCTGCACCTGCCCCAGCCCCTCAGGTCCAGAGCTCCTGTGCTCTGGCACTGCTCCAGTCACTGCCCGCCATTGCAGCCATCACCGGAGCACACGTGGTCACAGCTCTCCCTGCACCCAGGGACATCCAGAACAGTGTCCTCAAGCCATGCCCTGCCCCTGCCCCTGGGGCCATGCCAGCACCTCACACCAGCTCACCCCCACCACCCCTGTGCCCCTTCACTGCCATGCAGTGTTCAGCCTCTTCTCATCTCACAGAACAAGCACCCTGAGAGAGGAGAATCCACAGCTTCCCAGCACCCACAGCCTCCTCCGGCCTCTCACCCCAAGGAGCCCCCTGGAGCTGGACAGTACCCCATGAGTGCCTGGCCCTAGCCTGGGCCTGCCTGCGGTGCCCGAGCACTCACAGTCTGGATGTGGCCTTCCAAGGGGACACAGCTCTCTGAGGGGACACAGCTCTCCAAGGTGACAGAGCTCTCCAAGGTGACAGAGCTCTCCGAGGTGACACAGCTCCCTGAGGTGACGCTGCTTTAGGCCGCTGCCGTCATCGGTGGGCCGGGGGATGCGGGTGGCCCGTGCACTGCAGGGTGGGCACAGCTGGGCAGCAGCTCTATGACCACACTCACTGGGCACCCTGGGCTGAGGAGGGAAAACACAAGCATGAGTCCAGCAAGAGGCAGAGCAAAGGAACTCGACAGGCATGCAAGTCCACCCCTGGCTTCTCCAGCCCTGCTCCAAATGTGGCCATGGACTCATTAGCTCATCAGGAACAACCAGTTCAGAGAACAGGTGCCAGTCACACTGCTGAGGTCAAGTCCTCAACATCATCTGAAACCTCACTGGGGTCCTGTCCAAACGGACAGCATCATTCCCCTGACTCCAGGGACTCCGTGGCTGTCAGAGACCAAGGACTGGGCTCTGGCTTTCTGAGGGTGTTCAGGAATGTCAGCGTCCCCCAGCCATGCAAAACTTTTGCATTAGAATTGCTGATGCACTTAAAATCATGGAATCACTAAGGTTGGAAAAAGCTTCTAAAATCATTGAGTGCAACCATTAACCCAGCACTGCCCCAAGGCCACGATGAACCCATGTCTCCAGGTGCCACATCCACATGCCTTTGGAACACTTCCAGGAACAGCCTGTTCCAATGCCTGGCCCCCTTTCCATGAAGAAATTTTCCCTAATATCCAATCTAAACCTCCTGGGCCTGTGCCACCAAAACAGGGCACTTTCCTGCTGCTGTCTGCCAGCCCGGCTCACACACCAGTGACACATGCATCTGTCCTCCCCGTGCACTTCCAAAAGAGCAGCTTACACCCTGATCAGATTAGAGGAAGAAAATTGCATTGCAATAAATCCATGGAGGGAACTGGCTGCCGAGGCTTTAATCGGAAGGGAGCCTTCAAGATAAGAGCATTAAGTGAGGATGAAGAAGCCTTGGTGCACGGATGGTCTGAGCTGGTCCCTCATCTGGGATGCAGCAGAGTGGGGCCAGCTTGCCATGCCCTGGCACCTGGGAGCAGCTCAGCACATCCCATCAGATATGACCAGTCTCTCCATGCCTGCAGAAGAGTGGGGAGCTCCAAGAAGGGCAGGGCACAGGACACTGCTCCTAAAGTCCACATCTCAAATAAGGAGCTTGAGACCCTAAGTGGGAAGAAGGACAGCACAGTCCTCTCACTGGGAGACCTTAGAGTAGGGTGAATCTGTTCCACAGTCTCTCTTTCCAGTGAGGGGATCTGGCACCTCCCAGCTCTGGCTGTACTTCAGCCCCAAGTGGACACTGGTTTCCCTTCTGTGGGAAGTCCTTCTTCTGTCTCTGGAATGTGGGTCAAGAGGCAAAGCACACTCTGCAGGGCTCTGCTCCTCCCTCAGAGCCTCAGATTCCCTGAGAGCCATCCCTACATGGGTGACCTTCAGCCCCAGCCCATGCACCTGAGATGAGGTAGGAGCTGCTGCAGCAAGGCAGGCACAAGCTACTTGCTCTCCAACTTGCTTCTCTGGGAAAGCCAGGCACTCTTCCTACCTCATGTCCCTGTAGAGATAATCCCCACAGCAGCACCAGGGGAGAGGGGGGGAAGCAGTGTCCACCTTGAATGAAAGCTGAGGAGAGCTGTCTGCTCCCATACGTGGTTTGCAGCTGAAGGACCTGTGGCAGATGGACAGAAGCCATCTGGAATGTGATCAGTGGTGAGATCTCAGGGGGAAGCCCCCCCTCCCACCAGGGCGACCAGCTTGGCACCAGTGGGGACTGACCGTGGGGGCAGCAGCAGGCATGGGCCCTCCTGTGCTCTGCTGTCTCAGCCCTAGCTCAGCTGGAGATGGATGGAGACAGCCCTGCACCCTGGTGTAAGTAATTGAGGGAAGAACATTTGTAAGGCACAAGACAGCTGGACTAAAAAGGTGAAGTCCAAAAAGCCTTAAATGAAAAGACAATCATTGATGATGGATGGGAAAGCAGTAACCGAGTCCAGCTTCTCCCTGGATGTGCTGGTGAACAGCAGCAAGACAAGAAGAGCTGAGATCAAACCACCAAAAGAACTTGGGCAGCCACAGGGGCTTAGAATTATAGAATCACTGAGGATGTAAAAGTCCTTTAAGATCATCAACTCCAACCCTTAACCCAGCACTGCCAAACCCACCATTAAGCCAAGTGTCACATCCACACACTTCCAGGGATGGTAACTCCACCACTGCCCTGGGCAGCCTGTTCCCATGCCTGACCACCCCTTCTATGAAGAAATTTTCCCTAATACCCAACCTAATCCTCCCCTGGCACCTCGAGGCTATGTCCTCTCATTCTGTCACTTGTTACCTGGGAGAAAAGCCCGACCCCCACCTGGTTCCCCTCTCCTGTCAGGGAGTTGTAGAGAGCAAGAAGGTCCCCCCTGAGCCTCCTTTTCTCTAGGATGAGCCCCCCCAGCTCTCTCAGCTGTTCCTGCTGCTCCAGACCCTTCTCCAGCTCCATTGCCCTTCTCTGGACACACAGGCTGTGTACCGGGTGTGCCCAGGTGACACAGCCCTGCCAGTGCCTCTTCCCCTGCAGTGCCAGGCCCCTGCCCTGCCTCTGTTCCCCAAACATCAGCGTGTGCGTCTTGAGGACACCCAGAGACCACCCGGATACACTGGAAAGGTCACTACTGCAATTTGCTTTGCTAATTGCTTCTGATCAAATGTTTTCTTGGCAAGGGGGGAAAGACATTTGGGTTGATAAAAAGTAAATTGAGTTTGTAAGACAGAAGAATTCCAAACTTCTCTGTTTGCACCAGAGGCCAAGCAGACACAGCCCCCTGTGCCAAGGTGAGGTGGCCCGGTCAGTGCCTTGGGACAGGTCCCAGCCAAGATGGGGAGACAGTGGAGGAGCCAAGGTGAGCCACTGCCTACAACTGAGGAGGGTCAGACTTGTCACCCCTGGAGTGGCCTCCTCACCCCATCACAGTGAGGACAGAGGGTCACAGCCCCATCACTCCAACAACCCCCTATGTGACTTGCCCCATTCTTGTCTTATCACTGCAGTCATTGGACCCTGGGCCCATCACAAGGCACAAACTCCTGTGCCACCCTCCCTGACAGACATTAGGCCACTGCCACGCCACCTCCACACACTCCTGGCACAGCCCAGGGACCACTGCCCTACAAAGACCGAGGCAGCCTCCAAAGGGCTCCAATTCCTGTTCCCTCAGCCCCAAACACCAACCAGAGCCTCCCCATCCCAGCTGCCTCCCAAGACATTCCCTCCTGGCTCTGAAACTCGGCTGGGGCTGGAAGAACATATGAGACTGTCTAGTCCCAGCAGGTCACTGCTGCACAGCACTGCCCTTCTTGTTTTTCTTTAAAAACCATTTTGCTCCAGTGCCCTAGACACCCCACATACTCACAAGACCTTGAAACACACCCTGAGGAATTTGCCAGAAGGTTTCCCAGATTGAGAACCACAAGGAGATTCATCCCAGCCCCATCATTTCCCAGTGGGCTGGGGACAGTGGCACGAGGCTGGCCCAGGACTGTTCCCACACACATTGTCCCTGCTCTAAATGTCCCAGCTCACTGCAGATCACATCACTGCAGGACACGAGCAGAAAGACCTTCCCCAGTGTGTCCAATGAATCCTACATCTGTCTTGCAGCTGGGTATCATGGGGCACAGAGGTGTAAGGCCTTGACAAAGAGATCACAGGGAGCCAAAAGAAGAGCCAGGGATGGAGCTTGGATCTCCCAAAGCCCTGACTTGTGGCTTCTTGATCCCGCATACAAGTGGACTAGGAGATGGAGCAGCCCAAGAGTCTCCACCTCAGATGGGTGGGAATGCTGTGTCTAATGGTGTTCAGGCTCTGCAACAGCATTCCCCAGAGAAACACTCTGGATCATCATCCAGCACAATCTGGGCAGCAAGAAGCACCAGGCCCCCATCCAGCCATGAGCTGCCATCAGGATCACTATGGTCGGGGGCACTGAAACCTCCCACTGAGGACTTAAAATCCATGCTGGAACATTGGTGCAGGAGTCCAGTCCTCCAGTGCACCAGTAGAGCAGGACCAATGCTTGGGGACACTGGTGTTGGGTCTGAGCAACCGGCTCCCTCTTCCTGGACAGGTGTGAACATTGCCCAGGGCAGTGGGAGCCCCTCAGACCAGGCACCCACTAGGAAGCCATGAGAAATTTAACTGAGGAGAAGGTTCAAGGCACAACCAGCCCCAGCTGGGCTGGGAGGAGTCCCCGGGGTCAGGCAGCTCCAAACCTAAGGGGCAGAATGACTCCAAAAGTTGAGGAGTAGACAGCAATGTATGGAATTTCCTGGCAGAGACAGATCTGAGGCAGCTCCATCCAGAGAAGTAGCTCCCCTTCTGCTGGCTAAAACCTTAGGTCCAGAGTCCCTAGCTGAGGGTTGGACAGATGGACAGGAGTCAAGAAGCTTTGGGGAGGGCTCACAGTGCCACCAACCTGGAGAACGAAGATCCCTTCAGGGAAGGAGCAGGGAGGGGCTTGAGGGCCAGAGGGGTGTAGGGTTCCCAGTGAGAGGCTCTGCTGGTCCCCTCCTGCACCAGGCTGGGTTTGGTTGTGGGCAAGCTGGGAAGGACAGAGGGGATATCTGATCTCCAAAGGTACCTCAGTATCTCAGCAAGGCAAATACCCCCTAAAACAGCCACCAGCAGCTGTATGGCAGTGCAGGGGTTCCTTGGCTCTGTGCTGCCAAAGCTCCTTGGAGGTAAGGAATAATCTCACATCAGTGATGACATCATCACTGCTGGGCTCTGTGATGGGAGCACACAGCAAAGCCTGGGCCCCAGGAAACGCTAGTGGGGGGTGAGGCTTAGGATCCCCATCCCAGACTGCTGGAGGAAGTGGGAGCAGCTCTTGGGCTCGTGGCCAGGCAGTTCAGGGGAAGCAGAAGGAAACCCAGATCTGAGCCATGGTCCCCGGGCAGGGAATGCCAGAGGGAAAATCCATGTGTCTGCATCAGGCGTGAATCCAGCCCCTTCACACACCTTATTACCCACAGCCCCCTCCCACAGCTGGTGTCCCCTCCATGAGGCACCACAGGCAGGAGCACACAGACCCTGGTATGGGGAAGGGGCACTGCGGTTGATGGGCAGCAGCTGCTGCTGGTGCTTCCTGCAGGGCATTGCCATCACTGAGGGACCCTGCCATTGCTGAGGGACACTGCCATTGCTGAGGGACACTGCCATTGCTGAGGGACACTGTCATCACTGAGGGACACTGACGTCACTGAGGGGCACTGTCATGGCTGAGGGCATTGCCATCACTGTGGGACACTGTCACTGCTGAGGGACACTGCCATTGCCATGGGGCACTGCCATCACTGAGGGGCACTGCCATCACTGAGGGACACTGCTGTTGCTGAGGGGCACTGGCATCACCATGGGGCACTGCCATCACTGAGGGACACTGTCGTTGCTGAGGGACACTGCCATCACTGCGTGGCACTGCCACTGTTGAGGGACACTGTCATTGCTGAGGGACACTGCCGTGACTGTGGGGCACTGCCACTGTTGAGGGACACTGCCATTGCCACAGGGCATTGCCATCACTGCCTGACTCGCCAGACTGTCCCCTCCATCTGCCAAGCCCAGCACAGTTATTTTGTGTTTCCCAGTTGGATCAGATCGACTCTTTAATGCAATGAATGCGCTGAGCTGGAACAAACCTGGTCTGTGTGCGGAGGCCGGGCAGGGGATCGGGGGCACTGTGGGGGCCCTGTGGGAACCACAGCCAGGACAGGTCTGGCAGCCAGCACAGCCCCAGCTCCCACCCCGTGCCTCACACGTGCCCACACACATCTCCCCACCGCTCCAGGGCTGAGGGCCTGAGCACGGACAGGTAGCTCTGGAGTGAAGAGCTTCCTCCTCAGACCTCCATCCAGGCACAGCTCTGCTCTTTCCCTCCTTTCCTTGCCCATTTCCCATGCTGCCTGACCGTCTTTCCAGCTAATTACCCTGCCGTCCTGCAGGCACGAGCCACGTGGCAGCTGGCATCTGCACTGGCTCCCAGAAACGACCTTGGCAGCTCAGAGGACAGCGGGAGCCTTTCTGCCTTCCAGGCTTCCCCCGAGGCAGACAAGGATCCTCCAACAGGAGGGCCAATGTGCACTTGCAGCCCCGCAGTCGCTGCTCTCCAGTGTGAGCTCAACTCTGCCAGCTCCAGAGGAACTGAGCCTGCAGCTCCTGTGCTGGGACTGTCACCTCCACTGGGACCCCTGAAAAAACTTCCTGGCTAGATTTACCACCAGTCTCAGGCTTGGAAATCTTTCTCCCCCAGTTTTCCAACCCCAGTTTCACAGCAGTACAGCCCAGAGACAGGTCTGGTTGCATCCCCATGGAAGGTGTGCTGTGGAGAGGGGACTCAGCCACACTGTGGAGGAGCAAGAGCTGGATGTGGGGTACTTCAGAGAGCAATTTGGGTGGGTGGCAGCACTGCCACTGTCCCAAACCGCTTCTTCCCTGAAGCGAGGTGAGGTGGAGCAGAGAGGAGGAAGCTCAGCAGAAGACACTCTGAAGATCTCTGGGATGACAGCCCTTGGTAACACCCAACCTTGATCTGACAGGACACCCCCAGAGCCCCAGGGTTGGGAGACCCCCAGGGTGGAGGCTCAGCAGGCACCAGCTGGTCTCAGAGGGGACAATGCACTCAGAGCCAAGGTCCAGCTGCAGTCACAGGCAGTGCCAGCTCCTGCAGGGAAGCACTGGGCATTCCCTCACCTGGGCAGAGGAGGGGATGTGGGGACACCCTTGGCAGCTTGAATCCTGCCCTGCTGGAAGGAAGGGCAGGCAGGATGGGCAGCAGGCAGGGTTGGAGGGTGGACATGCTGAGGGATTCCAGAGAATGTGGGTTCCATGGGGCTGCCCATCCTAGGAACCAGGACAGAGCTAGGTCAGTGCCCAGTCAGCTTTGTTTCATACCTCCACTCAGCCCATGTTTGTTCTGACCCGGGTGCCAAAGGCTCATCTGCTTCCCAAGCTTCTGTGGCACTTTGGGACATGCTCCCTGCACGTGACACATTCTCAGGTGCCTGGGCTGCATGGGGGTGAGGTGCTGGACTCCTCGGGAACTGAGATGGTGGCACAAGTGTCCCCAGCCTGAGGACCTCAGCACTTCCCTGGCTGGGTTGCTGGCTTCCCCCTGGGCCTCGCCAGGGTCCAGCTATCTGTGCGGATGGGTTTCCCTCAGTTGCCTCCCCAAACAAAACCCCCCAGCTCCCTCCAGCTATCACATTTGCAGATTTCTTTTGCTTAAAATGATAACCAAGCCCCTGCCATGAGGGGCTAGCTTCTGCCCTGCTGTAATAAAGAGGGAAGATGAAAAGACCAGGGGAAAAATTGCTTCTGCAGCACCTCACTGTTACTCTAGCTCTGTGCTCTCTGTCCTTATTCTTCATTCTCCTTTCCAGGAGCATTCTGTAACGCTTTGGTAACGTTCTCTCCCAAAAGCTGGGTGTCCCTCCTGCCTGTGTCACCAGAGACACGTCTCACGTCCCTTTGATGTCAGGATAATGTACAGACCCAGCACCGTGTGCCTGTGTGACAAATACAAACAGCCACTTCTGTCCCAGATTTTGTAATGCAGGGAGAAAAAGGGAAAACTAGGGGGAAAAAACCCTTTAAAATGAATTCTCCTTGTCCAACACATGCACTGGGCTGCTTGGGACACCAGCACCAGGCTGAGCCAGGGACATGCAAGGCCCTGCGGACTCGGGGAGTCCTGCACATCCCCCTGCCCTACTGAGCCCCGGGGACAGCCCTCACAAGTCTCTGTGCCCAGAGATGACACCAACATCCCCACCAACATCTCTGTGGGGACTGTGACAAGCGTAGCAGGCTGGAAGGCGAAGCTGATGGCAGTGATGACAAGCTCCTTGGGACTATCTCCTCTCTGGATCCAGGCTCTGACATGTATATGTATATGCTCCATGGTGACCCTGCTCCTCACGGTGACCCTGCTCCTTGTGGTGACACTGCTCCTCATGGTGACCCTGCTCCTCGTGGTGACCCTGCTCCATGCAGTGTTCACTCCAAACCACTCATAGCCAGGGCTGGCTTGAAGCTTGTCTTCCAGGAACATCTTGTTCTCCCCCACAGAAGCTCTCCCCTGCTGACTCAGAAGTTTCTGTAAGACCAGAGGACTGCAGTGACTGCAGCTCCTGAGGCTGCTCACTCCCTGCTGCAGCCACACTTCCCCTCCATCCCACAGACACCTCCTCCTGCTCCTCTGGGAGCTGAGGGGCTCTCATCATTCTCTCCATAAATATGTGGGCCACCTTGGAGTGCAGCTGTGGGGGGAGTTGCAAGAATGAGCTCCAAAACTGGAGCATGCGGTTCCTGAAGCCTCCACAGGTGTGACTCTGCAGCCTTCCTGCAAAATCACTTGCTTTCTCCTTCTCCCTCTGGCTCTGGTGCAGGCCTTCAGCACTGGGGGAGCTGTTGGGAGCTGGGACTAGGGGGAGCAAGGCAATGGTACCCTGCTTGTTTGAGCTGCTCACCTGCCCTCCCCGAAGGCTCCAGACCCTCCCTATTAATGGGAATCTGAGAGAGAGGTGGGGTTTATCTAAGCCAGAGTCACTGGGAGCCCTGAACCCTGCTCTGTCATTAGTGGTGAGTAAAGCATGGTGAGTCACCACTGCCATTATCAACACTCTTCTAAAGGCTGGGGAAATGCAGTAGGAAAGTGCTGTTCCTTGAAGTCACTGCTTGTAGCTGTTTCCTTCCATCCAGATCTCTGCTCTGTAAGCTGGGACTGGCTCTGACCCCCCAGTCTGCCCCACGGGTACCTGCCCCCTGGGCCAGGCTCTTCATGTCAGGGTTGACAACATGAGCCATGTCTGCCCCACTCCCACAGCCCCTCTGTGCCTCATGGCTGCTCCTCACATTGAGCCATTTATAAAGGTTAATAAATTCAGGACAGATATGCTTTTCCCAAGCTAATTAATGCTAAGATACCACCACGAAGGAGCTGCTCAGTGCCACCTGTGCTGTGGTGAGGGCAGCGTGACCCTAACCCACATGCTGCTGCTCTCCAGTCCCTTGGTCTGCACAATGCCAATGCTGCCTGTCACCCCTGCTCATGAACCTGGAGCTTCCTGTGACCCCAACATCTGTGGCCATGGCCCTGCCTGTCACCTTTCTCCCAGCTCAGGCCCATCCACAAAAATGGCCACTGTCCTGTCTGCTGCTTTCACACATGCAGAGAAGCTGCTGTGACTCCCCCTGTGAGTCTCCACCTGCATCTCCACCTCTGCCTTGCTCCTGTGCTCTGAGGGCCACGCAGAGACTCTGGCACATGGGATAGGCTGTGGCCATCACGCCAAACTTCTGCTCCACATGCAGCTCTAGATGGCCCCAGTTCAGCCCATCTCTGTGCCAGCCTCCTCTCCCTGTCCATCCAGCCTGGGTCTGCTCCTGCTCACCACCTTGTCCTCTGCTTACCACACGCCCTCATCCTCTCTTTCTTCACATCTTATTTTTCAATTTTTTGGTTGTTTTTATCTCCCTTCTGCTCTCAGGTCTCATTTTATAATCAGCCTTGAAAACACAAACGCTCACCCGCATACCTAAAACCAGACCCACACTGGGATGGGTTTGCCCTGGGGGGCTTCCCTAACTCCAGCCTATCCCAACTCTGGTGTTGCTGTGCCCAGCTGGCTCACCAGTGGTGCAAAGGGCTCTGGTGAACACTGCCCTGTTACCACCACCACCTCAGCAACAGCAGGAGTTGACCTGTGAGACAGCTGTGTGCTGGCTGGCTTACACTCAGTACCACAAAGAGAAATGAAAGTGCCAAAACTCTGGAAAAGGAAGAGGAGGAATTGGACGTCAGACACAGGGGAAAGCAATTCCTGCAGACACCGAGAGGACCCTGCATGCAGCCCCCACCCCTGCCTGGACACGGTACTGGCCAGGAGAGCTCTGCTCTGTGCTGCCATCCCTGTGTCGTGCCCAGGCTCCAGGGCCAGACACTCAGATCTTCCTATTCAAACGGATTACAAATTACTGTCTGATCCACTAATTAGGACAGGAAAATGAGTGTGCTTCTGACAGTGCTGTTTAGCAGCCATTTAAAATTGCTCAGAAGGCAGCACGGTGCCATGAGCACACCGCAGCAAGGAGCCACTTCTGCTCCAGCCGGTGAGCCCAGGACCACCCCACCAGGACCACCCTGACAGCCTTGCTGCCAGCAGCTCTGCCTGACCCCATCCCAGCTCCCACAGTGAGTCCTGCCCTGCTGCAGAGCCTGCCTGGCTCCCAAGGATGTCCCCCATCCATTTGGCTCCCAGCCCTGCTGCCTTTACTTCCTCTTTATTTAACCAAATTAAAACCTGCTTAGTGAGGCCAAGGAACGCAGGGGAGACAAATCAGATCTGCCTGGTGCTGCCAGGGAAGGGCAGCTTGGTGCCAGTCAGGAGCCACCTGCGCTGTCTCAGGGGGACACAGACTCTCCTTCCCATGATCAGGAAGTCACTCCAGGGACTGGGCAGCAGCACAGCAAGCACACAATTCTTGGGGTTCCCCTTGCCTCCTGCTTGGCCACTGGTGGCAGGGAGGTGGATCTGGCTGGGGAAGGACTCCAAGAGGAAAGGCCTGTCTTGAGATGGGACTGCCCGAGAGGCAAGGGCGATGGGCTCCTCGCACACGCTGACAGGTATGGCCAGACCTCTGAGAGGACCCCCACAGCCCTTTGCCCACTGGTCTGGCACAGGGGCAGCAGCCCTTTGCCTTTGTGTTTTGGGTGATGGCAAGTGTGTGGAGCCTGCTCCGAGCCCCTCCCACAGCGTGTCCAGGGACAGGACATGCCCCAGCCCAGGAGCAGCAGCAGAGCCACTGCAGCCCCTGCCGGGCTCTCGCTGTCCCTGGCAGGGCCCCTGTGTCCCGTGTAGCTCCTTACAAGACCTGGTTTCTCTCTCCTGGGTGAGAAGCTTCCTCCAGATCAGGTAGGAGGACAGGTGGGTCCAGGACCAGCTTAGGAACGGCTCTACAGCTCTGGCCTTCCCAAAACCCATCCCAGTGCTGATCCCCATTCCGCAGCACCACACCCCTTCCAAATCCCAACCCACTGATGGGCACAAAGGCAGACAGATCAGCTCCCTCCATGTCTCCAAGACTTTCCATAGGAGAAGAGCACAGAGCCAGAGCCTGAAAGTACAAGCTTCATCCTCAGGGCACCAGGGCAGGGATCCCTCTGGCCTTCACACTGGTAGGACCCACCCTGGGGTCTCCAACCCTGCTCAGCCCCAGGTGCTCCCTGCAATCCCTGGACACTGAGCCCTGATCTTGCATTACCCAACAAAAGAATGCAAACCTGCTGGGAAAGCAGAGGGAGGGGACAGGAAGGCTCAGGTCCAGGTCCAGGCACCCACAGAGGAGCAGCTTCATCACACAGCCAGGCCCAGCCACTACTAGAGGAGTTACAGTAGCATGAATGAGTGCTTTCGATTTTAATGAAGTCAATCTACCTGTAAAAGCTCTTTATATGATCTGAGAGATACCAGGACTTGCAGCCACATTTTTATGTCATATGAGCATGTTTTTTGCAGACACCAATTTCCCAGGGATGCCAGCACAGCAGCTAAGGGAAGAGCACCAAGTGCCCAAACTGCAGCCCCCCACCATGCCAGTTAAAATGTGGAGCTCCACGGACTTCCAGGGGAGGCAAGATTCCACATTCCCATTATGATAGTAGTTAAAAAAAACAGTGAATTTTGATGGAAAAATAGACATTGTCTTTTCTCTGCTGGGAGGAGATGGTGATGGCAGAAGAAGGTACTCAGGGAGGTGATGACAAGCCCCTGACCAGCAAAGACCCCAGGCACTTGGGCTCTCCCTTTCCCTCCTGCTCGAATCCCAAGCAGAGAGCCTATCCTGCCAGCCAGGCTCTTACAGGAAGGGCTGTGCCAGGGCTGTCTCCAGGCCCCAGCAGGTCCCTGTCTGCTTTGCCAGCAAAGGATTGTTTTTCCAGTGCCTCCCATTACTCTTGGAGCAAGGTATGGGTACTCTAGGTTTGATTCTCTGGCTTCTTGCCAGTTTCACCTTTTCAACTACTGGGGAAAACAGGAGAGCTGGAGCCTGTTTCATACTTGGGATGATCTCAAATCCACAGTTTTGGATTTGTTCTTCCCTCCTCCGTTTGAATGCCATGAAAATCCCCTTCCCAAGCAATACCAGCCAAGGTCCTGGTGCCAGAGGCCCCCAGGTCTCCATGGGGAGCAGCGCTGTGCTCATGCTGGTCCTTTGTGCCTGCAGGAGAGGATAAATGGAGCCATTCTATACAGAAACGTCCATCTGACCAGAAAGTCATCCCATACCATCTGCAGAGAGAGGAAGGTGCAGGAATGGCACTGGAAGTTAAAATGTGTCAAGGGAAAAGCAAGACTTTTTCCCCTGACAAGGCTGGCTGGGGCTCCAGGGCTCTGTGCTGGGCAGCAGCTGCTCCGACCCTCAGGGGGACTGGAGGGGTGACCTGGGGGTCTTCCTGGCCACATGGCTGCCAGGATACTGCAGAGCACTGGGGACCCTCCTTGAGGGGTACCTGGGCTGGGTCCAGAGCAGAGCTGAGTTCTCACCAGCTACAATGATGGCTTGGTCTCTACCATTTTGGCTCTCCAATCAAAAATGCCTCTTCATAATCCAGCAGCATTGCCAAGGGCAGGAGATGCCATGTACCGTGGGAGCCTCCAGTGCCACCCCTGCTCCTCCTGTACTGTTCCTAGCAGCTCTGTCACAGCTTGGTGGGTCTTGGGAAAACGTGGAGGTTTCTAACACCCCTCCTACACTAGGGTCTCACCACAGGTTACTACAGGGACCCCCAGACAGGCTCCTGTGCCAGCACTGAGGCAGGAGAGTCCCACCTGCACCCCTTTGCACTCCACAGATGGAGACACGGCCAGGGCAGGCACCCCAGGGCGGGCCAGGGCTCTTCCTTGCACCAAGTTCCCCAGGGTCACAATATGCTGTGACTTCTCATGGAAAAGGCTCTGATATACCCCAACAGTCCCAGGCATGCCCTTGGGGAGTCATTCCCTGCCCAGTGCGGGGGATGACAAAGCAGCTGCCCTTCTCCCTTCTGCCCTTCTCGCTCCTGGGAGAAAGCTCCAAGACCCGAGCCTGAGGTACATGAACATCCCTTCCCAGGGATCTTACAACAGCCTTCGAGCTCCAGTGGAAATCAGTAGATCAGTGTAAAGAGGAATTAAGATTACTTTTCTCTTTCTCTGAAATTGTCTCTGGGCTTTGTCCACCACAGAGCCTTGGCTGTTTCTGCAGCTGTCTGTGGGATGCTCATGGAGCACACACTGCACAGAGTACCCACAGATCCACCCTGGACCAAGATGGGATCCTGGCAGAGGGACCCTGA
Source organism: Lophotriccus pileatus (assembly GCA_035583135.1). Lineage (NCBI taxonomy): Eukaryota > Metazoa > Chordata > Aves > Passeriformes > Tyrannidae > Lophotriccus > Lophotriccus pileatus. The sequence goes on from JAWWES010000051.1 coordinate 1,094,181, forward strand.
TGGAACAGGTGGGTGCTTGGTCTGAGCCTATCCCTGTGGAGGGACTGGAAGTGGCTGGAAGGAGTGTGGATGCCAAACACATTCCTGGCTGTTAGCAGGGGAAAAATGGCTGGATTTGGTGGTTTCGATGTCAGAATCCCTAAGCAGGAGTTCCCATAAAACCAGAGAATCTCCTGAGTGGGAAGGGACTCCCAAGGATCATCGAGTCCAACTCCTGGCCCTGAACAGGACAGAATGCCACAGAATGTGCCTGAGAATGTTGTCCAAATGCTCCTTGAGCTCTGTCAGGTTTGGGATCATGACCACTTCCCTGGTCAGCCTGTTCCAGTGCCTGACCATGCTCTGGGCGAGGAAGATAAAGGGTGTATAAAGACTTCCTTGGGAGTGTGATCTATGCTCAGCTCCTGCCAGCATCATCTCCCCAAGCTTCTCCTCCTGCAGGGTCCCCCAAAGCCACCAACCCCACAGCAGAGGAGAGGAGACATGGTCATCTAGCAAGGAGACCAAGCCCTGCGAGGGAGGGAGCCAACCGGGCAGGGCTCCCCGCCTGGAAGTGGCTCAGCTTTGCTGGAACAAGCAGTGCCACCAAAGTAGGGCTGCTGGGCTCCCGGGGCCATGGCCGCACAGAGGCTTCCTTGGCACGGAACAGGGCGTCTCTTCTAATTATATCGGCTCTGTCCCACAGAGAGCAGCTGGGAGCTGGGCTGCCCTATTTCCACAGCCCTTCTCTGGGCCCAGCAGCTGCAGTGCCGGTGGCCAGCCTGCCCCCAGGCCTGGGACTGGGATGGCCCCACAGCCTTCAGCCTCAGTGGCTGGAGGAGGGGAGCAGCAGCCCCATCGTCACATCCAGCCAGGATGGCCTGGCACAGCCTGGGTGGAAGTTTGCTTCTGGGAGGCCGCCGGTTGCGTGCGTCTGGGTCAGTGTCCAATGGATTGGTGGTCTCTCTTCACCCCATCCTCCAGCACCTGGACTGGCTCATACTGGGCTCCCTGAGGGCTGAGTGATCCCACACTGCTGACAAGGTCTGAGCACCAGAGCAGCACACTGGGGCCAGCAGGGCCCTCCTGCAAGACACTGGAGCTTGTGGCCAAGGCAGGCTTGTCCTCACTCACCACCTCCCACAGGCAGCCCTGCAGGAGCCATGGAGGGGTCTGCAGGACAGGGACTCCAGCTACATCTGAATGGGTGCCCTGGGCACCCCAAAAGCAACGTCTTCATAACTCTGTGTCCCTCTCCGTGCTCAGCATTTGCCTTCCTTCTCAGCTCAGCCCCTGCCCTGGAAGGTCCCATCACCTGCTCTGCAAGGTCATAGTATAATCCCAGAATGGCTGTGGTTGGAAGGGATCTTAAAGCCCATCTCATTCCACCCCCTGCCATGGACAGGGATACCTTCCACTAGACCAGGTTGCTCCAAACTCCATTCAACCTGGTCTTGACCACTTCCAGAAATGGGGCATGGATATTAGCCCTCTGCTAAGAGCCACTGGAGGTCGCTGGAGCCATCAGAAGGTAACTGCCACCTCAGGCAGCACCCAACCTCTGCCGTGAGCAAACTACTCCTGCCCGTGATAGGACAACTGGAATGAACACAGTGATGCTGGGATTATTCTCTGGCTTGGAGAGCACCAGGCAAGGAACTGGGCAGGAGCCAGGGGCACTCAGAGCTGGTCCCATAGTGGGGCACAGAGGAGAGGGTGAGAAGGGGTTGGTGGATCCCATCCCAAGTTCTCTGTGTTCACCTCCCAGAAATTTCACTGTGCTCTGGAGGTCCTGGCACAGCCCCCCATCTCCTCATGCAGGAACTCTGGATGCTCCAGTCAGTAGCCTGCCCAAACGATGCTGGAGGTCCAGCCCCTCTGCATAGCCTCGAAGATGCACCTTGGATCTCCCTGGGAGCTGGTCCTGGGGCACACCCTCCTGCCCTGCACCCCAGCTCAGCCATGACCCCAGAGCCACTGCTGTTGGGGTGCTGGTGGCAGGCATGATCCTGCTCCAGGTGGCTGGCAGGTTCCCTGATCCCAATCCCAGGGAAGCCCAAGGATTGGGGAGCAGCTGGGGGCTGCCTGGCCCCTGCCACCCAGGGGGATGATGGTTTAATCCCCCTACGTTATTTCAGTTGCTAGGTGATCAAATTATCCATCTGCTTGTGACAGCATGGGAGAGTGCTGTGAGTCAGTCCCTTCCACAGCCAGCAAAAGGGGTTCACTCCAGCCCACCTCCAGCCTGTCCTGGGTCCCTCTGTGCCCACAGGGTGCTGCAGTGGCACAGCCTGCCAGGGACAGGGGAAGCAGGACTTGCCCAGAGAAGTCAGGCTGCCATGGGGCTGTGGGCATCTTCCCACATGCTTCTGGAGAACAACACCCCTGTGGCATCCTGGAGAGCACGGTCGAGCTGTGTCCTCACTGCACCACCTGGCAGGAGGGGGCTGTTCTATTATATTGGATTGGATGTTAGGAAGAAATTCTTCCCTGTAAAGGTGGCGGGGCACTGGCATGGGTTGCTCAGACAAGCTGTGGCTGCCTCGTTCCTGGAAGTGTTCAAGGCCAGGTTGGATGGGGCATGACCTACTGGAAAGTGTCCCTGCCCATGGCAGACAGTGGAACAAGATGGTCTTCAAGGTCCCCATTGTTAAGTTCCCTTCCAAAACAAACCATTCTGGGATTATGTGATTCATTTCAGAGGAACTTTGATGGATCAGATGAGCCCCAATAGAAGCACAGGCAGGTTTGGTGTTACCCCCTGGGACAGCCCAGCACTGTCAGCACAGCCACCCAAGCACCTTCCCCCTTCCTCAGGGACATCCCTACCCCTGCACACCAGGAGACCAAAGAAAGCCATCAGGTTGCTCAAGAGAGCAAGGCAGAAAGGCAACACTTTGAGAGAAAATAACATTTTCATAAAGTGTTTGAAGTCATTTGGAGGAGGAAAGTGGGAAGGAAGAGAAATAAGAGAGTGTGTGTGTGATGCGTGCGTATGTGATAGAGTGACAACAGGAGCCTCCCTCCCTGCAGAGGAGAAACCATCTCAGTTTCTCAGGTTTGGGAGAGTGTTGAGGCACTGGGAAATGAAAGCAATGCCCAGCAAACCTGTTTGGAAAGTCCAGTTTCCTTAAATGTAGATGCTGCACAGAGCCTTCTGCTGCCAATGGGCATACCCTGGGCTGGTGAGGTGCGGGGGGCTACGCAGGACACCCATCCCCTGCCACGTGCAGCCCACAGGATCTGAAGCCCACCAAGGCCAGTGGAAATCTCCTGTGAGATACATGGGCTTTTGCAGGAGCATCCACTGTTCCATGTGGAACTTTACTGCAGGGTGGTCACCCCAGGGTTTGTCCATCCCAAAGGAGAAGCCTTGAAGCAGGGTGAGGAACACCATGCAGGGCAGAAAAGGGACAGAACCATGGCAGAACAGCTGGGAGCTGCCCAAAACTGCCTTCCCTGCCTTCTGCCACTGCACGTTGGCAAAAGACCCTCTGCCTGTCCCCTCCCTCTCACCCCATGCACCCTGTGCCGTGCCACGAGCTCAGCCAGCACCAAGGAACCCACACAGTATCCCAAACTCAGTGCCATGCAACCCAAACCCTGGGAGCTGGGCTGGTGGCCTCCGTGCTTCTCTCCACAGCCCAGCAGCTATCACGACTTCTTAGTGCAAAGAGACTCATTAATGAAGTGGAAAAGGAGGAGGAGGAGCAGGCTGAATGGTCTGTCCTAAGGGACAGTGCAGCAAGGAGGAGGAGGAGAGGGTTCAGCATTGATCTCAGGATAAGCAGCCACCGGAGAGCAAGAGAGGAACAACTGTCCGGAAAATAAGTAGGGGTGGAAAGGATGAGGGGTGCAGCTGGCTGGGCAGCCAGCTGGGGGTGGAAGCCGTGGAGGTGTGGGCAGGAGGGGCACAGGGAGGGGATGCTGCTCCCAGGGCCACACAGTCCCACCCACAGCACCCTCCACCAAAAGGCAGGAAGCAAAGGGGGGCCTGCAGAGCCACAGGCAGGAGGGTTGGGTCCTGGGGGATACTCGTGACCCCCCTCCCAGGGCTGTTCGCCCCAGCTGCACTCCTTGCCCTGGACCTCAAGTCTCTCCATCCTGCAGGGCACCATCCCTTTGCCAGTGCCCAGCACCCTGGCACGGCCATGAGCCTGCAGCTTCCCAGCAGCAGCACTGGTGGAGGGAGGAAGACAGGCTGGGCTATGTGGGAAGGATGTTTTTCTCCAGCTCAGCAGTTCCTAGTTTCCAAACTGTCTCTGCAAAGGCCTGGCTGCTCTACATGTTGGCAGCACTGCCAGGGGCTGGGGAGAACCACTGACCCCTGGCCACCAGCTCCTGGCTGGCTCACCCTGGGGCAGTCGGCACAGAGCTCCAGAAGAGGGTTTCTCTAACCCCCAGGTTGGCAGTGCTGGAGGATGACAGGTAGCGATGGGAGGAGAAGGTTTCCGTCCCCACCTCACAGCTCCAAGCAGAGAAGAGGAGACATCAGAGGGACAGGGGCCACATGGTCAGCAGCTCCACTGCAGCTGCTCCTGCAGCTCTGAGGTCTTGCCCTGTTCCTTGGGTCCCTGAACCCAGGGAGCCCCTGTCTGCAGCAGCCTCCTGTCTCCAGGTCACACAGAGTCACACAGAAGGCTTGGCTCCCCATGGCTCTGTGCCATCACCTTGGCCTCCACTGCTCCTGCAGGGCAGCAGGAGAGCTGCTCTCCTCTGCTCACAGCACACGAACAGACCCGAACATTGGGGACAGGACTCCCATGCCCTGCCAACCCCAGCAAAGGACTGAGGAGCTCATGGGGAGCTTGGGTGCTCTGCTCCTGGCCAGACCTGCTGCCCCATCGCACAGGGCACACACCTTCTGAGAGCATCATCGCCTCAGGAGCATCACCCCCTCAGGCAGCATCACCCTCCTCGCTGAGCGGGGGGAGGACACAGCCGTGGTGCTGCAGTGGGTCTGTCTATCCATGGCCTCCACAAATCCAGCACGCTGCCCGGAAAGCACAACCCAAACCTTGATCGTTGTTCCCACCCCAGAGGCTTTTCCCACAGCAAGCAGGGACAGGCAGGGAATGGTACCGGTGGTTATGGGCCAACAGCTGAGCAACAGTCCACATTCCAGCCAGCTGATACACCTCCTAAGACATCACTGGACTTCGACCTCTTCCCAAACCGGCAGCAGTGCCCAGCTGAGACAGAAGGAAGGTGGGTTATTTAGAAAATGTCAAACCAATCCTTTCTGATTGTTCAGAAAATCATCTTGCTGTTCAGAACACGAAAACCACTGGATAAAGGACCTTGTCTACTAACTATGCCTGCTTGGCTCCAACACCAGCCCTTAGCTCTGGCTGCCCCAGCAGCTCTGCCCCAGGAAGAAGGTGGTCCCTGAGTCCCGGGCTGCTCCCTGAAGGATGGGAGGCACTGTCCCCCCACAACTTGGGTCAGCCGAAGGTGGGAGCAGGGCAGCAGGTCCCTGTCCCATGGCTGCTGGGCACCCAGCTGAGGTGCCATCCCAAACACTTGCCCAAATGAACCACCAGAGCAGCCATCCTCTCATACCTCTCTACCATGGGAAGGATTAATTGGACAAGAAAAATGGTGAGGGAGCATCAGCTTCATTCCCGCAGTGAAAACTGTGCCATTAAAATCCTCTTTCTTATGACACACACTGAGCCTATTTCCGTAATAGTTTGGCATGGGAATAACATTCCTGAGCCTATAAATACCTTGTGGGGTGCTGCTCTGCTGATGGAGCAGCAGGAAGGGGCCCTTGCCCACCCCGTGCCGGCCCTGCAGCCTCCTGGGAAGGCACAGCTACCACCATCTTGGGGGAACTGCGGGTGATGGACATGAGAACATGGGAGGGCTGTCCCAGTCCTGGGGGACAGTGATGGGCTGGGAGAGGACTGTAGTTGACAGGAACAGGGCAAGAGCTGTGCAAGCCCTGGAGACACTGATGGGGACAGAGCAAAGGAGGATAGGGGTAAGAAGATGGTAGCAAGCATTGGCACCCTGAGGATGTTCCCAAAGCAAACTGTGAAGGTCCCTGCAGCTGCAGCCAAGGACTTTGGTCTGACCCAAACCAGGCTGACATACAACCAACTCCCCTCTGTCCTCCTCATAGGGACCCCAGGCACAGAGCGTGGGGGGGGTCTCACACCAGAGGAAGCAGCAACAGAAACTCTTCAGGGCACAAGCTGATGCCCTAAAACACCCCAGGGACACTTGCCACATGTTCTCCCCAGCTGCCCCATCACAAAGGGAAGCTGATCCTTGCAGATCCCTGGCCATCAGCTGGGCCATCCCAGAGACTCAAAGTGAGGGATCAGTGACCATCCCTAGTGCCTGCTCCTCTACCAAGGCCCTGAGGCAGTGTGGGTGAAGAAAACACCCCAGCACAGCTGAGAGGGAAGTGGTGGGGAGAGAGTTCCTGCCTCCCAGTCCCCCAGCCCCACCACAGGCTGTGCAGGGAGGGGAACGGCTGGAGCTGTGGCGCTGTCACCCCCTTGTCACCTGCTAAGGGAAATGGTGTGGGTGGTCCCTGTCCTGCAAGACACACTGAGACAAATGGCTGAGGGATTTGGGTATTAAATATTTGACATTCATCACAGGTCTTACCACTCCTCCTGAGCACAAGTGTCAACACCACCCCTGAAAGCTCCTGCGTCCCTCCTGTAGAGCACTAAGCTCCTCCGAGTACTCACCAACAGCCCTACTGACAGCATGGGAGGTAAGAGGGGACACCAAACCCACATACAGCTTCTGGAAGCCTGAGGGAATAGGGTCCTTCCATGTAAGAGTCACCCAAGGGATGCATAGAAGGGCCCACACTCCCCAGAGTCTGCAGAAGCAAGACCCAGTAGACATCTAAACCCAGCAGACATCTAAACTATCCCACAGCAGAATTTGGCGTTCCTTGTCATCTGCCCCCCACCCCGTGCCACCCACAACCAGAGGACATAAACCCACCGAGATCATAGAATCACAGAAACATGGACTGGTTTGGGTTGTAAAGGACATTAAATACCATCTAGTTTCAACCCTCTGCCATGAGATCATCATAACAGCTCTGGAAGTTGTGCTGCTCTTCCTTGGAGCATCTGGAAAGCTTGGCAAGGAGCTGCAGTGAGCCAGGCTTCATTTGGAGAAAGCTCTCAGGAAAGGCCAATTTCCTGACAGTCAGTGGTCCAGACCCACCAGCCAGTCATGGGAAAGGCTGATGTCCATGGGAGCCTGCAATGTCTCTGCAGCAAGGAGTAGGATCTTCTCTTACACACACAAAACTATAACGCAAGGTCACACACAGAGCCCAGAGGAATCGCTGTGGGTAGCTGCATTGTTGGGGTAGCCAAAGTCACTGACCACAGAGGAGCCTAACTGACCTCCCAGACCAGACATGTGAGCAGGTACAAAGTGTGGAATACAGACATCTGCAAAACTCTGCCATGTTTATGCCACGGAGAGCAGGACATGCCAAGCCCAGGCTGCAGGAGGTTGGTGCAAATCCCAGGAGTGTTGTTTCAGCAAAGCTCTGCTGTACATAACCAGCTTTTGGCAAGACACAGCACCTCGAACGGCAGTTCAAGCCAAGTGCTTCCCTTACAGACCCAAGCGAAACCTTCACATCCATTTACTCTGCATAAAACTAAAACCACCCCCAAAATGAAGAATAATCAGGCAGTCTCTCTGCTCAAAACAACTCTAACCACTGCAGCGATGGCCTGTGATCACCTGCATCCTCTTCCCTTTCAGTGAGTCTGACCAGAGACCCCCCTTCAACAGCTTCCTCATTGGAGGTGGGCAATGCTCAGCCTGCCTGGGGTGACCCAGATCAGGCTGCTGCACTCCCAGGGACCACACCCACGTTGTCCCGGGTGTGGAGCTGCAGCAAGGGGCTAACCCTCTGCCTCCCGCCCCTGGCATGGCTGGTCAGGGAGCCCAGCCAGCTGCGGCTCAGCCCCGGATCCAGGCTGGACAACAGCGAGAAGAAAAACCCCGCCAAGCTCCGAATCAGCTCCTTGAACCCCATCCAAAAGCAAATGGGAGTCAGCCCAGCTTCTGGCAGCCCGGCACAGCCTCGCCTGGGGCTGACGGCACTCGGCATGAGCTGACGGTTCCGGTCCCAGCCAGGTGGTGAAACCTGGGCCACAGGTGGCTGTCGGGGCACAGGGCCCTCCCAGGGACATGTCCTCACAGGCTGCTCCCCTGCTCTGTGCATGGTGAGGGACGATGCGGGCAGTGAGGAAGGCAGCAGCCATCTGGATCCTGGGCTATCCATCTTTGTGGCGGCAGCAGCAGCTCAGTGCTGGGAGAGCCCTGACTGTGGGCAGATTAGAGGGGACACAGAGTGTTCATCACCATCCTGCTGCGCTGCCGCTACCCAGGCTGGAAATAAAGCCTCATTTTTCATGCAAAGTTGCACAATGGTTAACAGGGAAAACTTGCCTGGGAGGCATGCAGGTAGCAAACCAATTTCCAAACCGGTCTCCAATTACTACTGATGGTTATTCGATTTACATTTTTTTCTGGCTTGCCAAATATTGATTCTCCGAGGGTGAAATTCCACCCAGAACAAGGGTGTAGGAAGGTGTAGAAGTCTTCTGCTGCAGAGTGGCATGTTTCTCTGGAGCTGCTCTGTTCCTCACCATTTGCAGCCGTGCTTCCAACTGTACCATGCGTCATGGACATGGAGAGGAGTGAGGCAGCTGAGCTGCTGCAGAGACCAGAGCAACATCTGCCAAGTCCACAGCTGGAAAAGCCCCATCTTCTTGCTGGCCTAAGCAGCAGCCCCATGTCCCCAAGCGGGACTGGCGGCTCCTACCAGGCGATAACTTCCTGCAGGAAGCCCCTGAGCTGGCTCTGCGTTTGGCTTCCTTGGAGCAGAAGCAGTCAGAGGTGGATTTGCGAGGCTCCGAGAGTCCATTTTGCAGCAAGTACTCCAAGATGCCCAGGTTCTGTGGAATGCCAGCCCTGCACATCTGCACAGACACAGCTGCTCACAGGGCTGCAGGTGCTTGCCCCACACCAGGGTGGGGGCATGCTGTCGGGATGGTCACCAGGGCTATGATCCTCAAAGGCACGTGGTGCCAAACTCCAATGGAAGTGATGGCAACAAGGCTCTAAATCCCTCTCTTGCTTCGGCCTCAGCTTGGATCAGAGCTTCCTAAGTGCGTCATACCCATAGGAGACTTTGTTACGTGGCATCTCTCTCCTGGAGGGGACTGGTACATGGGGGGGATATTTGCCCCTCCAAAGGTCTAATGCAAATGCAATGCTCCAGCCACCACCTCAGCGCCGATCCAGGCCCTTGTTGCAGAGGAGCACGCAGAGAGCCCGCCAGCCACATCCACAGGGACAGCAGGCACTGCCCTGCCAGGCACAGCTGCTTGCTGCAGACCGGCTCCATTCCCTGCTGGCTCCAATCCCCACAGCCCTGCGGGCTCCAGGCAACCCAGAGCATCTTTACACAGAGCCCCAGCAGGAAGAGGACTGCAGGTCAGTCAGAGGGGTGAGAGTCGGGCAGTGTGCTGAGGGTCGGGAAGGTCTGCCCACAGGCACCGTTCGCACACTGCAAAGCATCCCCGTCCCAGGACAAGGGGAGGTACATCCCGGGCACGGCAAACCTGGGCCAGGGCCATCCATACTCATTGCCAGTGACTGTTCATGGGGTAGGGACAGACGCCCGGAGATGGCCAGGGGGTGCAGCCAGGATGGGGCCCGGGGAGAGCAGGCAGCCTGGGCAAATGTGTGCTCACAGACCCCACGCACCTCCCCACACGTGCCTGTTCCCTCCAACACCCCTATGTGTTACCTGGCACACGACCCCAGCCCCCCACGCCCCCTCGCTGCGCGCACACCCGCAGGTAGCACATCATCACCTATCGGAGCACACGCGTGCGTGCACCATGCAGCACCCCGCAGCACACACGCACATCCAAAGCGGCACACGCACCCCCGAGCGGAGCACACGCAGGCGCGGGCCGCGCACACCCGCACGCTGGGGCTGGGGCCGCTCCTCCGCACAGGCTCGATGCGGTGGGCACGCACGGGGAAACGGGGCCACGCTCAGACCCGCACCCGACAACGGCCGAGCACGGTGGGTCCCGCACCCGACACAGCTGCACACACGGGCTCCGCAGCGGGTCCCACATACACACGCGGGACCGCGGGTTCCCGCACATGCACATACATGTGTTGTGAGTAACAGGGAGGCAGCGACGTGTCCGGGCTCTGCCGTGGCTCCCGCACCCCTGCGCAGCCGCGGCCCCGCCACGCCGCAGCCCGCACCGGCACCCGGCCGCCCGCTACCCCGCACGGACACGCGTGGGGTGCGATGGGCCACGCCCCCCGGGGGTGCAGATCTCTCTCTCTCTCTTTCTCTCTCACACACACGCTCTGAGCCCGGTTGCTCTGCAGCCACTTAACTCCTTGTTGCCCGTTCCCGCACCAGCCAGCACAGCCCTGCATCAGCCAACCCCTTCCCCGCACCGTCCAGCCATCCAACCCGCACCGTCCCTTCCAAGCCCCTTCCAAGCACCGTCCGGACCTTCGCCCATCACCGTCCATCTCTCCATCCCGCACCGTCCAATCCATTTCCCCTGTACCTTCGCCCCGCACCGTCCATCCCCGCACGCCCAGCACCGGCCCGGCTCCGCACCGCCCTCACGGCGAAGGCTGCGCCCCCCGCCCCGCTCCCGGCGCCCCCGGCCCCCCCGTAGCCCCCTCCTCACCTGGCCCGGCGGTGGGGGTCCCGCGGCGGGGCAGCGCCCGCTCCTCGCAGCGCCCCGGCCGGCTGGGCGGGCTGGGCGGGCTGGGCGGGGGGCCCGGCTCGG
>JAWWES010000051.1:1113032-1166587 GCA_035583135.1 Lophotriccus pileatus
CTATCTTGCAGGCCTCTTAACACCTACTTTATAGCCTGAGGAGTCAGGCTGCTCTGGGCAGAGGGTGTAAATGCTCTGTTGATAACAGTTTCTGGGAAATGGCATGGAAGGTTATAGAATACACAGGTTTGGGTTACACCCATCCAGTGATGAATTGGTCCCAGCTGTTCTAACTAGGACAGTTGGTTTTGTTGTTGTTTGTGTTTTAGTTTTTTGGTGTTTTTTTTGTTTGGTTGGTTGGTGGGTTTTTTTTGTTGTTGTTGTTTTTTGGTGTTTTGTGTTTTTTTTTTTTTCTTTTGGTTTTATTTTTTAAGTTTGCAGAACCTCTTTTTAGCATTTTCTCACAGAATAATTCCAAGTTTCTGCTTCCAAGTGACATTCAGTTTCTACATCTGAGCTAGGGATAAAATGAATATTTTTACAACCTGACTGAATTCAACCCAACATGTTCAGAAATGATGAAACTCATCTATAGAACCAAGCAGAGGTGGGCAGGCAGCTACAGCTGTGTTGTGGCTGGGGAGTCTGATTTGCCGAGTTCAGAATGGAGAAATCTCCAGTTTGTCCAGATTCTGGCTGCCCAGCATGGCCTGGAGTACCCGATGGAGTCAGGTTCTGGACCAGCCTCAGTGCATGCCCTGGGCAGGGCATCTGACCATTTTGGGGGTGCTCTACCCCAGCAAATCAGCCTTGGTACCAGGCTTGTCTCTGCCACGATGCTGCCTCCCTTCATCTGCATTCAGCTGATCTCAGAAGACGTTTGACTGGCAGGTTGTACCCGACACATTTTCTTTTAAGTTTTTCCAGTTACCTCATAAAAGACGTTCTGACAAAAAGGACTTTAATGCCTTATTTTTCTCAGGTGGAGCACAGACCCCTGACATGGGGGCAGTAGGACATGTGTCATTGAGCAACCTGGTCCAGTGGAAGGCGTCCCTGTCCATGGCAGGGGGTGGAATGAGATGAGCTTTAACATCCCTTCCAGCCCAAACCACTCTGTTGTTCTGTGATAGATACACTTATTTTGAAAGGTCCAATGTCTAATGCAGTAAAATCATCCTCTACCTAGGAAGGTCAAAGTGTTCCATAGTTAACAGAGGGATCTTTTTTCCTTCATGTGCATAATGGTCACACCCAATTAGTTAGTTTTGGTTAGTCCTGGGTTTGCTCCACTCTCATCCTTCAGCATATTCTGGCCTTTCTAAAATCTCCAAATCCCATCTCCAAATCCCTTTCCTAGGTAAAGCAAATATAAAATAGATTTTTTTCTCCCTGTTTTGCAGAGTTCTTTGGGGAAAAGCAGCTGGGGAAAGAAAGACCTTTTAGCTGGAGAGAAGAAAAGCAGCTTCCAAGTAAGCGTCAGGTTGGAGTTCCCTCAAGAAAAGTCAGATATCCGGGGACTGGGAAGCAGCAAACACATGGGATCACGGAGCTGTCCCAGTGTAATTAGCTTTGTACCAGTGTAGGGGGAGGTCTAAGAGCGTTGTTCCTGAGTATTTTGTTAGCTGGATGCAGGGCTGTCCCCTGTCAGAGGAGCTGTGGATAAGCTGGGGCATAGGGCTGGTTGAGAGGTGCAAGGACCTACTGTTTATTATCTACAAAAACCCAAGTATAAGCTTAATAAAAGCCTATAAAAGCTTTATAAAAGCCTAATAGAAATAGAAATGGCTGTGCTTTGTTTTTAAAATGACTTGCAACACAGATCATTATTAGTCTAATTACGTCCCTGCAGCGTGGAGATGCCACAATTTTTGTTTTGGTTGTGGGGTTTTTTTGTATTTTTCAGACACAGAAAGCACACAGGGCAGATTTTGGAGATAGAATAAAAAGGTAATTGTAGAAGGCAGAGAAAACTGTGCTGTCTCAATGCCCAGGGCTGACCCGTGCCCCAGGTCATGGCATTTCAACACTGCCCTTCCAACTGCAGATTCTAGACCCAAGAGCAAGAAGGTAAGCCCATGGCGGGGTGCAGGGCTGAGGGTGGGGGCAGAGCTGTGGTACACCCTTGCACAGGATGCTGAAGATGCCGTGAATGAAGTGGAATAGAGCGAGACCACAAAACTGCTTGAAAGATAAATTCGTGAAGGTTCAACAAGTGTGAAAAGTAAATAAATGGAATCCATGGGCAGGTTATTAAATATCCAGAAACCAGGTCTGTGCTCTGAAGCCCCTGAGCTGAAGACACTGAACATGGACCATGAACCTGAGGACTGGTGGCTAAGGGTGGTTTTGGGAGGAGAAGCCAGTGAGTCTCCAGGATATGTGGCAGGTCTTGGAAGCAGGTGAGAACTGCTCAGCTCCCAGTCCTGCCTGGGCCACCACAGGGTGATTTGGGGACACTGTCTTGGCCTGAGCTGCAGAGGGACAGACCTGCCTGTGGGCAGGGACATGTGCGACAGGCTCACAGCTCAGACACTCTGGCCCAAGCATGCATGGTGATGAGACTGGCACTGCCCTTTATACCAAATCCTTCATTTGGAGTCTTTGAAATGCACAGACACCCTTAAATCTGGAGTGTCCAAGGCCAGGTTGGACGGAGCTTGGAGCAACTTGTCTAGTGGAAGGTATCCCTGCCTGTGCCAGGGGGGGTGGAATGAAATGAGCTTTGAGGTCCCTTCCAACCCAAACCTTCCATAAACCTATTGTTCTATGAAGTTCACATTCTGTGTTCAAAGAATTGACATGAATGAGAGAATAACGTGAAACGATGAAAAAGAGATTTTTTTCTAAATTATCTTGCCATTGTTAGTGACAGATATACTTTTTCCCTGACAGCCACTTATTCTCCTTTACTGATAATCTGTCCATTTCCTGGAGGCTACTGCTACCTGGGCAAGACTGGGTGCATGAATGGCAGGAGCTCCAGCACAGCCCAGAGTCCCTCCTGAGCTCCTCACGGAGAAGCAGAGCCTGTCCTGGAGCCCACTGATGTTTGCAGAGGTGCCACTGGGGTGTGGGGGCCTGCAGGTGAGCAGTGAGACAAGAGTGACCTGGGGAGCAGACAAGCCAAACACTGCTTTGCACTGGGGCACCCAAAGAGGCACCCTCCGTGGTGCTTCAGGCACAGCCCAGGGTCTTCTCCATCCTCCAAGGGCTCCAAGGGGACACCCTTGAGCTGAGGTGACCCAGCTGGGATGCAGTTGCTTTGGCTGGTCTGTGTACCTGGAGCTTGCCCGCTGCAGCCAATTTGCTCCATCTGCTGCAGCTGGAGCCAGGGATGGCCCTGCAGGAGTTATTCCATGGGCACAGCAATTGCTCCTGCCCTTCATGGTGCAGGCAACTGTGCAGTGTGACATGGACTCCACAGACGTACTTGCCAGGATGGAAATGGACACTTCATTATTTTAACATCACTTGAAACACCGTGCCCTCAGCTGCCTCTGTGGGAGCTCCCTGCGCTGTGCCAAGGGGAGGTGGGTGGTGAAGGGTGCTCTGGTCTGGCATCTCTGGGTGCAGCTGCCTGCCAAGATCCCTGGGAGACAGGGGATGCAGAGGTAAAGCCATAAGCCTGGGATCCACCCTGTGGAGGGCAGAGGAGGGGCTGAAAGGCCACATGTCCAGGAGGTGCAGCACTTCCTCCCTGTGCATGTGATCTGGACATCAGTGCTGAACCCTCCCAGGTTCATAGCATCTCAGCACTTTCTCAGCTCCAGGTACTACTAGCAAGTTCTGGCACAACCCTGAAAACCAGGAGAAAGAAATGGATGGATTCCAGCCACATGAGGATGGATGGTTTCTGTCTACCTGCCAGGAACACCTGCTTAGCATATATATGTAAAACTCAGTGGAATAAAAGACGCCAGGCTTGCCTTTTGGCCAGGAAAATCCTGGCAGGACAGCCCCGGGGGACAGTGTAGTGCAAAGTCCACCAGCAAGGCATCTCTTCTGCCACTGCTGCAGGTGTTGGGTCAGGAACCTGTGGCCAAGGCATTGCTTGGGATGGGGAGAGTGACAGAGCTGTGGCTTGGGGGGAAACAAGTACTCAGTGATGTTGTGACCCTGCATCCTGGGAATCCCAGAATTCCAAAATGGTTTGGGTTGGAAGGGACCTGAAAAACTGTCTTGTTCTACCACCTCTCACCATGGGCCCATGGATAGCAAAGGGGACGGCATCCAGGTGTACCTACCAGTGGTTGAGACTTGGCAATTGCATAGAATAAGAAACTGCCACATTTTGAAACCTGCATCAATCCTAGCTCAGCAAAAAAAACGCCTGTCAAAAGAGCATTTCGAGAATAAATATAATTTGGAAAACAAAAGTGCAAATTGGTTTTAAAATAAAATGCTCAACATTTAAAACAAAATACTCATTCCATCGCTTTCCCATGGATACAAATCATATTTCTTTACATTTCTATCACCCATCAGCCCTGTGCAACACTCACTAGGCACACAGTGGGGCAGATGATTCTGGCTCTTCCAATTAGTTTACTCCCATGATTGCATTTGTTTTACAACATTCTGAACAGCTTTTACTTAGTGTAGATTGAAACATCTTATTTTCCGGATCAAAGTATTTTTTTGTGTTTTAATGAAACACTTTGACACAATAGCTTTGTGTTAGTTGAAAGTCATTATAGAATATATTGAGAGCTGCTGGTCCTCTCATTGGCATGCTGTGTGCTTGTCTTCCCATCTTCTTCAAAGTGTCAAAACATTTCACTACGGAACATTTTCATTAGAATATATCAGTGGTGGTTGTACATATGGTGCTATGGCTTTGGATGGGATGTGTATGCTGGACCAGTATCAAAATGACAACAACGGTGAAAATTAAAGGCTTGAAAGTAAAATTAATGTTGAGTGTAATTGTTGTTTCCTCAGTGAACATTTTTTTCATAAATTTTGCCCAAATTCCACCCTATTTCTCCCCTTCCTTACCTGTCCATTCACAGAGTGCTATACTTCTCTACATTTATTCTGCTCTTTGCCTTTACACCTGTGTACGTCCCTTTTTTCCACTCAAAGGATGACTAACAACTGCAGGCAACTTCTCTTTGTCTGGCTTCTCATCCCTCATTATGAGTGTAACAATCATCCTGTTTTTACAACAGATTTGCAAAATACTACAAATATTTTCACTAAAAATGGCCAGTTTCTCTAATCCCTGTGACAAGTATAAAAAAGAAATTAAAAACTTTGTGTGATCTGAATTGTTCTCAGCCTGGAAATACCCATTTTGTGACTCTCATGGAAAAGGCTCAATTTTAAGAACAAAAATCTCAGAAGTGGAAGAGCACTAGCATAATTTCTGGCTGTGCAGAGCTGAGCTCCTGCCTTTCCCTGCCCACCTGAGCTCACAGTTCAGTGCCACCTGCTTTGGCAGTGCGGAGTACTTTGTGGCTGGATTAATCAGTGACCACACAGTCCCCTTGTACAGGTGCTGCCCACAGTGCCTCCCTCGGCTCCTGCAGATGGAGATGTACTCTCTGTGCTCAGTGAGAGTCTTATTTTTTGCACTACAGCTGAACCATGAAAGGCTTTTTAATGCTTTTCCACCCTCTGCTCACCTCCTGCACCGCTGTTTACCCAGCCATGTGCTCCCTGGCAGTTCTCTGCCTGGCTCTGGCTGGCTGGTGATTCACCTCCCATCACATCCCCGGAGCTGCTCCTGCTGCAGCCCTTGCCTGTGAAGTCACACGGGATCACTGTGCTCTGCGTGTGGGCACGTGCCTGAGACAAGCAGTTAATAGAGAAACCCAATTTCATTTTTCATCATTTTTTTGACCTCTCTCATATTGCAGGACAAGGTGACTGCCACAGGAAGACAACTGGAAATGGCTCTGCCAAGCTGTAAATTGGCTGTGGTGGGGACGGAGCTGTTCCTCAGTCCAGGTTCCTGTCACTCATAGCTCACTTCACTTCAGCCAGTTTGGAAGGGTTGTGTCCAGTCAACTGCAGTATTATCCAGGGCTGGACTTCCCAGAGAGAAAACGGGAGCAGAGCAGGAGAAAAGGGACTGGGGGCACAGGGAGGTGGGCAGGGAAGGGCTGGGCAGGAGCCTGGCACCTCCTATGGCAAGCCATCCTGTGCTTCCCAGGCATGGGCACAACCCAGACCATGGACCGCCCCATGCTTTGGTGTATCTTCACAGATCCAGTGACACAAAGGCTTTGTTCTGGGGAAAAAATAATGAAAGGGAACTGTCTCATTAGAAAAGTCACAGGCTGTTGGTGGCTGGGACCTGCTCCTGTGGGGTCCTTGGGGCATGGATGGGGAGCTGAGGGGACAGGGGCACAAGGCAGCACTAGTTGTCTCACACAACAGGAGCTAATCCAGCAGAGATGATGCCGCACAGAGGGTTTAAAGCATGCAAAAGACAGGATCTATCCATACAAATGTGAGAGGGAATTGTGGAGAATAAAGGAATTCAGGATGGGGTAAGTCAAACATCCAACATGGTGATCTACACATGGTCTCAGCAGTCTCTGGAGAAGCAGTCCCACCTCCATATGGCAGCTGGAGAAGGAGATTTGGTTTATTGTGTTCCCAGCACCTCCCCAGGCATCCTCTGCTGGCCACAGACTCTTCTGGCACCAAAGCCTTGAGCTTTTAAGCTCCTTTCCTCAGTACCTCTAACACAGGTATTCCTACTTCCACTTCTCAGAGTGGTGCCTGCTCGTTCCACAGCAAGTGTATCATAAAAACAAAAGTCCCTTTATGGTTTGGGTTGGGAGAGACCCTAAAGATCATTTCATTCTAACCCCTGCCATGGGCAGGGACACCTTCTACTAGACCAGATTGCTCCAAGTCCCATCTATCCTGGCCTTGAACACTTCCAGGGATGGGAAGCATGTACAGTGCCTTGAGCCCACAGCCTAGGACGGTGCTGGATATTGTGCCTGGATGGAGTAGGTCACTGTGTGCTTCCCTGTCCCCAGCCTGTGATAGTGAGGTGACAGAGATGGCCGTGCTAGCCCAAGCATGCCTTCCCCAGGCTGCAAATCAGCCAGAAGCAGAGCAGGAATTCCCAGCCAGGTGCTCCAAGCCATATTTTGTTCATCTTGTATATCTAAAGCAAGGTTTTGGCTCACTGCTCCGTTCATTCTGCACTACAGGTCAAAGGAGAACACCCTTTTCAGTGTGGTAATGCCAGCTGGGGTACAGCGAGGGCAGGGGGGCATGGCTGCTGGGGAAGGGGCTTGTCAGGGGGGTCCATCCCAGGTTACTTGGGCAAGGGAGTAGGGCAGGCAGGTTCAACCCAGAGTCACCATCACCAAGAAGAGAGGGAAGAGCCTGAAGTTGTTCCAGGGGAAGTTTATATCAGATATTATGGAAAATTTCTTCATTGAAAGGGTGGTTAGGCACTGGAACAGCTGCCCAGGGCAGTGGTGGATTTACCACCCCTGAAATTGTTACAAAACCCAGTGGATGTGGCACTTGAGGCATGGTTTAATGGTGAGGATTGTGTTGGTGCTGGGTGGATGGTTGGACTCGATCTCAGAGGTCTTTTCCAACCTTAATGATACCATGACTGATTCTATGGTCAGGTCAGTCACTGGTGATGACACAGGGCCAAAGCCAAACTGAGCAGGTGAGTCAGGGAGCAGGGCCATGGTCAGCCAGATGTTATGCTGATAAGCAGGGTCAGGCACAGCCCAGTGCCCACCCAGCAAACCCAGGCAGGGCAGTAGGTCAGGGCTGGAGCCAGACAGGCTGTCAGGGTCACAGTGCAGAGCAGGGGGCTGTGTCTGTGCAGGCATGGCTGTGATGGGATCAGCCCTCACCGAGACTCCTGCAGTGCTCTGGGCCCACCCCAAGGGCCAGAGGACATACTCTAGAATTGCCACACAAGCCTCCGTGCAGGGACTGCTCTGGGTCCCCCCAGGAACAGGTGTCAGGCTGGCAGAACTCCAGTCCTGCAGAGAAGGTGGCACTGGCACTTGCAGCTGTGGGTGATGGCACCCAGGAAGCAACGTTCCCCTGCTCAGGGGTTGGACAGGCTTTTGGCAGCTTTGGTGTGGTGGGATGAAGCTGCCCACCCCCACATGTCAAGGCAGGTTCAGAAACACAGCAATACACCTCCCAAGAGCCTCATATGGGAAACCAAGAGTTGTCACTCTGGTCCACAGATGTAAGAAATGCCCAGTGACCGACACAGAACAGTGATGTGTCAAGGGAGTGTGGAAAATGCTGAAGGCATTGGGGGGAACACCCAACTTTCACCCCTACCCTGCCAGTTCCAAGCTGTTTTGGGGTCTCACCAGGCAGGGTTGGGGCTTCACAGCCCACTCAAGATCAGGAGTCAGCAAAGACGCATGAATGAAGTGCATGGGCTTGTTTAACACCCACAGAGGAAAATATTTTCCCAGTGTTTGTTAACATTTTCCTTCCAAATAAGTGTTGCCCAGAAGTGTATTAGAGATAAAAGCAACAGTGGAGGAGCAGGTGTGGAGAAGCTGACTGGGAGGCAGCTTGGACAGGCTGGCTGCAGTGCAAGCTCTGGTTCATCTCCCAAATCCCAGGGTTAGGTTGAGCCTGGGGTGGGAACCAGTGTCAAGCCCATCCAGCACTGTTCCTTGGGGTAGGGCACCGTTGCTGTTACTTCCCTGCTCCCCTCCCGTGGACTGATTCTCACACCCCTGTGTAACTCAGACCCTGGATGAGGCCTGACTACTCTTCCAGGACAGAATCCTTGTCTTCCTCAGAGCACAAGAAGAAGCAAAAACAGTTGGTTGGTCTTCTTTTGGGTTTTGAGGAAACTTAATGCCAAGCTGTGCTGGTAGTATTTGTGGCCCTGGGAGACCAAAGTTTAGGTATAAAAAAAGACTCAAATGAACTGGAGACCATTTTAGCACTAAAGTGGTGGATGAGGAACATATGGGGCAGCAGGATCTTGAGTGATGAGGGCGTCAGGAGTGGGCAAGCAGAACCTTCCCGAGCCTGGGAGGAGAGGACAGAGGTTCCTCCGGCACCAAGTCCCATCTGCAGCCATGCAGATGAGGCAGGCAGACATTTCACAGACTCCTACAGAAACCTGCCACTGCCCACGTGGCCACAAGACTCACAACCCCCTATGCCCACTGCATTTTTGAGGCAGTTACATTCCCTGTTCTCCCTCCTCAGGCAGCAGCAGCTGCTAGCAGAGCACATGGCCACCCTGCTGCCAGGTAGCCTTGGAAGTTGACAGGTCCTTTACCTGAAACTGCCTCAGCAAAGTGACAATCCTGGCAGGGACAGCCCCCAGCTGTGGCTCCCCAAAAGGGTGGCTGTGAGGATGGCAGGGCAGCACCTCGGGTGATGGGTGGCACGTGTTGGTAATATACAGAGCTCAGGGTTCATGCCCCAGCTCCATCCTGCCCTCTCTGCCTCCTGTGCTGCCTCTTAATTCAGCCCTCAGTCAATCACCAGCCAGAAGAGGTCCAGGACTTGCAGGGGATCTCCTTCAGGTCCTCCACCCTCGCAGCCCTGTGGTGAACCTGCCTCACTCTGCCTGTGGCTCCAGGGTCAGAGGGAGCCCTTCAGCAGCAGCAATAGAGCCCAGCTCCCCTTACACAGTACGATTTGGGGGTCCTGGTGGTCTTGATGACATCAGGCAACTTCCTCGGTCTGATGTAATGGGTGTTTTCCAGTGATTGCTCAGAGCCAAGTCCAGCATCTTACTTTATCCATCATTATCCCAGACATTATTTAGAGAAGACATTCTTTCCATTACTTCACCTCATCTATCCTCACTTTCCCCCAAAATTCTTACAGGCTTATCATGGTCTTTGATGGTTTCTCTTAGGTCAGAGGTCATCAGTGGAGGCCCTGCTCTGCTCTCCTGAATGGACTGTTTCCTGTGAAGCACCTCAGTGCTGATGACAGTGTCAGTGGACACTGCAGAAACCTCCTCTTGCTGAAGATTCTGAATCTTCTAAAACATGTCCTCTCTTTCCCTGACGGCATGGCTCATATGCTGCAGGTACAACCAGGGCAGGCGCTGATTTGAGGGAGCAGAAGAGAGGGTAGAGGCAGCACATGTTTTATTGCAAAATTACGGATTTCCTTCGGCTCTCCTTGACCCCAGCAGCGACCGGAGGAGGGACACTGTCCTTCTCTCCCACCCTGTGCTGCTGCTGCACTGCACATTGCACCTCCAGAGCCCTCTTGCAAGTGAAGGCTGATCCAGCTCCTTCCTCCCCACCCTGGGCATCTCCCTGCAAAGAGAGGCCTCCTCTCAACCTTGCCAGTCATTTCCCACTCATTACTCTGACTCCATTCCCTGCAGACACCTGTGCTGCTTTTTGCAAACTCTGAGCCTGTGTTCTGTCCTGGAATGACCAGGTCCTCTGTCAGGTCAAGACCATGAGGGCAATTCATGCTCCATGAGTCAGTTTTGTGTTTGCCTTTGGGGAGTGAATACTGATCAGTTTAGGGTTCATTCTGTGTGCTTCTGGTGGCTTTCTGACCTTTTTCCCCGTCTCTGAATTGCTGAAAGACCTTGTCTCTTATCAGGAATCCATTAGCCTTGGCAATGTTGCCTCTTCAGATTCACAAAAGCCATGAATTTTCTGTGTTGATTTCTGCACTCATTGATAGGTGCCACTCAACTCCTCGGGTTTTATGAAGGGCACAGAACTCTTCAATTTTCCATAATTCCTTGTGATCTTCATCTTCCTCTGCCTGGATTGATTGAGAGTATCACAAACAGGCTGTGCTTCTGGCCCTCTGTTTGAGGCATGAAACTCTTCTCTCAGCCTTCCCTCTCCTCCCCCACTGCTTACAGAGAGAAATCCATCACCTACCCCATCCCCTCCCCAGGAGCTGTGCCTTGAACAGGGCTGCAGCAGCTCCCTGCTTGCCTTTGGGATCTCTCTCCAGTGTCTGCGTCAGTCAGTTACCTGATACCCACCTTCTAACACCAGGCCTGGTCACAGCATGGCAGCCTAGCCCCTGTGAAGACCCTGAAGCCTTCACCCTGCTTGACAGAGCTGGGAGATGCTTTCTCCTTTGCCTATGGATGGTGGCATCCCTTTCTGCTTGTTTCTGTGGGGCAGCCTTCTGCTTTGTGGCTCCCTGCCCATATGCCCTGGAGGCCTTGCAGGCGGCTGCAGGAGCAGTGCCATACCACAGCAGAAGGGTTTGGGATGGGCTGAGAAAAGGCAGCCTGGGGTGTGCTGTCTTGAAAGGATGACTTTCCAGAGTCTTGGAAGACTCACTCAGATTCCTTCTTGCCATCCATGACGGGGGGCACAGACAAGTAAAGCCTTTGTCCCTGGCCATAAAGAGCAGCATGGCTGGGACCATCAACTGCAACCTCAGCCAGGGGCTCCTCCGAGCACCACACTTGAGCTCCTCCATCACCCACTTCCCTCAGTACAGCTTGTCATCTCAGCTTCTGGGGCCATGGGGACTCTGAGGACCAGGACACACACACAAATGTAACAGGCAGAGAAGAACAATGACACAAATGCCCCATCACACAGGACTCAGAGTGCTGAGGTGACCATCTTGTTCTTGGGACTGATGGACCCTGTCTCAAAGTCTTCATATCCTCCACCTGCCCAGACCTGGAAGACTCAGAGATGCCAGTGCCCTCAGAGTCAGCTGAGTCACAGAGCCACTGCATGGCATATGACAGGAGGAGGTCACCTGAGGACCTGCTTTGAGGAGATAAATCACCCCTCACAGCCTCACCTGGTGAGAGGGGCCAGGTTGAGCAGGGCACATGGCAGTCATTGTGCAGAGACCACAAGGGAGTGAAGAAGCTCTCAGAGCCACCAGTGCTGCTGATTGCAGCCCTGCAGCATGGCCCAGCACTGGCTTCCCCAGCCCTACTCACAGCAAAGGCATCATGGCACGAGGGCTCAAAGATACCACAGGTGAGGTTGAACCCTGCAAACCTCCTCTGCCCATGGGTTGTTCACGAAGGATCCAAAGCCTCCCAAGGAGCACACCCTGCCTTTTCCTTATGCAGTGTCACTAAAATGACTGAAATCTGCTAGATATTGTGACTTGCTATGATTTGTTGTCCCCCAATGGATCAAATGCCCATCACCACCAGCATGCTTCAAGCTCTTCAGTCTTGCCACCAGAACAGCAAGGGATGATGCACAGTCTGGAGCATACGCCCTCCTCCTCCTGTGCTTCCTCCTCCTCCTCGTCCTCCTCCATCTCTTGTGCCTCCTCATCCTCTCAGCACTGCTGAGGAAGGCAGGTGAGGTCCTGCCAAGGCACAGCACTTGCCTCATTCTGCCACTGAACATCACGTCAGCGCAGTGATGAGCTGCTGTTTGCGCTGAGCGCCGTGAGAGCAGAACGGTGTGCAGGGCACTGCCTGTGCCTCCACACCGAGGACACGGGGGATGAGGGCACGAACAGCACCCGCTAAGAGGTGCAAAGGTCTCAGGTGGCCTGGGGATTTGGAGCTGTTCTGCTTCCTCCTGCCTCGTCTGCTAAAGAAGGGACCTGTGAGTCCCGGTTCTGTCAGCCCCATTTTCAGGCTTCACTAGAGAGAGATGAGACCACCACTGGCAGCAGGATCAGCACCACTGGCAGCAGGATCAGCACCATTGCACAGGTGGAAGGGGGCGTGATGGTCTCCAGGGGGGACCAGTGTTAGCCTTAAATGCCCAGCTCAGAGTAAGAACCCTCAGAGCAGTCACTCTGTCTCAATGTGTTTTAGTGTCACTGCAATAAAAGCAAAGCTAACACTCCCCTCTGCTGCATCCCTTCGTGCAGCTGATGCTGAGAACACCTAATGGGCTGCAACATCAGCTGGGCCTGGATGTGAGCTGTGGCAGGCGTGCATCTGGGAGGAGCAGAGATCTCATGACATGGCCAGAAACTATTCCCCTTCTGACCTTTATACTCAGAGCAAGAAAAAGATGATCTAAATTAGTGCCTTGAAGAGTTGAGCAAATTTTAACCTGTCTCTGAAAGTTTTTTCTTTGAAGAACACCTAAGAAAGTATCTGTCCTGGTAGAACATACACCCAACTCATTCGATTCCAGTGAGCAATGTACTCCTGCCCAGCAAGCAGCCTGGGAAATGAAAAAGCCAGCACCAGCCACTGATAGGAATTGCAAAGGAATGATCTCAGTGATCAGAAAAGTCAGGAGCCAGAACACTGTCTGCAGGAGGCCAAGTGCCTCCCTGGGACATGGCTCCAGAGGGGACTGTGCACTGTTGGTCATGGACACAGTCTGTTCTTGGCACACAGGAGGCAGACCATTCATCTGCTCCTTTCTGCTAAGGTCCCCCCTTTCTCCCTGATGGAACAGTGACAGGGTAAGATAGGACTCTGAGGGCTAAGCTGCCCTCCATCGCCATTTTCCTTGGGAGGGAGAATGCTTTGGGTTCCTTTTACTTTTTTACACAAATCATGGATTTTTGTTCAAGATTTCATGCCTTGGTCTCAGCTTTGGGACCGTGCTGCTGCTCGGAGCCTGGAGCAGCGGTAGCAGGTTGGTTCGTGTCACACTGCCCGCCCTTGCCAGGTCCCAGCATGTGCAGTGACTTGTGGGGGCACAGCCCTGTGGCTCAGCTGTGCCTCTGGAGGGAGCTCAGCCAAGGGTGTCTGGCTCGAATTGAGCTGTCCTGGCCCTGCCCTTCACCCCAGAGCTCTTGGGGTGGCAGAGCAAAGGGAGGTCCAGACGGGGCTGGATGTTTGTGCCCCATGGCTGAGAGCTGCTGTCCCTGCTGCATGTGGGCTATGAGCATCAGTGGCTGTGTTAGCTGCCAGCCCAGTATCCCCAAGGATTTGAGAGGCTGGAGCAGTCCCACTGGCCTCAGGACAGACACGAGCTGTTCTACACACAGTAGCACCTCCAGCCACCTTCTGATAGCTATGACCCTGCTCATCCCCCTTCTTCCCCCTCCCACACAGTGTGCAACAGTACAGCACCAGCTGCCTCTGCAGCATTCCCAGCTCAAGCTTTTGAAGTCTTGTCAGCCTGGACAAGGCTGCAGAGAAGAGAATGAATCAGTCCAGGGACTTGTCCTGCTGCTCTCCTTGCTGCAACCACCCAAGAGACACGGGTGGGACGTGATGTGGGTCTGCAGAGAAAAGGGGTAAAGAGTGTGTCACCCTGCCTAGCAGCCCAGGGCATGGCACACCACAGGGCTCCCAATGGCTCGGCAGCGGCTGGAAGCAGCCGGCTCGGGGAGGGCACTGAGCCTCCAAGGCAGGCATCTGCACAGAATGTCTGAATAACTCAGGAACAGACCTTTTCCACCAGGTAAACACAGTGAGATCCAATTGGCAGATTGGGTTAGTGAGGAGAGATAAGCCAATCCACTTAGGGGCTTTGCTGAGTTGCATGTGGCTAAACCAGCTTAGGAGCAGATGCTTGGACGGTTGGAGGTGGGACAGGGCTGGGATGCCAGGACACAGCACCAGGGCTTCCCTCCCAGTAATCTCTGCAGGGACACAGTACTAGTGGAAGAGCTGTAAAGTGGCACTCATATAGAGGAATGGATTATATGAGAGGCTTGGGGGTAAAATTGGGCATGAATATCTGCTTTGGTTCATCCTGGGAATCTCACACCACCCCTTCTGCAAAGAAAGGTGATGCACCAGGTGCTTGGCCTCTCTGCCAAGTGCTGCCTTCAACTTTGATGGGTCCCTTTGGCAGTGACATTTTTTTGTGCCTGTTCATCATAGAATCACAGAATGGTTTGGGTGGGAAGGGAACTTAGAGTTCACCCAGTTCCACTTCTCTGCAATGGGCAGAGACAGCTTCCACAAGACCAGGTTGCTCCATGGCCCACCCAACTTGGCCTTGAGCCAGGAGTGAGGCAGCCACAGCTGCTTTGGGCAACTTGTGCCAGGGCCTCCCCACCCTCACAGGGAACAATTTCTTCCAAATGTCCCATCTAATCCTGTTCCCTGTCAGTCAGAAGCAGTTAACTCTTGTCCTGTCTCTTCAAGCCCTTGTCCCAAGTCCTTCTCCAGCTCTCTTGGAGTCCCTTTAGGCACTGGAAGGAACTCTAAGGTCTTACCAGAACCTTCTCTTCTCCAAGGCAAACAACTCCAGCTCTCTCAGCCTGCGTCTGTAGCAGAGGTGATCCAACCTTCAGAGCTGTGGCTGCCCCATCCCTGGAAGAGTTCAAAGCCAGGCTGGACGGGGCTTGGAGCAACCTGGGCTAGTGGAAGGAGTCCCAACAGGAAGGTGGGTGGGTGCAGGCTGCAGGTGGCTCCCAGGGCAGGTACAGGGCTTTGCCCCAAGCCAGCCCTTGGCAGGCGCTGCAGCCACAGCCACCCCCTCAGAGCGGGGCTTGCTCCAGTGAATGAATGAGGCAGCTGATGAATATTCAAGATTGGCAAAGCAGATCGCTTTCAGCTAAATTTGATCACAATACTGGATAAATTAAGCCCTGGGATGAATGAATCTGAAATGAAGATTAAAAGAACTCACTGTACAAAGTCAGGAAAGTAGGTTTAGCCAAAATCTGACAATGTACACAAACAGATAAAAATAAAGTTCCTTTCACTGAGCAAATAATGAGGTTGGGATCAGCCTCTCTCCAAGTTCCTATGGAAACATGGCTTTTTTCTTTTTAATTTAAAAATAAAGGGGGTGGGGGGAGAATATCTGGGAAACGAAGGATGCTCAAAAGGTCCATGAATAAAAGGAGGTGCTCTCCACGAGTGATATCTAGTGGGAAAATCACCTGAGAGAGGTGATCAAGGGAGGACCATGGAGGGCAGGTGGAGGACTGCCAGTCCTTAGCCCCCACCCCCCTCAGGGAGTTGCAAGGCCAGCACAGCACCAGCCCCAGCACTGGGCCAGAACCATTCCAGCTTGCTGATGTCCTGAATCAGGGCACTGGGCTCTTCTGGCAGCTGGGAGATAGGTGAGGAGGAGTAAGCATTTGGCTTTGCCATGGGAGCACAGAACTGGAGAGCTTTCAGGAGACTGATGAGAGGAATGGGGGCTCACGTCACATCTGCTCACAGCTTTAGAAAGATCCAGATTATTGTGGGCCCCTAAAGCAAAGCCAGGGGCAGCACAACTGGAGAAACTTAGGCAGGGACCTGGCAGAGCAACCTGCCTGCAGGCTACCAGGGTGCTCCCAGCCATGTGCAGGGATTCCATCACCTCTCACTCGTGGTAAGTCAGGCATTGGTATCATCTCCAAGGGTCCCCACAGCATCCCCGTCCCAAGGGACCTATTCCCTTATCCTCATATCTCCTCGTGTGTGTGCTGGGCAGGCAGCTCCACTCCTGAGTGATTAGCATCCCTTAGGGACTGGTTTCCCCCTCTGCCAGTCTGGGAGAGAAGACGTCGTGCAGGGCATGAAGGACCTTGCTGAGCTCACTGTAATCTGTTCCTGCTTTCCCTACCACCGGCTGGGGACAGCCTCAATCTCTCGCTGGGGACAGACTGGGCACAACAACACAGGGCAAAGGCTGTTTGCCCCAAACCACTCAAACGCAGACACCCACCTCCCAGGGATCCCAGAATTTTGGAAAGCCACTAGACCACCAGGTGCCCCTGGTGGGTGCCTTGCTCTCGCAGGCACGCAGTTTGCAGAGCAGAAGATGAGCGGGCTGTCATCAGGCTGACACCAAGTCTATTGGCAGTCCCTGGCAGGTGAGAGGAAAGAATTAACATATGGAAAACAGGGGAGGAAAGGAGCATGTCTGGAACTGTTGTGACTGAGCAGACAGGTGAAGCTGGGGAGCTTCTAAATAATTCCCCCCTTTCAACCCAACCACACTTCTGGGGAGGCTGGAACACCTTCAGGCACCAGGAGCTTGTCCCTGGGGCTGGGGAGGGTGGTGGGGTCCCAGGCAGAGTGACACTGAGCAGGACAGCAGCTCCCTGAGGAGCATCCTGCACCCATCACCACAGCACTGGGAATGGGAGCCCCGTCAATCTGCAGTGCAGGGGCTGGGACCAGGAACAGCCATGGCAGAGGGACTGGGGTGATGCCTCTCCTCACCCACTCTTCATTCCTTGACTGAGGAATCTGATGACCACGAGCACTGTTGTCCCCGCTTTGTCATCCTCCTACACCTATTTCAGGGGAGGGTTACTAAACCATCTCTGCCCTTTGACCTGAAGAAGTCACCAGTGCTGGAGCCAGCATGAGGCAGGGCATGACTGACCCCAGGGGACGGGGATGAGGCAGGCCACCGCAGGAACAGCAGAGGCCAGGATTTCCAAATGCCTGGAATCAAGCACATTCCAGCCAGGATTTTGAGAAAGGGACTTACAGAAGGACATAGGCACTTGCCAGCCAGCAGAAGGTGGGCTGTGAGGTGCAGTCCCTCAGAAAGGCATGTGGACAGCAGGTGCCAACCAAAGATGGGCAGGAAAGAAACTGATGCCCACAGCAAGAGGTACAGAGCTCAGCCCTCAGCCTCCTTGGGGGTGCCCTGCTTCTGATCACCCACTAGTGAACTGTTCCCAGCCTGCCATTCTGAGTCGTATCTCCTGTGCCCTGCCTCAGGGTACCCAGGGGAGCTGTATCCACTGCCTGAGACAGCTCTGCCCCTCACACCAGTGCCAGACAGAGAGGAACAGCCTTACTGAGGGATCACTGCAGGGTGGGTCACACAAGGCAGAGCGTGGTCTTGGTCAGGAAAACCACTGGTTACAGCAAGGTCCAGGTTTAGCCCTGGAATAAAGAGTGGTTTGAGCTCCTAGGACCGCATCCAGTTGGGCAAATAAGACTGCTTTGGGATGGGGTTTTTCCTGAGGGCAAGGGACAGAGCAGGGTCTGGTAGGAGTGCAGAGCTTCATCCCACTCCAGCACCAGCAGCCCAGCACAGCCCAGAAGCCTCAGCAACTATCTGGTGGTTTTATAAAAAGCAACAGCAAAGATCACTGACAAATCCCAACCCTTTTTCGCCTTCTGAGCAGCAACAGCGCTCACCAGGTTCCCAAAATCACCAGGATCCAGCTCTGTGCCCTCAGCATGATGTCCAGGTTTGCATGCACAGTTTGGGTGGCAAGGTCACAGCCTCAGCTGGTAAGACATGAATCCTGCACACCAACATCCTGGAAGGCTCCAGGATGGCTTGCTGCCCTCCACATATCCCCATCCCACCCCATGGCAAAACCTACTGCTTTTTGCTTGGAAACCACTGTTGCATCAGGAATATTTATTTAGCTATTTTTTACTTAAAGCTCAGGTTGGAAAAACAAAATAATAATGATTTTGCCTTTCAAGGAGCTTTCCACAGGCAAGGAGAGAAACAGGAGCAAAGAGGAGTAAAAGGAAGGCCCAGCTGCCAGAGACCATCCTCCTGATTCCCAGGCTCTTCCCTATTTCTCTAGGTTTCTTGATGGTCCCACTCTGCTCAGAGGGTGTCATCCACTCTTTCCTCTGCCCTAAAGGAAAACCTGTCTGTGTACCTGAAATGCTAAATCTCTCTCAGGTTCCCCACAGGAGCATTTCTTTCACATCCCGGGATTTTGGCCCACAACCCCAAGCAGGAGAGGAACTCAAAGAGGTGGGAGAAACAAACTGGTGTCGGGCCATAGATGGGCTGTGCTTAAGGGGCAGTTCCCAGAGTCCAGAGGCCAAATGTGCTTTCCAAAATCTCCACGGCCTGCCATCCAGCAATGCCAGTGCCCTACACCATGGAATGACCTCCCCAGGGCATCCAAAGAGCTGGACCACAGAGCAGTCCTACTGTCTGTCCATGGCAGGGGGTGCAGTTTGGAAGGGGGGATCCTCTCTATGACCCCTGTTGCAGAGGAGTATCAACCAGTGTCAGGAGCAGGAAAATTCAGCCATTCTGGTGTGCTCCCTCCTCCTTGCTGGAGGATTAAAAGGAGACACCCTGCCTTAGGGTACCAGCCACAGGTCATGAGGGGCTGGAGTTAAGCCCATCCAGCTCCCCTGTGACCCCACTGCATTCCCACCTGTGCCATGGTGGTCCTGGTGCCACAAAGCATTGCATCCCTGACCGTGGGACAGACTATCTGGATATAAACCCCTCCTACCAAAGGACTGCTTAGAACGTCCCTGTGTTCAGGCATTTTGCACAAGGCTAATGGTTCTGAGGAATGGTAGCTTTTGGCTCTTTATCCAAAGAAGAGTGTAGGGGCTGGCAGTGCCAGTGGAAGCTGCGAAACCGGGAGAGGAGTTCGGACAAATCCCTCTCATCTCTTAATATCTTCCAGAAGCCAGAATACAGCCCATGGTTGGCCTGTGTGACAGAAACTCTGTTCTGCTGCAAGTTTTTGTGTCTCCCCTTTCACTGAACTGATGGTCATTGACACATGATGCAGAGGGACTGACTGGTTCCTTCAGTGTTGGCCACAGGAATCGAATTCCAGCAGGCTGCAACCAAAGTCTGCTTGTTCCTGTTTCTAGCTGCTGCTGTGAGCAGCAGTGGGACCTGGACAGCAAATATCCTTTAGACTCTTTACATTAATTTCCACCCTCACAAGTAGAGGAAAAAAAGGGTCATATTGTGTCAGAGATTCTAAGATCACAGAATCATCGAAACATGGCATGGTTTGGGTTGGAAGGGACCTTAAAACCCTCTTGTTCCACCCCCTGCCATGGGCAGGGACATTTCCACTAGCCCAGGTTGCTCCAAGCCCTGTCCAACCTGGCCTTGGACACTTCCAGGAATCCTGGGGCAGCCACAGCTTCTCTGGGCAACCTGTGCCAGGACCTCGTCGCCCTCACAGGGAAGAATTTCATCCCAATATCCCATCTGCCACCTGTCAGTGGAAGCCATTCCCCCATGTCCTGTCCCTCCAGGCCCTGAAGTCCCTCTCCATCTCTCCTGAAGCCCTTTAGGCCCTGGAAGGGGCTCTCAGTTCTCCCTGCAACCTTCTTTTCTCCAGTTAACACCCCCAGCTCTCCCAGCCCGTCTCCAGAGCAGAGGGATCCCAGCCCTTGGAGCATTTCTGTGGCCTCTGGACTTGCTGCAACAGATCTTCTCAAACAAGCAGCTACTTTTTATAATTCCTGCCCCAAAACCAGGATCATGCCTAAGAAATAGGGTGGTTTGATAGAGCCATCAGAGGTGCGTTACAGGTCACCTCCCATCGTGAACTGGTCCTGCTACAGTTTCAGTGAACTCCTTCTTGGTTGCTCAGCCTGGCAGATTTCTTCCTCATTTTTCTTAAAATATAGATATTTTAAAAAGTCCACCCAAGCCTTACTTAGAAGCCACATGAAATTTTCATGTTGTCAGTCTGTGGGGAGAGTTTAATGATGTTTAATAAAGGCTGATGGTTCCTGAACTTCACAGGAGAGTTCCTTCACAGGCTCCCTGGTGGAGCGAGTGCTCATCCCCACTGTCTTTTTCACTTGACTTGTCAGCACGAGGAACAAACTCTCGTGCCAACCATGCTCATGAGACAACAAACCAAACATCCTTTAGCTGTGGATATTTTGAGTTAGTGAGTCAGCATGGTCAAAATATGTGTCCTAGGTTTTAAACCCCAGTACTATCAGGTTTTGTGATGAATCAAGGCAGTCTGTGTTAAAAATCCAGCAAAATGCTCTTCCTACTGCTCAGGAGGTGTGGTTAAAGCCAACAGATGTAGACAGGACACAAACAAATGAGATCGTGTCACAGGCTCTGTCAGTGCTCACCTGAGAGACCAAACAGCCTGTGAGGAGCAAAGTTTGCAGAAGAGTTCCTTGGGGAGGAAAAACATAGTTTTTGCTGCCAGAAGAAACCCAGTGTGGGAGAAGATTCTTTCCCAGGAATAGTGTTTATGTGTGTCTCTCTCTCCATGCCTGCAGGGGAGGCTGACTGCTTGTTACAAGAAGAGAGAAAGCTTTCACAGCCATGCTTGAGGCCACTGCTGGGGACAGGGAGACGATGAAGTGCAGGGGAGAATCCAGCTTGGATGTTATGCACGTGAAAGGTGTTGATAAAAAAGCACAGAGGCTCTCTGTGCTTTTTTGCCCACTGTGAATTAGCACCGTATTTTTGTGTTTTTAACTTTGGGAAATAACCTTTCTCTTAATTCCTTAGCTGTGGCTTGTTATCTGGAGTAACTGTGTGCATATCCATCCACACACAGCTGTCCCTGCAGTACAGGTGTGTTCAGGACTGCCTGGGCAGAGCCTCCAGCACACTGACAGTGGGACCTCTGTAAGTCCATCCAGCCCAGCTTGGAGCCAAGTGCACCCATGAGCCACTTACAGCTTTAAGAACCACTTCACATGAGCTCTGGGTCAAGCACCAGGCTATCCACGTGTAACACTCCATAAGCACATGACAGTTGCTCCCAGCATATCCAGAGTGCTTCTGGAGACTGCTCCATAACATCAGTCTGAAGGGCTGGACTGTGTTTTTGTCTAATGCATGGCAGACTCCCAGTTTGGTGGGGAGGAGCCTTCCTGGGCACCTCATATTTGAGGTCTGAGAGTCACCAGTCTGAGATCTGAGAGCCAAATGGGACCTCAGACCTTGCCTGTTCAGGAGATTGGAAGTCACTGGGGTAACAAACACCATCCAGGGCTCAGATACGACACCAAGCTTGTTATTTTCTAATTCATATGGATAAAGACAGATAGCAAGATGGTGGGCAAGGGTCAAGGCAATCATTACCCTTTCACAGGTGGAATCACAGCCCAAGCTGAGGGTCTGAGTAGGACCATTGCTTCACACATCAGGGCGCAATTGAATAGGAACCAGCTTTGTGTACTGCCAAGGGACTGAAGAGCAGTTATTAATGGCACGTTTTTCCATGGGCTTATCTCCTTAGAGGAAAGGTGGAACGATGAAAGAGGATATCCCAAAGGAGTTATAGATCTTGAATCCAGAGTTGTTGGCTTTGAAAGATGTCAGTAGTGAATGCTTCTGGGCTGCAAGACCAAAAGGCATCCCTGAGAACAGTATGAGGCAAAGAAGCAAGTAGACATGTCTTAGTCAAGGGGAGTAACCCCAGGAGTAACCTCCCAGAGTCTGGGAGTATCTCCCAGTCTCAGCCAGAGACACAAGAGGAGGTCCCTACTGAAGAAGGATCAACCAAGACTTCAGCTGGTTCCACTCAGAGGTGCAGATCTGTAACAGGGACACTGTCAGTGTGTGTGCAGAGCCAGTGCTTCTGTTGCAGCACAGTTGACTGGCATGTGCAGGAGGGGCCCTGCCCAAGTGTGCAGTGCCATCAGCACATACAGGCTGTTGCTGTCCACTTTTCTTTTTTGCCCAGGCTCTGGCATGAACAGGCACTGCACCAGTATCTGCTGCACCAGCAGCTCCATCCCTTAGAAATCAGATCTCAGCCCAGAGAGCAAAACCATCATCTGCTGTGCTGCTGTGACAGGAGCAGCTCCTTGGCTCCCAGGGGCAAGCTCACCCTTGGGGCATCACTAGCGTGGTACCCACCGGTGGGACTGCGGATCCACGTGGGGCGTGTGGGCCTGCAGAACCTGTCTCGGGCAGGAGCTGAAGTGTCAGCCCAGGCCTTGTAGTTATGTTCAGATATCTGAAAGGAGGCCTTCAGATACTGCCCAAGACCAGTGGGAGCCACAGGTCCCCCCATCTTACTTTCAGAGGCACAGCACCATCTGGTTATTTTGTGCTGACCACCTGCCTCCTCCCTCTCCTCTCTTCAGCAGCAGCAGCACCATGCCAAGAAATGTGATGGAAGGGCTGCAGGCAGAAGGCTCCTTGCCAGCCCCTCGGTTGAGCAGTGCTGCCTTTGGCCTCCTGTCCCTTCACATCTGGCTCAGCCCACCTGCACACTGAGGCTTCCCTGAGATCAGGATGGTCCTCAGGCCTCGGTCAACAGCTTGTCCTCTCGTTGGGGCACCAGGAGCTCCAGCCAGAGAGCAGATACTGGCAGCACACAGCAGCCAAAGGAACAGAACAGTCATCAGCAGCTTGGACAGCCCTGGGCACTGCACAGACCCTCTGCTGGCCAGGACATCAGGATTATCTTTGGCCATTAGCTAAAAGCTCTATGGGAGTGCTGGCATCCACCTGGACAGCCATCAAGGACAGGCATGAGGAAGCTTCTCAACAAGAAGAGCTGCTGTTGCTCAGCATTTACTCCTGTGAGGCTGTGATTTAAACCCTTGGTTCCCCTTGAAACAACAAGCTTTTTATATTCGATATCATTATGCTTGGAAGGAGAGCAGAGGACTTCTGGCTTCCCAAGGAAATTCATTTGCACACTTGGCTTGATCAAGCAGGACAGTCAGACCACAGAGTGGTAGGTGCTCAGACCCCAGCGTCTTGTGGTGATGAAGTGCGCAGAAAGGTACAGTAAAATAGATTCAGGTCATCCTGATGCAGTTGAGCCCTTACAGACAGCACCCTTGAGTCCCACTCTGGCATTTGGCAAGGAAACTTGAGTGTGCCCGCCCAACGCTCCATAAACTCCACAAACCCTTGCTGGCTTTTGGTGTTTTGGTCCCTTCACCAACTCACACCATGGAGAATAAAGCTGGCAGCAGCCCTAGGAGTGTCAGAAGGAACAGGCAAGCCTAGTGCTGAGCAGGGGGAGTATTTCTTGCTCATGAGGAAACAAATTTCCCTCCACAGCAGATTATACTGGGTCAGGAGTGACTACAAACCCACCTACCTTAGTCCCATGACCCTGGAGAAGACCTTGTCTGGAGTGGAAATCTCTTAGAACCCCTTCCAGTGCCTAAAGCGGGCTTATAAAAAAGGAAGAAAAGCAACTTTTTACATCAGTAGATAGTGATAGGACAAGGGGGAATGGCTTTAAACTAAAATACCAGAGATTTAGATTAGATATTAGGAACAAATTCCTCTCCGTGAAGGTAGTGAGGCCCTGGCACAGGTTGCCCAGAGAAGCTGTGGCTGCCCCACCCCTGGAAGTGTCCAAGGCCAGGTTTACAGGGCTTGGAGCACCTTGGGCTAGTGGAAGGTGTCCCTGCCCATGGCAGGGGGTGGGACTGGATGGTCTTTAAGGTCCCTTCCACCCCAAACCATTCTGTGGTTCTGTGATTCCATGACCTTGCCCCCTGGCCACCGCAGGCCCCCCCCAGAGGCCCCCAGGGCATGGTGTCCTGGTGGGCACCCGCAGGTGCTGCCTCTCAGAGCTGCTGTCACCAGGCACAGGCTGCTCCGGCGGCTCGGGGAGGGAAGGGTGACCTTGTCCTATATTTTAAAGGCCACTTTTCATCCACAAAGAGCAGCCAAATGAGGGCAGCAGCAGGGATGAGAAAGGATGAGAAAAGCAAAGCGGCACAAGGCGCAGACGATACCTCTGCACTCCACAGCCTCTCTTCCCTGCCTGGCACTGCAGGTGCTGCAAACAGGGTGCCCTGCTGTCCCTCCCTCCCACCCCCACCTTCCCCACTCCCCATCCTGCCCTGACAGCAAGGCCTGTGTGGGGAACAGGAGCTGTGGGGTGCAGGGAGGGTATCAGAGCTGTGCAGGAGGGTTTGAGCGCCCACCCACAGCTCTGAGTCAGGTTCCTGGGTCACTTCCACCAGGCAGTGGAGTAGCACCTCTGGCATTCCCTGACAGCAGCCACAGCCCCCCGCAGTCCTGGGCCAGCCTTGTACCGTGGCTCACGGTACAAGGTACAACTCAGGGAGTTCCAAACCCTGCCAGAAATGTGAATGAGGACCCGAGCACCTCCCACACACATCCTGAACATGATAGTCCTTAATTTAGCACTGAAAGGTAAGAATGCTCTGCAAGCTAACCAAATTGCCCTCTCCAAATATGTTTCCCACCATGGTTCAAAGCTTCAGGACACACATGGCAAAAACAAGTGTGTGGTCAGTTTTTCCGGGGAAACAGAAACCTGTCTGCCACACACAGACACCTTCCTAGTCACTTAAGGGTTCTCCAGGGGTGTGCCCTGTCCCAGTGAGCAGCACGAGCCCCAAGGGAAGGGGCTGGATTTTGGTCCTGGTTGTCCAGGACTGGGAGAGGTGTCCTGGCTGTCCCATCTGCTGGCACAGAGCTGGGGAAGGAGAGTTCCTCCAAGCAACTGGCAGGGCTCAGCTTTGCACTGCAGCACTGAACTTTCACTCCAGGCTCTGGAAAGCACCTCAAAGATATTTGTAAGCGTTTTGCTTCTTCAGAGCTTTAATGACAGTGCACCACGTGGTTGGCAGAAGCCTGAGCTTCCCTCCTCGTTAGGAACTGATCATTAGCAGAAGAAAAGAAAGCTGCATTAGGGGTTGGTGGTCTCCATTCAGTCTCCCATTTGCTGTACTGGAACAGGCTGCCCAGGGCAGTGGTGGAGTCACCATCCCTGGAGGTGTTCAAAAAAATGTGGACGTGGCACTTGGGGACGTGGTTTAATGGTGAACGTGGCAGAGCTGGGGGGATGGTTGGGCTTGATGATCTTAGAGGTCTTTTCCAACCTTAATGATTCCAGGACTGTCTGATAATTTCCAAAAGGTTATTGTGTCCTTGCTAGCACAGCCACTGGCTCTGGGGTCAGACTTGGGCTCCATTTCCATGGGATCAGCTCCTTTGGGATAGACTCAGGGCAGCCATCCGCAAAGGTCTGAATAGAGCTGAACAAGGGAATAGAGGTTCCTTTCAGGAAACACCAGCTTACCCTTAGTGCCAAAACACTGGCATGTACACCATGCTATGCCAACTGGGCCAATCTGAATGGTGACTGGACAGTAACTTACAGCACCATGGTGGAAAAGAGACATGTGGATAAGCTGGGCCCAGACAGAGGAAAAAATAAACAAAAGAAATTCAGTCACAAAGCTACTTCTGTGAAAATCTACCATGCGTCTTGAAGGAAAGGTGAGGGAGAGAGTCCTGAGGCTGTGCTGTGCTGCAGTACAAACTCCTGCAGGGCCTTGGGGAGCAGCAGCAGGCTGTGGAGAGATGCCTTCCATCCCCTCACCTGGTGCCAAGAGAGCAGCTGAGGACCCCAGCAAAGCTGGTGAGGAAATGAGCCCTCCAGGAAGCCACAACAACAGTTGTCTTACTGACTGGTTTCACAAGGGCTTAGGCTAGGTTGTCCATTAATATTAATAGCTGGGTAAATTATGCAGACTGTGCATTTGCATGAGGCCTCTCCCAGCCACGCTCTCTGCCCTGTCAGCCAGCCCCCACCAAGCACCAGCAGCAACAGTGGCACCAGCAGCCTGCTCACAGAGCCGGGGCTGTTTGTTCAAACTCTTTTTTGTACTAAGAAAACAAAACTCAAAGCAAACATGAAAACAGCTTGGCCTGGGTTGTCAACCCCTCCTGGCAATGGAAAGCAGAGTCTGACGACAGCAGGGACAAACAGCACCAACACCTCCCATATGTGTGACAGAGAAAACAAAGGGAGGGTCTCTCTACCACGGGACCATAGAATCGTGGAATGGTTTGTGTCCAACCTGGCCTTGAACTTCCAGGGATGGGGCAGCCACAGTTTCTCTGGACAACCTGTGCTGGGAGCCCCAGAGACGGTCACAGTACTCCAGGTGAACTTCGAAAAGAGCAGGGTAGATCAGGTAGACTGTACAGGAAAGGCCATCATCTGACCAGGACAAACTGATCCTTAGCCTGGCCTAGAGGCAACAATCATATTGCAGCCTAGTTCTAGTCTTCCCTATCTCCTTCCTACATCTGGCTCTATTTTTTTTCTCACAAGATGCTTGGCTCCTTGAATTCTGCTCCTGTCTCTTGTTACTGCTCATACGAGCCCGAATCATCCTATCATTCCCAAGCCATATGCCTGATTTTCTGGTACACTGTGTCCTCGGTGGGAGGTGGCTCCGTGCAGCCCAGCGCTCCAGTCAGCAGGAGCCAGGGAAATTGTGTTGCCATGAGCCAAGTAACATTCCTCTCTCTCATTTTCTACGTGCTCCCAACACCCTACACAGCACCATGGGCAGGACCTGGATGGCCACTTTGAGCCCCAACTCTCAAGCCACACACACAGCTTTCCTGTGGGCAGATCTCTGGACACTTCTCCTCTGCTCCATGTACCATAGTGCCCCACAGTACAGCCTCATCCTGCGATACCTCTTTTGAACACTGCCAGGGATGGTGACTCCACCAATGCCCCGGGCAGCCTCTTCCATGCCGGACCACCCTTTCTGTGAAGAAATTTTCCCTAATATCCAATCTAAATGTCCCATGGGACAACCTGAGGCCACCAGAAACAAGACACTCTATACAGTGAGCAAAGTACCACTGGAGCACCCCAAGGACCCCCTGACCACATGTGGCCACGCTGTCCACACAGCCAGGCAGTCAGGGTGCCACGTCAGGGCCCTGGAGGTCCCTTCTTCCCTGACCTGTGAAAAGGGTGGAGGCACAGCCAGAAAGGACTTCATGGCTGAGAAACTTCACAGTGTCAGTACTGAGTAGGCAGAGAACATGGCAGGAGCCACAGCCTGTCTACCATTTACCCCAAATGCCTGGAGTAGTGTCAAGGGCCACACTTGCAGCACAAGAACTTTAGCCATGTGGGGAAGGATATTGACATGAATAAGACACAGAATATGCAAGAAGGGGAGACAAGACCTTCATGTAGGACACAGGTATCCAGAAGAACCTGCTCAGTCCCCAGTGGACAAGCCACCTTTCAGAGCAGCCTTCTTCTTCCTCCAGCTGCCCTGAGCACACCAAGCAGGGAGGAACAAGGACGCTGCCACCTCCAACCCTCAGATCCCTCCCTATCAGGGCTTACAGCATGAGAAAAAGGCCGATGTTGCACTCTCCTGGCCAGCCACATACTGCGGGTTTCCTCTGCCAGAGGTTGCAGACAGTTGTCCATTTCTCTTTCATAGTTCTGGTCTTTACAACACCTTGTGAGAAGCCGCTTTACAAGCACACTGGGTACTGCTGGAAGGATGCTTCAAGGTCATCAGGCACTTCCCAGCAGCTCGATGGAAGCTCTCCCAGGTCTCACCTCTCCTTCACATCTCTCTGGTTTTTCAGAGAGGCTGTTCAGCAGTTCCTCTTGTATCTGAGACACAAGCACATCCCCACCAGTCCCAGATATCATCCCATCA
The DNA here is from genome assembly GCA_035583135.1 of Lophotriccus pileatus. NCBI lineage: Eukaryota > Metazoa > Chordata > Aves > Passeriformes > Tyrannidae > Lophotriccus > Lophotriccus pileatus. The sequence goes on from JAWWES010000051.1 coordinate 1,140,853, forward strand.
CCCACCACAGTCCCTGTCACTGCAGAGCACGTGCAGGGACACTGACACACACTGGGTACCCTGGGATCATGGGACATGTGGGCTAAGGACGAGGCAGACAGACTGACAGCACTGATGGAGGGGGAAGCCTTGGCAGGGTCAGGTGAGTTACCTGACCAGGTGTAGTCACGAGAGCTCCTGGAGGACCATAGTCACCCAGAGATGGAATCCTGAGGTCCCTTGCAGGCCCCCTCAGCTGTCCCAGCAGCCCAGCACAAGGACAAGGGGGCAGACAGCCCTGGTCCTGCCCATGATGGACAGCAGAGCCCCCCGCAGCAGCGGGTGACAGTCCTGCCCAAGGTCTCCAGTAAAGAGGAATGAGTCAGTACACAAAGGCCACTCATGCATTGTGTGGGTGGAGCAGAGCTGCAATTTCTTCCCCAGGAGATTACACTCCATTGCAAAGTCCTTTTTATTTATTTCTTCTTATGGAGCACAGCAATTACTTGCTTCTCAACTCCTCCGCAGCTGGGGCTGCTACACGTGGGTAGAGGACACTCACTGCTCCTCCCACTGTGCCAGGCAGGCAGAAGGGCACTCAGCCAGAGCCAGAAACTCCTCCCAGGACCTAGAAGTCAGGGCTGCACCACCAGGCCCACCCCTGGGCCACAAGCCATCTGCACTCCCAGTGCCAGTGCAAGTGCCTGAGCGGGACACGCAGCAGTGGGGCAGACACCAGTGGGGCAGGTACCAGTGCTGTCCAACAGCCAGGGGCAGCTTGGCCGAGGCATTGGCAGGGGAGAAGCAGGAGAAGCCAGGAGGATGTTTGAAGAAGGCTTTGGGCTCCTCCTGGCTCTGTCACACTCTCAGTGTGCCAGCTGAGATCATATCACCCAGTTTCCTCAGTGAAATGCAAGCATAACTCACTGCCAGCTCCAGACAAACAGGACTCAGTGCCTAGGACACTCCACAGGGCTTCCTAGGGACAGCTGTGAACTCCACCCACAGAACAGGGTCGGGGCCAGTTCAGGCCTATGAAGGGGAGCAGTCCTCACCCGTCCCTGCAGGGGTGGCCACGACCTCCTCCCTGCTCTGCCAGCGCTGGATCCTGCCCTGCCTGGGACCATGTCTCAGGGACAGGTAAAAAAATGGAGCTGCTGTGAAGGCACTTGCTGCAGGGCTGTCAGAAGTGGTGCTGGTCACAAGCCATGCTGTCCTTCGGGAAGAGACAGGGCTGAGGACAGCAGCTCACACCACTCTCAAATATTAGATTTCCAGCAGCATCACAGGAGAGTGCAGGGCTCCTCCATGAGCAGCTTCAGGCACTGCTGCAGGAGAACAGATAATCGAACAGATGGTGTCCAGACAGGATCAGAAGGAAAGCAGAACCACACCAGGAAAGGTGACCTCAAGGAAAAGCTCCTCCTGTTGTTCTCTACATGAGCCCTCCTTGCTTGGAAAGACGCAGGGGGAAGGATTATTCCCTGAAGCCTTCATAGCACGTGGCAGCTGCATCGGGAGTGACAAGCAGAGCAATGCCTGGTGACTGCACTGCCCACCCAAAGTGGGTACACACCCTCAGTGGGCCTGGGGAAGCACCAGTGTGCTGCCAGGAGATGCTCCTCCAGGGCAGCCTGCAGTCCTCAGCCCCAGCACTGCCAGCAGCCTGCAGGAGAAATGGGCTGTTCTTGCTTTCCATCCATCTCCCCCCAGCATTCAGGGCAATATCCAGGTACCACTCGGGCAGGTTGCTCCTTACACACGTTATCCTCCAGCTCAGGAGCACATCCAGCTGCAAGGGCTGGAAGAGGGATGTCCCTGCAGCTCTGCCCCACAGCAGCACCCCCCACGTCATCCTGCTGTGCTCTGTGGGAAATCCTGCCACTCCAAGTCATCTTCCTACCAGCACATTTCCCTCACTGTAGAACTGGGACCTCCCACGGGCACCCACATGGCTCTGTTCCTTGCTGGGAGCTGCAGAGACCTTTCCCTGCCTCTGGCTACTCGCAGCCCCAGGACTGAGCTCTTCACTGCCTGGATCCCTGTCCCAGCATATCACAGGGAAGAGGAGCTGTGGAGGTGGAGGCAGAGATTGTCTTCCTCCATCCCATCTGCCCAGCCACCAACTCAGATTTTGCTGTTCTTCCTCACACCAAACACAACCTCGATTCCTCCAAATCAGACAGTCAGCTATCCATCCTACCTGCAGCACCCCTCACCTAATTCAAACCTCTCCAAAAACTGTGTTCCTTGTGTCTTCCTGCTGAATCCAAGCAAGCATTCACTTTCCATCTCCTAAAACCTGCTACTGATCCATCATCACAAAGGCCACCATCTACAGAGGGGAAAGCCTTCAGAGCAAACCACTGCTCTCCTCCCTAAATCTAGATCTGTGCAGGTCCAACCAGCACAGTGCTCCCCTGGAGATCCCACTGTGTTTTCTTGGGTGCTGATGCTGCACAGGGCTCTGAAACTGGGAGGGAGTAGAATACTTCCAACACCTTCTCAGCCCAGCCCATGGCCCCTCCAGTCCTTCAGCCCCACACACTTCAGCATCTCTACACCTTCTTCACATGTCTGATGAGCTAGATCTAATCAGTGCCCTTAGCCCAGGCACAGTCTCCATCCCTGGCTTTGACTCTCCTGGTTCTCCAGAGCAAAGAAGCTCTTCTGCTGATGTTGTGTCAGTGTGGGACCAGCCACACCACCCTGGGCACTTTGCTTATACATCTATACCCCATCACACAGGACAGGTTCACATCCTGTGGTCCAGGTCTGTGCAGCCACCACACCAGGCAGGGGCCAGTGGCTGAGGGCAGGTACCTTGGGCACTCATCCAGCCACTCATTCCCATTCCCTTTGGGAAACAACCAGGTCAGGGAGGCAGGAAAGTCATGCACAGCTTTCAGCTACTGCATTTCCCCATCAATTCACAGTAGAAGCAGGGAAGGCCAGGATAAGCAGCATAGAGGAAAACCATTTGGGTGGGGAGGAAGAGAAAGTCAGGCTTTGAAAGCCAGGCACAGACCCAGGGTATGGTTAACAGCAGTCTCATGCAGCAGTTGAGCAAGAGATCCTGTTCCTTCCCTCACCTCCACTACCTGCAGGACAAGCATAGCTCTTGCTGGCTTCACTTCATATCCACAAGCCTTTGCCATGAGCACCACAGTCAGGGCTGTGTGGGTCCCGTCCCAGCAGCCAGGCTGGATGCAGCAACCCCTGCTCACACATCAAACAAACCCACTTCACTGCCTTGTGGCAGTGCTCTGATTTCTGAGACATCCTCAGAACATCCAGCTTCAGCCACGCTCACTCCTCCTTCCCTGGAGCACTTTACACCTGCCTTACCACAGTGTCCCCTCAGCACACTGGGGAGGGCCCGGGCTGGCTGCAGCCCCACAGCCCCCTCTTAGGGGTACCTCTCTGCCCAGCCTCCCCTCCTGCCCTGCAAGATCACAAACCACACAGCCTTGAGTCCCCCCATCACCAACCACGTGACAAGGGGGAGAGAAAAGATTCTGAGGAGCACTCGCAGGAACCAGGGCAGAAGCAGAGCCAAACCCACCCAACTGCTGAGTACCTTCATCTCTGTGATCCACACACTGGCAGCTCAAACTTTGTGAGCATCCACACATCTAAGGCTGCATGCACACACATGCCAGTCAGCTCTGAAAGACCCTCTTTGGGGACACCGGTAAAGGCACCAAAAGATGCTTTTTACCTGAGAGGAACATGGAAAAAATGTGGTTTACTGCTGACATGGGACAAAACCTGGTCTGCTTTCAGCTCTGAAGTATGGGAAAACTGATGGAGTTAAGTCCCATTAAAGTTGAATTAGGACCCCTGACACAATCAGAGCAGTTGTCTGGTCTTTTGAAGTAGAAATAAAAGTTTTGTCACTGAAGAAGCAAAGGAAGAGGGAGCAAAAATATAAATTAAGGGTTTTCTTTGGGAGTTTAGAAGAATCTTTGCAGGGAACGGTGGATAATAAGGAAGGTGGAATATCTTCTTGTTAATGCAGGAGAGCTCTTGACCTACCCAATTCTGCTGAGGAATGAAATGAGTGAGAGCCCCAGAAGGAACATTAGTTCACACTTGTTATTGGTCTTGTTAAGAAAATAAGTCTGTTAAATGAACACCCGTGGGCAGTGTGAAGTCTCAGCAGTGGTAAACACGCTGAGCCCTTTCCAGTGAGCTCATGCTAATGAAATAAAGCCATTAGAGGCCCCAAGTGACCACCCAGCACAGCTGGGTGACGTGTTTAACCAGTCCCTGCAGCACTTACTGCACATGGAAGGTCTCTCAGAAATCTTTGAAGCTCAGCAGATTCTCAAGTGATGCTTTTTAAATCCTGAAGGGGCTGTTTGAAAAACAAAACAAAATTACACCCAGACAAGAGGCTGTGTTTTAGACAAATGGAAGAATTGAGCCCAAGAGGCCACCCAGCACTTCTGCCTGGCTCCTCTCACCAGCTGCTGCAAGGTTTGCCAGTTCATCCCCATTCCATCCCCTCCTGCCTGTATGCCCGGAATTCACTTCAGTGAGATTTATGGATCTCACAGAGACGGCCAGGAAGTCCTGTGGCAAGAGCCCAGGTCACTGTACCCCACTCTGTCACTACTCTGCTCTTTCCTGGAGACAGCAATCCCAGTGCAGAGCAGGGATCCCATCAGAGTCCCCGCAGTACAAGGATGGGCCTCTGTATGTGTTTAAGCAGCTCACATCAGCCGGAAGGGCACAAGAACTTGTGCAGAGAAGGATCAGGCAGTGCTAAGTGAATCCATATTAATTTGGCCACAAAAAATCCTCCATCAAGCCTTATTAAACAACAATTCACTTCCTGTAACTGGAAACTGTCAACCTCTGCTTGAAGGGAACAACCATCCCTGGAATCAGGTTGTTGCAGAACTATGTGGTGCAAAGCCTACTCTGCTGCTCCATGGAGTGGGCAATCCTGAGTGCGGGAGCAGCCAGTGCCTTCCAGACTATGAGGAGTCAGGGCCTCAGCATGTGTGAAGCATCAGCTTAAAGCTGGGATGGCCAGTACAACTGGGGATGTCACAGTGTTCACTGATGAGGAAACGCTCCCAGGAATAACCCATCCTATAAAGAATTCCTTGGACTGACTGGAGTAGGACTGTCTCCAGCCAGGCACGAGTATTCACTGCCACTGAGTACTTAAAACACATGGATGGATCGGGAACACAAAGCTGTTCATGTAGCACAGATGCAGAAATTCCAACATCTGACACCAAACCTGTGAGGATGGAGCCACCCAGAGGTCCCTCTCCTGTTCTGAAACCCCTGCTCTGCACAGGAGAAGCTTGTTCGATCCAGCCAACTTTTAATAGTAAAGTTTGTTCTGAAGGCTGTTCTGCCATCGATGCTCCTCACAGGAACCCGCCAGCAAGGCCAAGCAAGCAGCCCCTCCCTCCCAGAACACAAGTAAAGGTATTTTTGGGGAAGCTGTAAAAACTCCCACCACTAACAGGACTGCTCTTGGAACATTAACTCACGAGCTCCTTACCAGGCCAGTGAAGTGACTGAGCAACTTTCACAGTAAAGGCAGAGTCCCACAGATAGCTTGGGTCTCTGCTGCCCTTCCACTTGCAGAATTAGCTTGGGACACTTAACACTGATGCCTGAAAAACAATTACAGGAACCTCCACTGTTTAGAATCCCAGAGTGGTTTGAGGTGGAAGGAACCTTCAAGCCCATCTCATTCCACCCCCTGCCATGGGCAGGGACACCTTCCACTAGCCCAGGTTGCTCCAAGCCTCGCCCAACCTGGCCTTGGACACTTCCAAGGATGGGGCAGCTACAGCTTCTCTGGGAAACCTGTGCCAGGGCCTCTGCACCCTCACAGGAAAGAATTTCTTCCTAATATCCCATCTAACCCTGCCCTCTGTCAGCTTAAGGCCATCCCCCCTTGGCCTGTCACAAAACATGTCTTTGTTTAAATAAAGCTAATTTCATTAAAAAAAAAAAAACAGAGAGGAAAAAAAGCCACAGGATGAAACAGGTCAGCTTCTCAAGGAAATTCCTGTCAACTGGAGATCCGTTCCCAGTAGACATGGCCACCTCTTGGCTTGCCTCAGAGCAAAGAATCCCAAATTCTGTCCCGTCAGAAGAAACACCTCTTGTTTCATGCAGCATCCAATACCTTCATGGCAAGGACAACCCCATGTCTGCTTCACTGTTGGAACGGGAAGTCTTTTCCAAACCCAGTTTTTTCAATAATAACGTCCTTGATGTCCCTCTTTTCCAAACCTCAGCAGCCTCCTGTGAGCCCACAGCTACCCCTGGGCCAAGCCCTCCTGGACACCGTGGGCTTTTCCTTGCACTTTCAGCAGCTCCCCAGCTGAGGGAGAAATCAGGGATTTTTGAATATAAACCAATGACAACTTCATTTTTTTATTTATTAATAAATTTAAGCTTGAAACTTGCCATCCATCTTACAGCATTTCCCTTTATGCTGCCCTCCTCCTAATGAATGCAAGCACAGCCATCAGAGCTGGGGAGGAGAAACAGCTTTTTGCTTTTAAAAATCAACTCCTTCTGAAATAAATGTGGCTAAACCTGCCTTTAGGGGCAAAATAGATTTAAAATTACTGAAATCTGCAGCACAGGGTAGAGCTACTTCTCATTCTGGGGAACACCACACATGCCCTGGCAATCACTGGCTCCCAACCACCAGCCCAGGGGGGTTGAAGAGCTCCAGGCTCCTCAAACGTTCCCACTCCCTGCTCAATGCCTGCACTCTTCACTATTCCTCCAAATACCAGCTAATTTTCTGAATTATTTAATGACTTTGAGATGTAATTTTTGCAGGCAGAGACAGTCAGTTAATTGGAGAGAAGCACTGCAGGAGAACTCCCAGCTGCTGGTACCTTCCTCTCACCAGATCAGCCTTGCATGGCACCCGCGACTGCCCCGCAGAGGTGGAGAACATTCCAGTGGTAACACTTCAGGGATCTGAAACCTGGGCAACTTCTCAGCACTTCAGTTGAGCAACCTGTTTGATCCATGTGGGACACAGGAGTTAGCGCCTGCAGCCAGGCCACTGAGGAGAGTGGCCTGGTGAGGCCGTATTTCTGCTGCAGCTCTTTCCTCATGAACCCACATATCCACCAAGTCACAGCAGGAGCTGGACCCACACGCCCACAGCAGTGGCTCTGAGAGCCTGATATATGGATTTTGCCTTTTATTGATTAACCCATTTGGAGTTTATTTGCATTGAGGCTACGTTGCATCTCATTTGCACTCTCCTAATGAGGCTCCTGCACAGCCAATGTCTCCTGTGCATTAACTACAGGCTCTAGCACAGCCCATGGTCTACAGAGCAACCCCCAATCCCTGCTCCAGCTCCCCCGGGGCTTGTACACCACTTGGGACAGGCTCCAGCACTCCCAAATCCCAGCCCTACCCAGTCCACAGCAGGACAGGAGGTGCACATTTTTAGAGGGGGCAGAACTGGCTGTGGAATAGCTGAGCACACTGGGAAGGAATGACCACTCACAACACATTCCTTTTACATTAACAGGGCTTCGGAACACGCCACTGTCGTAGCTGTTTGACAATAAACAGCAATTCCAGGGGAAGATGATTTCCTTTTTCAGAGAAAGGAACCAAGGCATTCCACTCCACCTTTTTCCATGTTCCAGGAGCTCGGTGCCAGCCGCTCCATCTGCAGCAGCTGGTATAGACTTTGTCCAGCAGCCAAAGCAGTAGCAGAAATAAACGTTGCTCCAAGTAAAGGGGATGTGTGTCTAAGAGATCCTGAAAAATCTCTCCCTCCTGGTTATTGTTAGAGGCACAAATGGATATCTTCCATGTTATTTCTGGATTAGAAAAATAAGGGTACAATAGTAACAAACACCAGAAAACCCTAATGAAACCAGAAAAAGACCTGAGCTGAACCACGATGCTGAGAGACAGGGAGGGTTCCCATGAGAAAACACTGAGCACAGAACCAAAAATTCAACTCACCATTAAGTAGTAAAAGCAAAAGCCCCAATGAAGAGTTGCTGGTTTAAATAACCATTAGCCCTGGGCTCACTTCAAATTTAAAACTACAGCACTAACAACCTACTGATCACTTTCTACACGTTCCCACCTGCCCTCTTTCAAGTTAAGTTTGCATTTAGAGCACACGATGAACACTTTTGGGTGACATCTAATACCACACAAATTGGTGCTGTTGGAGGCCTGCAGGCATTGCTGTCACAGGAAGCACCACAAACCCAACCTGAGCTGCAGAACTACACTGCAGATGTTGTCCAGTGCCACGGAGGAGTTATGGGCACCAACCCGCCTGAAAACAGACAGCAGTGGTCTGGCTGTTGCTTTGGTAGTGGGCAAGAGGCAGCGGAAATCACAAATGAAGCCACATGAACTATCAGAGCAAGATGTGCCATTTCTCTTCCCAACAAAAAAAAGGGAGTAGTGCAATATTGGGACAGGAAGGCAACTTCCCACAGCCTCAGGCAGCACATTCCTCATTTTTGAACTTGCAGGGTCAATGAAACAAGAAGCAACTCTCCTGAAAACACAGACGCCCCACACTGGAAAACTGTCCCTGAGACTGAAAACTCTGGTTTGTCCAACGTCACTGAGCCTGTGGGGACAGCAAAAAGGAATGGAAGAGTAGTTTTGTGGGTTGGATACGCTCACTCTGGGCTTTGCACAGGGAAAGCAGGGTGCAGGGCAGCTTTGCAGGTACCCAGCAGTCAGCTCATGCCACTGCTGGTTCCCAAGGGATCAGCCTCACCCAGGGCTGAGCAGGGCCCTTGCTCCAACCCAAGCTGCAGTGAAGGCACATGTCACAGGGCAGGAACGATACTGATTTCCTACTCGCACAGCTCTGGCAGCTGGATAAGACTCCACAGAAGCAGGAGGCCAATGTACCTCATGCTCCAGTGCCACTGCACAACACAGGGAAAGCTGCATGTCCTGACCTGAATTCAGTGCTGAATCAAAGCTGCAAACACATCACAAATTACACTTCATCAGCTTACACAGCAAGGTGTATTTACACACACCAACAATCCCTCTTTTGCTTTCAATAATGACACACCTCAGCTGGAAGAAGGGGCAGCATTATCATCACCAGAGCTGGTCTAAGGCTATACAAGGGCAAGAAAATATCCCTTCTATTACATGTTGCCACTTGCCTCTTATAGACTCCTTCCCGATGACTCCAACAGGAATAACAGCCCTCTTTCTCTCCCAAATTTATACTCCCACCCAACCCTTGCAAACATCCAACAAGTTGCTTCCTATGTGCCTGCTTCCCTTTTCCCTCAAAGCATGCAACGGAGTCATGTAATGGAGTCAGGTTCTGAACACCCCAACTTGCATTTAGCTGCAAGTTTGCTGCTTCTGTGTCTTGTCCAACAGAGGGACAGTGTCCCCATGGCCTGGCTCTTCCCCACCTGTTTTGTGGTCTAATAAGAAATAATAATGGGGGATAATAAGAGATATAAGGGGGCTTATAAAAAGAAAAGACAGGAATGTTTGTTATGGGCAGATAGAAATAGGACAAGGGGAAATGGTTTTAAACTAACATTTTAAACAGAGGCCAAAACTACACATCATGTACCCTCTTCCACCCTTGGATGTCATAGATCATCTGCACGGACACTGGACATCCCAGTGGAGCAGGGAAGGCAGTGTCAATGTACTCTAAGCTTTGACTAAACAACTAAACCCCATTCATTCAGATGTTTTCTGTAGACAAGGCTCTTCTGAGATTTATTTTGAATGACAGAAGACTAACAATGAGTGTTATCCTGTTCAGCACACAGACAGACAAATTCCTGAAGGAGTCTGACAGCCAAGGAAGTAACAACTGAGCGGTACAACCCTGTGCAGGTTTGCAGAAACACCACAGGCTTCCTACAGCCTGTCCCTGGGAACTGTGGACAAAGAAGAGACTGTCACCAAGGAAAATACATAAGATTTCCATTACAACAAAACAGAGGCTCCAGTTCATGTGGAAATCTGACCTTTAAATCTTGCTAGCTCTATTCTTCAAGACCTGGGTGACTACAGTCCAGTAACTATTTCTCGTCACAAAACTGTTCACTTTCACCTCAGGCGAAACGGAGCATAAGCAGTAAAACCAAAAGATTTTAACAGAGTGGGAGGAATAAGATACCTCCATGTTAGGGGTATGCAATGGGAGGAATTTTGCTGAGGCTATGAGTCCTCCTTCACAACCGACAAATCACAGTGAGCAGCATGAGCATCTGACACAGTAGTGAAACAGTCGTGGTCACACCCCTGTAGCACGAGCCCTGTCAGCTGAGCGCAGGATGATCTTGGCAGTGTTAGATTTATGCTTGGACTTGATGATCTTAAAAGGTCTTTTTCAACTTAAATGATTCTATGAATTTGTAATGAATTTGTATTCTATGAGGAGTTGTTGCAGAAGAGTTGGGGAAAAAATGCAGGTGTCTCAAACTCCTCCGATAACTCTGATCTCCTCGCAAAGTTCAGCATCCTCCCGTGTTCTACAGCAAAAAGATTAGCTTCAGAAACTGACTTCAGGAAGCTGGCATGGCTAGAGAAGAGAAAGAATGAATTATTTTTAAAGCTGTTTGCTGCCAAGGGAGCATTTGGCTCAGTCCACCTGCACACCCTCAGGCAGCTCCACCACAACAGGAGCACAGTCATCAGGCTCTGCCTCAAAGTCCCATTTAAACTTCTTCGTTAGGTGAGCCTTGAACTTTTCAGCCTTTTTCCTTAGAGTCTCATCAACAGCAGCATTGCACAGGCAGGAAAACAGCACCTAAAAGAAATAGCAGAGGTCACAAAGAGCTCAGCTATGGCACCAGCTGGGCATCTCTTTTCTACAAGGACATAATCAACATTCCTGGGAGCACCAGGAAGAGATTCAGGTTAGGCCACTGGCCAGGGATGTACCAACCTGAAACCACTCCTCCTGGGGCTACCTAACCAAAGCCTACACCTCTGATTTCACAGCCCCAAACCCATCCCATCCTGCCTTCACGACACTGAGTAGGTGCACTCAGGTAAGAACTCTGTTTGAAGCAGTAATATGCATGTAACTGAATTTGTACTATGGAATTCTGAAACATGCTTAAGTGTGAGCTAAGGAAAATGTCTGAGCAGAAGGAATTAAAAAAATCAGTAGCCGATTTTGCAGCATGTGCCCAAAACGCCAACAGGTAATTGTACCCATTGTTTCCATGCTTAGAGATCTCTCAAAGTAATTTTGTAATGTGGTATCACCAACACCTTAAATACAGGGGAAACTCAATAAAAAGACCTTGAAGGTAAGAGAGGAATGAGAGCTCTCTGGAAAAAGTCCAGTTATCCCCAGCACAGCCTTGAGCACATGGCGCTGAAATCTGGACTAACCTCTCCCCTCCATCATCCAAGAACAAGTGTATTAACATGCCACATGAAAGATCTGTGTATGATTAACAGGGCATTTAGCCCCAGAGCTCATCTCTCATCAACCTGCTTCTGCTCCTTTACTGAACTTGTGATCCAGAATTAATTTCCAAAAGAAGAAACTGCCTCTGGGAAAAATGCAGCCTCATATTTGGGAGAGAGCTACTGACAGCTGGATAAAACATTGACAACAAGGAGCAAAGTTTATTGCTTTGTGGATGATCATTTGTCTTTTCCTTGTTCATTGTACTGTGAAATTACCTCTTTCTAAAAGAACTTGCACACAACGAGGCTGCTGTTAAAGAAGAAAGATTAAAACATTTCCCACTTCTCCTCAATGAACTGCACATTAAATGAGCTATTTGCTCAAGACTCTTTTTTTATTTAAACATTATTAGGGCTGCACAGTCAATGGTGGTTGTGCTGTACTCTCCTTGCCTTAGGTCAAACTCCAAAAATAAAAAGTTGCTGTATTCAGAGGTGAGCAGGAGCTCCACAGACAATACACTTCCCCACACATCTCTGTGCAGCTGCCCGCGCCCAGTTAACTCTGATGGGTGTGTGTCAAGTGGCTGGGTAAGGTTAAGTCCCAGGGGTGTCCTGGCACTATTCCAGGGAAATCCCAGGAGAGCAGAGAACTCTGAGTGAGGAGAGGCTCACTTAGCAAGGCAAAGGTTTTCTTTGTCACTTTTGTCACTGGGAATTGATGACTCCTGCCAAGGCTTAAGGGTGGTCCCTTGTGCCAGCACAGCTTCTGCTGCTGAAGTAGAACACACACTGATGGAACTCAGGGGCGGACAAGACTCAGGCAGCCAAAAACGAAAGATAACCAGCAATAAGGGTGCTTCCCAAATTCCCATCAGATGGAGAGAATGGTTGGTTGACATATTCTTTGTACTACTGTAAGCTGACAATGCACAGGGTTGCTCTGAGAGTACTGCAAACAGAGCTGGGTTTTTCAGTCCTGTAATATGACGGAAAACATCTACCAAGAGAAATAAAATATCAATTAAGAAAGTGAGACTTGTAAGAATCCAAATTCGAAAAAGTCACTTAATTAAAACAATACTTCCCATACCATTTTACCCAGGTAATTAAAACCAAACACCTTAACCCTCCCCAAATCTACAGCAAGAACTTGGGAGTTAAAAGGAGAGGAATGCACCTGCTTTCTGGGAAAGGAGAAGGTATCAAGCATCAAGCACTTGAAGCACTACTACCCCTAATTACTGCAGGGATTGTTTCACACTTCATCAGTGTGTCTGGGTTTGGCTTTTTTTTTTAAACCAAGTTTTCTTTAGCCAAGTTGCTGCACTGTCACAGTATGGTCACAGCCAGCAGGAGTAACTGGTTTCACTGGTGTCGAATCACATATTTGCCCCTGTCTGTCTCAGCAGAAGCAGCATTTGCTGCATGTTGGAATAACCATAAATTCCCTCTGGATAAGAACTTGACTACCTGAAATCTTCAGCTTTGCTTAAGGCTAGATGGAATGGAAAAGTTTCTAAAATACTATCGCTGCCCTAAGCTCAAATTTTGCTGCAGCTTCCCTGCATACTAAGCAAACCATTCAAGCTGCTCAAAAATCAGCATCATCAGTCCTTTATGCCAAAGTTTTTAGTGTTGGTGTGTTGTTTTTGTTTTTAAAGAATGAATGGCATTTGGGCAAAAATACACAGACAGACATCATCTTGCACTTGCTCTGCCTTTCTCGTAGCTGTTCAGCTCAATGTAGGCAAAGGTCTTAAAAACTTCTAGGACAAGTCTGCTGGTGCAGTCCAGTTGCATTAGACGTGCCAATCCAGAACTCCAAACCCAAGGCACTGTGGCACGTTGCTTCCAGCACTCTGCAACATTTCCTCTCCCTGCCAAACTCAATTTTACACTACATTAGGCTCTTCAAGGCATAATTTGAGCAGGCCAAATGCTGAGATGAGAAGCAAATGGCATTTCTCAATGAATGACACAGGGAAAAAGTAAAAGAAAATCCCTGTGTGCTTAGACAGGCTCACTATCTCCCACAGAGCTCAACAGCAGCTTTTCCCCAGAGGTGCTCTGATGCCCTGTATGCCCTGCTTCCCACTCCTGTTTCTCAGAGGACAGTCACAAATGTACCTGTAAGGTGCTGGTTAAAAAGTTGTCCTGGGAGACGATGTCCACAAAAAAATCTGCTGGGATTTCACTGAGCTGGTGATACAGCACGGAAATGAGATTGATGTAAAGGTCTTGGTACTTCCCTATGGCGTCTTCAGATCGGCACAGGATGTTCAGGAGTCTTTTCCAGTGCTCAAAGGCATCGTACACATTCCCAATCAGGAAGCAAATGAAAGCAAACTGCAGCTCACCTGTGTGGATTCAGAAAACAAAACACAGGTAAGACTAAAAGATACCCACGGTATGTGTCCTCCCGAAAGCTGTGTAAACGACTGATAAGTGCTGGTTTGACTTTTGCATGTGAACCCCGCAGTGATTGATACTCTAAACACTGACCATTTGCTGATGCTCTGCTCTTCAAAGGAGAACGGGGCAGGTCACCTGTAACTGTGATTATCATCACTGTAGAGGGACTTTACAGGACTTTACAAAATCAAACAATGAGCTTGACTTTGCCATTATCTTGTGAGCATTCAGTCCTCCTGAGCCTGGGTGTCCAGAGCAAACTGCAAACGCCAGTGCCGCGGAACACTGAGCAGTACATTCACAGACGTGTTTGCCTTGAATGAAGACCCACAGTCCATCTCACTGGCTGCTTGGCATCAGCTATTTTGCCACTGTTTCCTGTGGTAACTGTTTATTCTACAGTTGTCTTCGATAATTTTGAAAAAGAAAAAATTGTATAACATTGATACAGAAAAAACAGAAGGGAAAAACAAAGGCTTGTAGCCCAGTAGCCTCAGCTGGGAAGCTGGGAGGGCTTCTCCCTCCATCCTATCACAAAACAAAACCCACTCCAGGACCTCCACAGCTTCAGTATTTATTTGTATCACAGATTGTATAAAAGGCTGGGGAGTAGTTGAGCCCTGGGAGATGCAGCCCTGGCTGAGGGGATTTGGTCTCCCCATCACAGCACTGGCACAGCCCAGATGCTGCCATGGCAAGTCTCTGGCAGCACACGGAGCACACAAGAGGGTAAACATGTGAAAACACAGGGTACACACAGAGAGCACGCAGAGCACACACATCTGAGCTGCCACTGTACCAGCCTGGCAGGGACCGGGAACTGCTGGCTGGAAGACCTGTACTCCCTCCCCACACATCAGGAACACGGATCTGGGAGTGTTCGGCCCCACTCAACACTCCCAGGACTCTGTAAGACCTGTCCTCAAGAGATCGACTTAACAAAGTGCCAGGCTGGTGCCTGATGACAGACCTGTGACTGCTGCTTTTGACTTTACCTGAGGCAGTCTGGGCTCCAAGAGCAGCCCCCAGAAGCCAGAGGCAGGCTGATAACTCCTGACCCCCAGCATCACATCCTTACACCACAGCAGTAGAACAGAATCACAGAATGTCCTGAGCTGGACAGGACTCATAAGGATCATCAAGTCCAACTCCCATCCCTGCACAAGACACCCCAACAATCCCACCATGTGCTGGAGAGTGTTGTCCAAACACTCTTCAAGCTCTATGGCCATGAGCACTGCCCTGGGGACCCTGTTCCAGTGCTCGACCACCTTCTGGGGGAAGAATCTTTTCCTAATACCTAGCCTAAACCTCCCCTGACACAGTCCCAACCATTCCCTAAGATCCTGTCACCAATCACAGAGAGCAGAGATCGATGCTGGCCCTCTGCTCTTGTGAAGAAGCTACAGACCCCAGTGAGGTCTCTTCCCCAGGCAACTGGAACAGGCCCTACTGCTGCTAAAATTACACCAACTTCTGTCCTGCAAAAAAGAGAGATGCCTCAGGGCACCAGGGAACAGGCACAGGTTTCATCCCAGAGCTCTCATTTCAGAGTCACAGAACCACAGAATGGTTCAGGTTGGAAGGGACCACAGTGGGGCATCTGGTCCAACCTCCCTGCTCAAGCAGAGTCAGCCCAGACCACATGGCACAGAGTTGTGTCCAGATGCGTCTGGAATATCTCCAGTGAGGGAGACTCCACAACCTCTCTGGGCAATCTGTTCCAGCGTGCTGTCATTGCACAGGAAAGAAGTTCTTCTTCATATTCAGGTGGAACTCCCTGGGTATTGGTTTCTGCCTGCTGCTTCGCATATTATTGCTGGGAACCACCGAGGAGGGCCGGCCTCCGCCTTCTTGGCACCCCTTTAGATATTTACATACATTACTGAGGTCGCCTCTCAGTCGTCTGTTCTTGAGGCTGAACAGGCCCAACTCCCTCAGCCTTCATGACTTTATACCCCTAAATGGGCTGTAATCCAAACAGGGGTATAAAGTAGGTGTGCCCTGGGTGGTGCTCACCGAGCAGCTCCAGCGGGCGGCCGGGATAGCGCTGCTCCATCACCCGCTCCAGGGCGTAGCTGAGGTCCATGCTGTGCCGGGTGATCTCCTCGGGGGTGGCTCCATCGGGGTACAGCTGCCTGGGCAGCTCGGTGAAGCGGATCCGGGTGCCGGCCCGGGGCTGCATGCGGGGCAGCCTGGCCAGCCCCTCGGCGTAGCTGCGGCACTCGGCCCCGAGCGGCGGCCGGCGCTGCCCGGCGCGGTCCCGCGTGTGCCGCCCCGCCGGCTCCAGCAGCACCTCCGCGAAGGCGCAGATCTCGCCGCTCTCGGGCTGCAGCTGCTCCGCCGCCGCCTCGCTGATGAAGGAGGTCAGCGAGACCCACTTCTTCAGCGTCTCGTACGGGTACGGGCCCAGGAAGGGGTCCAGCTCCCGCAGGCTCTCCCGGAGCGCCTCGCCCTCCCCGGGGGGCTCCGGTCGCACCGCCTCGCCCGCGGGGTCCCAGCGCAGCAGCCGCACCTCGCGGCGCCGCAGGCTGAGGAAGCGGCCGGAGCGCGGCCCCGTGTCCCGCCCGCCGCCCGCCCCGCCCGCGCTGCAGTGCACGAAGTGCAGCCCCGGCGGGACCATCTTCACGCCGCGGAACCGCGGCCCCACGGCCCACGCGCTGTAGTCGATGCCGAACTCGGTGCCCTCGGGCACGTCCAGCACTACCACGGCCGCGCCCTCGAAGAAGAGCTGCCGGGCCAGCTCGGGGTCCGGCCGCAGGGCCGCCATGGCCGGGCTGGGCCGGGCAGGACGGGCCGCCCCCACCGCCGGAACCGGAGATGGAGCGGCCCTTCCCGGAAATCCGGGGCGGGGGATCCGGGCAGGGAGGGCGGGCGAGCCTCGGGCTGCCCTGGCCCTCGGGCCGCCGCTCTGCGGGCGCTCACTGCGGAGGTGTCCACTGAGCAGGGACGCGTGTCCTCCCGGGGGCCCCCACTCGGCCCCGGCCCCGGCCCTGCCCCCCATCCATCTCCTTGCCCGATCCCCTCTTCCCCCGGCTTTGTCCTTGTCCCCGTCGTCCATCTCTCGGCTTGGTTCCTGCCCCCCAGGCTCTGTCCCTGAGCCTCCCGCTCACCCGCAGACCGATCCCTGTGTCCCCGTTCACCCCTGGCTCGGTCGGCATCACTCCGTCTGTCCCTCGGCTCGGCTCCCAACTCTCCTGCCCGTTCCCTTCCCCCCGCGCCCATCCCCAGCTCCCCTGCCCGGTGACCCCTTGACCGTCCATGTCTGGCGGCTACTCCCCGCTGCCCCCATGACCCCAAAGCGGGTCCCACTCCCCCAGCTGGCAGCCATTCCCCCTGTCCTGCCAACCCTGCAGCGGGACGGACAGATAAGAGCCTGTGACTGATGGACCAGGAGCCCCCACAGGACAGACACACGGCGACCCTCGCAGATCCCACAGCAGGACAGACCGTCCCCAGCACTCTCTTCTCCCTCCCAGGATGACAGTCAGTGTCCCCCAGAGCAGGGCAGCTCACACTGCCTCTGCATTTTGAGCAACCTCAAAAGCACCTTCGCTGCCCCACAGGACTGTACGAGGGTCAGCAGCCCCCACGTGAAGCTGCTTCCAGCTCCACCAGCCACAATTCCCGACCTGGTGGCACCTTTGCCCTCAAGAGGCCCCACCTGCAATGCTGCCTCCAGCTCTGGGGAATGATGGAGTGAATCCAGAGGAGGCCAGGGAGATGCTCCAAGCGCTGGAGCCCCTCTGCTCTGGAGCCAGGCTGGGAGAGCTGGGGGTGTTCACCTGGAGAAGAGAAGGCTCCAGGAGACCTGAGAGCCCTTTCCAGGGCCTAAAGGGGCTCCAAGAGAGCTGGAGAGGGACTGGGGACAAGGGCCTGAAGTGACAAGGCAAGGGGCAATGGCTTCCCACTGCCAGAGGGCAGGGTGAGATGGGATATTGGGAAGAAATTCTTCCCTGCCAGGGTGGGGAGGCCCTGGCACAGGTTACCCAGAGAAGCTGTGGCTGCCCCAGCCCTGGAAGTGTCCAAGGCCAGGTTGGACGGGGCTTGGAGCACCCTGGGCTGGTGGAAGGTGTCCCTGCCCATGGCAGGGGGTGGGACTGGATGAGTTTTAAGATCCCTTCCAACCCAAACCATTTGAGGACTCTATGATTCTGTGATCTCCTCTTTACACAGAGTTCTGTATTTCCATGTGCAGTGACCCCAGCTGCAAGGTTCCCCTTCACTTCTCCAACTGAGTAGGAAAGAGTTCACCCAGGACCCAAGCTGATTTAGCATCAAACACATTTATTTCACTTTTATTGAATACAAGAACAGTGAGCACACACGCATACACCACTGAGCACTGAAAAGGAGTATGACCAAAGGGGGAGAGGGAGAACAAGGGAAGAGAAAAGGAGAGTTAGTGAAGGAACAACAGAGCATTGCAGTTGGTTGGTAAGGTGCTTCTCAAATAAAAATAAATATTACTATTGTTATTGTTATTATTACTCATGCAATCGCAGGCCACGTTCAGAATGAATTTGTGGGATTGGGTAAAAACAGGCACTCATGTCTCCCACCCCTTTCAACAGAAAGGCCCCTGGAAGAAAACAAGCAGTGACCAGCTATTAAAAACGGAGCGCAGGGATGGGTGGGCTGGAGCTGAGCATCAGAAAGCCATACCTCACCCAGAGAACAAACAGTGAGCTTTTTTCTTTCCTTTTTTTCCTTTTTTTTTAAAAGAAAAATGTAGACACTGCCACCCATAAAGACGCTGTGGGAGCCAGGGGCTAGGTCTGCTCACTGCAAACAGAACTCACTTCAGTCCAAGCGCACATGAAGTCTAACTGTGTAAGGCCTCTCGTTTCCACAGGAACCTTCACTTTCCTGACTCTGCACAATGCCAAAAGCAAGTCTTGAGGGTCCCAGTGGCCTTGGGGGGGGTTGTGGAGGTGTCCAAGGGCGGTATCCAAGCTGGGTGGGCTCCTCTGTGTCTGAAACACACTGTGTGCTGATGAACACCAGCACAGTGGGCAGACCACTGGCCAGCCACCACCCCCTCACCCTCTGACAGTGCCACTGGTGGTCATGGCTGGCTTGGGTGCATTGGGAAAACAACTGAGAGAAAAGTAGCCTATGCAACTGCTTTAACTCTTTTTAGGCTGGGGGTCTGCTCTCTAAAAGTAGCTGAAGGTGCTTGGCTGGAAGCTGGGGAGACCCTCAAGAGCTGGCAGCCCTACCTGCTTGTGGTCATGCCTTCCACACTTGCAGGAGAAAGCACTCTGCCAGGAGAACAGACTTCACAGGGACACCCTGGTGAGCAACTGGTCAGTCCACTGCCAGGGAGCAGCTCCCACCTGGGACAGTGAGGGTGGGGAGCAGGGTCTGTCCATGGCATCGTCCAAGCTGTGGCAGGACCTGACAAAATATGCCTATTTCTGGGCACGGTCTGTGTGAGGGATAGGAGACTAAAGGCAAAATGGTGCAGAATCATGGGCCCTTCTGTTTCTGTAGGAGCTAGAGACGATTTCAAGAAGGAAACCCATTTATTTCCTTTCCTTTCTGGTTTTGGTTCTGAGCCTACCCTAACTGCCTGGTTCACAGTGTACAGAGGCCTGGGCTTGGTCCATGGTCCCCTTCCAAAGGCAGCCGTGGAGGGAGCCTGTGGCTGAAGGCTGAGCTGGGCTGAGCTGGGAGCAGCTCCACTGACACCTCCTCAACACACACCTGCTTATGCAGAGGGCCTGGGCTCTCTCAGCCAGCCTGGGATGCTGCGGACACTCTGCAGGGATGGACACAGGATGGTCCCTCCACTGCCCATCCCCAGGCAGGTCGGGGGAGGACTGCCACGGTCCTGCCACTGCTGTCCCCAGCCCAAGCACCTCAGGCAGCCCTTGCCATCACACCTCAGCTAGCAGGGCAAACAGGGCACAAACAGCCCTCTGCCTTCAACCCTACTACGAAGCTCAAGTAACTTCATCACTGGGATCCAGAAACAAAGCAAAACCACCCCCACCACTGGCATGGCTCAGTGGGCTGGAGGGGAGTGATGAACACAGTCCTGCTGATCCCATGGCTCTGGCTGGGGGCCAGGAGACAATTCTGCCAACAGCTGTTGCAGCTGGAGCCTCAACCCCCTTCCTCACCCCTCCAAGTCACTGCTGTCCCTCCATATCTAACCACCATACACTATAGATCAGCTGGAGGGACATTCTTGTCCCTTGCCCTTTCACCTTCCCCCCCCAACTAGCAGCAGCTGAAACCTTCTCAGTTCTCTTGCAGGACTCAGAGTCCCATGTGTGATCTAAGAGTCTCAAAATACACCAACCACAGTCAATCAAAGAGTTAATAATTTAAAAATGTCGGCATCATATTTACCAGCACTGTTGAATTATTTCAGCATTGTTCCCTCCCTCCCCCTTTGTTATATATAGTAATATACATAACTTAAATGCACATCCATATGAAACCCCACAGGCTGCTCTTTAGAGATGAGAAATCATATACATATCATTTTCATTTTTTGAAATGAAATCCATTCCTAAATACCTTCAGAGAACAAGAGGTTGGACAAGTGCACAGAGAAGATAAGGAAGGGAAGGGGAAGAGTTAACAGAACCCAAAAAATGCAGAAGAACCAGCATGGAATGAGGAGAAGGGCAAAACGACACTTGTGAATTGGAAAATAACTCTATGGTCATAAATTCAGCGTTTTTCTCTCTTCTTTCCAGAGGTGGGGAATGGTTTTGCTTCTGCTTGTGGTTTTTTACTTCAGTTTGCTTACTTCTTGCTTTGTTGCAAAGCAGTTTTCTTTTCCATTCAGTGTGCAACAAATGAACTCATGATTGTGTCTCCTTTAATGTAACATGCAAGATGGTGGCTTATTGTATTGTTACCGATATTATTGTTATTATTATTACTTTTTAAATCTTATTTGATCACCAATCCAGGAAATTCTTCGATTTATCTGCAGAGGGTTGACTTTGTTTGTTGGTGGTGTTTTTTGCTATTCATTTCCAGCATATAGCAGCAGTGCAAGGATGCATTTTGTTTCCTGTTTTTATATATATATATATATATATGTATGTATGTATATATATATATAATATATTTGCTATTCCTTTTTTAAAAATTTTTGTCTCTTCGCCATGAACATTGCAGTCAGGATGTCTATGTCTTGCTGACAAATCCAGCATGAAGGCTCCTTCTCCCCTGTTCTCCAGGTTGGAATACAGATGTTGACTTCAAGGAACATGTTGGTCAAGATTCCTGTACAAGGCAGATGGAAAGGACCAGTCAGGGAGTGCCAATCCATGGAGCACAAATCCATGAAGGCTCTTCTCTGTCTGAGGGCACTGGACAGTAACTGCAAGCACTTGGGGCCACAGTTTGCACTTAATTAGCAGGAGCTCTGGTAATTAGCAGGCATTCAATCACTGGGCTGGTGTATGGGGGTGATAAGGGGGAGTCACTGCTCCCTCACTTTAAGCCATTCAGCTAAAACTGGGTGGCTCCTACTGGATGTGGGAGTGTCTGGGCTTGCCCGTCTGCACTGGGGGGCAGGACATACAATTAGGCAGCTCTCCTGACCTTCTCAGCTGCACTGGAGCTCTTTGCTTTTCCAGGCTTAAAAGCTGTCAGTTAAAATATTCATATGATAAAGAAACAGAAAATCCCGTTTCCAAGGAGCCTCTCCAAATGCATCTGTGCCCTGGCTGCTGCCAGAGCCCCTCACGCAATTTTTGGCAGTGAGGCTCCCTCTCCTCTCCATCACACACCCCTGCCTTTCCCTGCTCCCACATGGGGGTCTGGTGTCTGTGCCACCGCTGAGGAGCTGATGAAGTGTAACGGGGTCAGAGTGGAGGGTTTAGAGTGGGGTAGGACTCCCCAAGCCCCGAAGAAAAGTGTTTTGGGGCTGTGACAGCTTTGGGGCAAACCTCAGGTGCTACTGCCTCCACCTGTGTGTGTAAAAACACAACCTGGGAATCTGAATGGGACTAAAACCTCTTTTTTGGAAATGCTTGTCTGATATTTTGGATTGTTTTGCAGAACCTGTAGCCAGGTTTCTCAGCCCATCCAAAAAAGCTGCTGTCCCCTCTTTCCCTCCCTGCCCCAGGGGGACAAGCAGGTCCTTTCCTCTTTGCATAAAACTGACTGCGAGCCCTGTGCTGAGCAGGAGAGCAAGGTGACTTTTGGTGGAATGGCACCAGCTTTCTAACCACAACCAAGTGGCCATGCCCAGAGCCACCATGGCAGGAGCTGCCACTTAGTGCCAAGGGGCGCCAACACCCACAGCTGGTGGGGACCAGAGACATGGGAGCAGTTACCCTCCTTACCCAACAGATATCAATCACACTTGGCAGCTCCACTTACCTGAGGTTTCTTGTCCCTTTCCTCTGGAGAGGGATCTGTTTCTCTGTATACCACAGCTTTGGTTACCAGCATGTCAGGGTGCTGGAGTTTTGCCTCTTTGATTGCTAAAGCCAGTGCCTAGAAACCAGAAGGATGAAAGCATTTATACTCACTCCCCTACAACTGGGCACCCTGACCGCAACCAGAAAGCAGCTGGAGCTGAGTGGGATCCCAGGGAGCTGAGTGGGATTCCAGGAGGGTAAGGATTCAGAGGTTCAGAGCTGAACCCACAGCAGCCTGGCAGAAGAGGCTGGAGCCCAGCATTGACTGGGATCCCTCAAGTGGTGTCTTTCTCTTCCTGATTTTTCTGTAGAGATGGGCTGCATCCCAGACTTCCTACTGAGGCCTGGGCAAAAAAACAGCAGCAAAACACTAGAAAAGTCTACAAGAATTATCAAATTTATTATTATAATTCTAAAAATTATTTTTTATTTTAATTACTTAATAGTTTTTCTTCTTAAGCAACAAATCCCAAAGGGTTAGGCCACAGGAAAATGACCCCGTGGCCCTAGAGGTTTCTGTCAGTCTGTGTTATTTCATTGTGTGTCACTTTCTGTTCCTCTTTCACAGAGACATCACCTGGAGTGAGACTGTGGTGGCAGAAAGAAAATACCTGGGTCACTTTGGAGTATTTCAACAAAGAAGGGGCACCTGGAAAAGTTTTTTAAGACAATAAAAAGATGATGCCCTCACTGGGCTCTTTGCTGGGACGTGACCTTTACTGTTGTGTCACTGTGGGAGCTGGGCTGGGTGTCACTGCACTCATGGGAACCTGCCCTGTTGGAAAAGTCTGGGGCCTCAAGGGTCAGTTTTTGGAGAGAAGGAGTAAAGAAGTAGAACTATGCGGTGCTGCATCTGGGGACAGCCAGAGCTGGGCAAAGCTGGGTTGTCCTGCTCCTACCTGGTCCTGGTCCACATCTTCATCTCCTGTGATAATGATGCGCTTCTCTATCCGGGTCTCAGAAAATCCCCCTTTCACAGTCTGCACAAGGAGAAAGAAAGCACTCACCCCAGCTGTCCCACTGGCCAGCTCTGGGTGGGTGTAGCTATGCTCACGTGAGGAGGGACCACACCAGCACCATCTTGGGAACTGACCCCTTTATGGAACTGACCCCATAATTCAGCAGATCTGCTGAATTATCTGTCGCTATCTGTGACTCAGTGCATGGTGAGAACTAGTGAGCCAGAGCTGGCCACAGGTGAGAGGAAGGAAGAGGGTTGGATGGCAGGTACCAAGCACCCCTCCTTCTGCTCAGGTCCCTCACTGAGCTTCTGCTGTCATTTATAAAATCACAGAACCATTTAGGCTGGCAAAACCCTCTAAGGTCATCAAGTCCAACCATCGTCCCAGCACTGCCAAGGCCACCACTAACCCACGTCCCCAAGTGCCATAGCTACACATATTTTAAATTCCTCCAGGGATGATGACTGCCCTTGGCAGCCGGTTCCAGTGCCTGACCATTTTCAGTGAAAAAGCTGCCATAATATCCAATCTAAACCACCCTGGTGTAACTTGAGGCCATTTCCTCTTGTCCTGTAACTTGTTGAATATGAGTCAGAAGTGCCCTGGCAGCCACGAGGGCCAACTGTGTCCTGGAGGGCATCAGGCAAAGTATTGTCAGCCAGCTGAGGGAGGAGATTGTGCTGCTCTGCTCTGCACTGGGGCGGCCTCACCTTCAATAGTGTGTGCAGTTTTGAGCACTACAATATAAAAAGCCATAAGAGAGCATCCAAAGGAGACCACAAGGATGTTGAAGGGTCTTGAGGGGAAGCCGTGTCAGGAGCAGCTGAGGTCACTTGGCTTGTTCAGCCTAGAGAAGGTCTGACTGAGGTCAGACCTCATGGGGGTCTTCAACATCTTCCTGAGAGGCAGGTACTGATCTCTTCCTTCTCTGACCAGTGACAGGGCCTGAGGGAGCAGCTGGAGCTACATTGGGGGAGGTTTGGGTTGGATCTCAGGAAAAGGTTTTTCACCCAGAGGGTGAACAGGCTCCCCAGGGCAGTGGCCATGGCCCCATGCCTGTATGAGTTCAAGAAGCATTTCTGCTGTACTAGTCACAATATAAATGCCCCCATCCTCTCATTCTGGTGGCTTTCAGGACCCTCCAGCTGCCCCCTCCGGAGCTGCTCTCACCTTGGTAACGTGGGTGGTGGTGGAAGTGGACAGAGTTTCTGCAGTGGCACTGAATATGCTGGTGAGCATCTCCTTCCCAGCGGAGCCGCCTGAGATCTGTGGGACACAGAGCAGTAGGATTAGGGGGCTGTCACAGGGGAGCCCCCAGTGCTGGCTCCTGAAGAGCTGGGACCTTCCCATCGGGATGTAGCTATTCAGCCAAGCATAGAAGGGGAGAATGGCAAGGGGAAATGGTACTGCACTGTGCTTCCAATTGGACCAAGAGGTTTGGGGGGGATAGGGAGATGTTTCCACAGGTATGCCAGGCCCAGAGCTCCTAAAAAGGGCCTCTTCAGCAGTGACAGGGTCTCGTGGCAGCTTTTAGCTCTTCCCCACCTACCCTCAGGGCCACCCCGGCACACAGCTCTCAGGCTGCCTCTAGCTCTGCTCATCCTGCTGTGTGTGCTGAGGGCTGGGAATGCTGCGCTGGCGCCCTGGCCCCAGTGCTGGCTGTGTTCTCCCTGAAGCACATAGGGGTGAAACTGGGGCAGCACCGTGTTTGGCCAGCCTGGACTCCATTGAAACGAGGTGATGGAGTAAGAACTCCCTTTCTAGAGGAAGGCCTGTGTCGTGGGTTAGCAGGGTCGCCCCTCCCTGGGGGACTGTGAGATGGTTTGTCCAGGTTAATTTCCGGGACAAAACCAATCAAAAATTCTGGTAACGCCTTTTGCCAATTACATCTTTAAGAAACGGAAGAGAAGGTTAGTGGCGCAGTTTGAAATCAAGAAGCCATGTAGGAGGACGTGGCAAGGCCCCCAGGTGGGGGGGCCGAGGCCTCCCTCCTCCCCTGGCCCTGGGCCGGGGGCAGGAGGCAACACTGCACTGAAGCCCCCCCGATCCAGGAATGGAGTGGAGTAAAGGAAAAAAAAAGGACTTTGCTAAGAAACTTAGAAATTGCAGCCGGAGAGATAGCAGAGGCTTCAAGGTCACAGCTGGCGGCCAGAGAGAGAGTAAGTCCGAAGGGGGGGGAGAGAAACAGCTCCTTCCCCCTCCCTCTCTCTCTCCCTTCAGCAGGGAAAAAAAAAACCTGAAATCTAAAATCCCTGCTACCTGTGAAAGATTGTTGGTTGAGCAGAGACAACTCTCGTCTGCAGCTCATGAGAGAGCCTATGATGGAACAGATGCAGAATAACTCCATGGAAGGAGTTTTACTGGTTTGTGGCCCACAGAGAGGAGAAAGGGATCCCAGAGACGGATCCGAACAAGGTGCAGCTGAAGTGGACCTACGCTGGAGCAAAGTCAGCTCGGGTAGGAAGACATGTGTGGTCCCAGTGAGGGACCAGTGCTGACACAGCTGCTGACCCCAAAGGACAGCAGAGAATGGAAGAGCTGTTGTCCGAGGGGTGGTCCCACATTGGAGAAGTCTGT
>JAWWES010000051.1:1166687-1218559 GCA_035583135.1 Lophotriccus pileatus
CCCAATTGGATTTGGTTTTGTCTGCATACACCTTCTCTCAACTTAGAGCAATTTGGTTGGGGGGTGTGGGAAAAAAATTGTCACCAGAACAAACCCACAACAGCCTGCTGCTAGGCAGGTGGCCATCACCTTCACTGGGAATCAGAAGACTTTGTGGCTGACCTTGGGTGGCCGCACAGGACACCCAGGGCTAGGAGTATTGCAGTCCACTGCCCCAGGGGCTGGGTATTTTTGGGGAAAT
The DNA here is from genome assembly GCA_035583135.1 of Lophotriccus pileatus. Classification (NCBI taxonomy): domain Eukaryota; kingdom Metazoa; phylum Chordata; class Aves; order Passeriformes; family Tyrannidae; genus Lophotriccus; species Lophotriccus pileatus. The sequence goes on from JAWWES010000051.1 coordinate 1,166,929, forward strand.
ATCCTTCTCAGGCAGATACTCAAGGTGTGTATCTGGCATAGGAAAAAGGCCACAGGCCGAGGTCCCCTGCTGTCTTGCTCCCCATCCTTCTGAGCATCCTTCTGCTCCTCCCAGTGCCAACATATCAGCCAAGGGTGCCAGTGCTGGGAAGATGGGAAGGTGTCCTCACAGCCCCGCAAGGCTGCCTTCCTTCCCCCACCCTCCCCCCAAGTCTTGGCCTGGCTGGTGGCACCATGTCGCCCCCTCACCGGTGAGAGGGAGCGAAGGTCCGTGGTGGGAGCGGCCCCTTTCCCAGCCTTGGTGCTGTGATCCTGAAAGAAGAGCAGATGGGCACGTTGGCTCAGACACAACATGGGGCAAACCTGGCAGGTCACCCTGCACAGACACCTCTGGTGGGACAGGGTCCCTCGAGGCACAGCTGGCCCCAGTTGCCCCTGCTGGAGCAGAGGGACCCCAGGGGACAGCGGTTCCTCTGCCCCTCGAGAGGCCAGTCCCACTTACTGAGGTCACCAGTGCCGTCTCTGTGGTGCCAGCCTGGGCAGTGATGTCCCTGCTGCTCTGGGTGTCCCTGCTGCTCGGGGGGCCTCCATCCATCTGCTGGAGCAAAGGAAAGCAGGTGAGCTTGGAAGTGCCGTGGAGTAGGTGACACTCACAGTGACAGTGTGGCTGTCCCTTGCTGCCACAGGATGCCAGGGAGGGCCATGAGGCCACAGACATGTGCAGTGCAGCTGGTGGGTGCCACCCTCTGGAGATGTTCCCGTGTGCCAGCACTGCCCAGCAACATGGCAGATGGGGCCAGAGGCACAGAAAATATCTCTGGCTGGGTTTTGGTTAGTGTTTTGGGGACTGTAGCAAGCCAAGGGTGAGCAGAGGCCCCCAAGCACCCTGCTCAGTCCCCCCACCCTCCCAGCTGCCTGAGGTTTGGCACTGGGGAGCAGGGCCACAGGAAGATGGAGCCACCACATCACCTGGACTGTGTCTGTGGTGCTAACCTGTTGGGGAATAGAGCCATCTGCTTCAGGCTTCTTCACACCCAGCCCTGGGCCGACCATCACAGCATCCGTTTTTGGGGCTGATGGCTGGAGGAGAAACAGAGCAAGTCAGGCCCTGGGGCACAATGCCAGCAGCTCTGAGTGCCCTGCTCAGGGCAGGGGGTTTGAACGAGATGATCTCTAAGGTCCCTTCCAACCTAAACCATTCTGATCCTATGCTCTTTGTGCACCAGCCCCACCCAGCAGAGCAAACCTGTCGCACATCTGATGTCCTGCAAGTGTCCCACTGAGCCCTATCCTGCAAAGAGCAGGGCCCAGGCTGCTGCCCTGGGCAGACGGCCACCACCCACAGTGCCCTGTGACCCACACACCCCAAAGGAGACCTGATGTTCCGTACCTGGAGTTCTCGGGGATTTTTTGGATAGATTTATAGAGACACCATGGGTTGGTTCAAACTGGTTTTCAAAAGGTAGGTGAGACCTACCAAGTCAGTTTCACCCATGTCCTGCAGCTGGTTTATGATCTGCACCAGCTCTGGTTACACCTGAGGTGTCAGAGCCTCAGGGGAACAAAGACAGGCTTCCACCACTTCCCCACTACAGGAAACTGGCACTACCAAGGGCACAGGGGATGCTTAGCCAGTGCTCAGCATTCCCAAGCCAGCTGCCCACACCGGCCATGGGGCATATGGAGCAGATCTCCCATGACTGTGACATCAGATGCTCTGCACAAGGTTTTCAGGCTGTCTCAGAGAAAGCTCCCTCTAATTCTGCAGCTTTTTCAAGGTTCCAGCACCCCAGTGGCTCTGGGCAGGACTAGGGACTTACCTGACACAGCTGGAGTCTGCCCTATGCTGCCCAGGCAGGAAGGGGCACAGAGCTAGGGCCACATTTCACTGAGCTGCAGCTCATCCTCTCCCCATGTGTACTCTCATCTGCCACATGCATGCACATGCATTTTTGTTAGCCCTGTTATAATCCCTCCCAGCACAGGAGTGACTCTCCAGGAGCTCTGGTGTGACTCCCACAAGGCACTTGGTAAATCCCTCCCAGCCCCAGCACGACCAGAGAGGTTAGTGGGCACCACATGGCTCTTCCCTACACAAACTGGTCACTGAATTCATGCAAGACATGAGGCCAGTGTCAATGGTTAGTGCCACATGCCCTTCCCATGGTATGACATGCTGTTGTGGGGCAAGAGATAGGGCAGCCAAACACAGGGGACCAAGAGGTGACAGTGACTTCTCCTGGCTAGCAGATGCAGGAAGCATGCAACAGAGCCATGCACCACAGACACAGCATGCACTGGGGGAATACACCAGGCAGGAAAGGGGGGTAGGGGGGTGTTTGGCAGCCTGCGTGCTCCTCCAGACCAGCTGGAAGTGCATTCCAGGGAGGCAATGCCAGGCACCGGGACAAGGAACAACGGAGGCAACGATGACATTGGGACAGTCCTGGTGAGTGCTGTCCCTGTGTACCTCTAGCTGGGAGACATCTGGGCTGGGCTGGGAGACCTTCTCCCTGCCTTTGACATCCTCTTCCAGTCCAGAAACTACTTTGTCAGTGTGCTGGAAGGAAACAAGGCCTTCGTCTTCCATTTCACTCTTGTCCTTGTCCAGCTCAGGCAGGCTCCGTGAGATGTCCTCAAAGGCTGTGCCATGGAAGTCACTGATCACAGTGAAGTCCACCTCTGCTTCCAGGCTGGAGGTTGAGCTGACCGTGATGCTGGAGCACTTGCGCTCGATGGCCAGGTGGTTGTCCTTCAGGAAGACTGAGTCCTTCTCCTGGTCAGGCTCCTCGTCGCCGGTGTCGCTCTCGGGGGCCCTGTGCCGAGGTGGTTTAGGCCTCTCCTCAGCACCCTCCCTCACACCCGCTCTCTGAATGAGACACAATGGCGGAGAGACACAGAGCCCATGAGCACCACGTGGCAGTGCCGGCAGTGCTGGCAGGGACAGGGGAGCAGGAGGAGGAGGAAGGCTGCAGCAAACATCACAGAGTAGAGTCAAACACAAGTCAAGCATGGAGACTGAAACCTTTCTGAGAGCAGCGGCTTTGCGGCGGGGTGGGGAGAGAAGGCTACTCAATTTGATTGTGCCAAAAGTCTACTGGTAATTAATCGTCTCAATAAGGGTCGGTCACATCACACAAGGAAAGCTCAGCCAGCTTGGAGGCACGTCAGTGCACCAGTGGAAGCAGATGGATGCAAAACAATGGGTCTGTCAGGAGACAATCAGAAAAAGCTCAGGTGCTCGGGCTATCGTATGTCAGTGACTCAAAAAAACAAACAAGGGAAAGAAAGAGAGAAGAGTTTGAAAGAAAAGGACCCATCAGCCAGGCACAGTGAGGGAGAAGCAAAGTAGTGTGCCCATTCCACTGAGCATCCACTTGGCCCTGCAGAGCATCATCCCAGGCTGACGACCAGCCCCACTGAAGCTGCCCACCAGCTGCCCTGGGGTGAGTCTTCACCACCGATACCACCTCCCGCTCCAAAGGCCTCAGGTGAGTCTCAGGGGTGACCTGACTGAGTGTCTGGTCAGTGTAATCGACAGCATGGGCAGAGCCAAGGGATGTCCTCCCTTTATCAGCTCTTCTCTAGACACAGACATACCTCTCAACTCCACCATCAGAGGGTATGTATCCCCTCGCCACACTTTGCCATGAAGCTGTGGGAAATCTAGACCCATCTAGACCCAGTTCTCCCTTAGGAACACCTCTAAGGCCACTAATCCCAGTGGAAACCCACCTCCTGACCTCAGTTCCAAGCGTTTGTAGCCAGAGCCACCCCCCCCCATGGGCCAGGCTGTGCTGACACACCCTTCCCTCAGCACAGCTGGGAGGTTGAGAGGTATGAGAAACAGGGTGTTCCAAGAGCCCCAGGAGGAACACGCAGACACAATCATGTGTGTGTCTGTATCAACACACACAGAACAGCCCTGCAGTAGGAGCAGAGCTGGCAGCACAGCCCTCGGCTGCACGGGGGAGTGCTCATACTGCAGGGAGAAGCACTTAATAAAACAGCACTGAGACCTGGGAGACCGCTGGAACAGCAGTCTTTAAATTCTCTTCTTTCAGGCTGGATTTTACTGATGGGTCAGATAAATCCTTTTCTTCCCCACTTGGTTCCCAAAATTTGCTCTGGATTAGAGAAAAGGGTTAGTTGTAAGGAAATGAACTCTGCAGGAGCTGATCTAGTGCCCATAAGAACAAGGAAAGCTACTTCATCACCCAGCCACCAGCTTGCTGAAGACAGGGAAGGGTGGGGAGGCTGGTGAGCCAAGCAAGAAGGGGTGTCAACGTAGGAAATGCAAGGGTGAAGCTTGAAAGCGTGGACACGCTGCTGCCGAAGGGCGCGTGCCCGTGACAGGCGCAGCTCCTTCAGCCACCCACCGTTGCCCTTTTCGGCTCCTGGACAGGAAGCTTGGGTGCCTGCTCTGGGGTTTAGCGAGCGGCATTCCCCAGGGAGCCAAAATGTTCGGGGATCGCAAAACAAAAGCTGATGAACCGACTGGGCAGCACGTCTGCATGCAGCCAGTAAGCCTGACCACACACACAGACAGAAAGGACAGGGATGCAAAGCGCCTGCTGTCAGTCAATGGATGTGTGAGGAGCCACTGGACATGGTCAGAGAGCCACAAAACATGCGCATGAACGTCCCGTTCAGACAGTTCCCTGGAGTTACCATGGCCTCAGCCAGGGTGAGCTCGCAGCCAGAGTCGGGGGAGGCCAGATCAGCATTGTCTTCTTCATGCTTCAGATCAACAGAGACATCTTCCTTCGGGGAGTGAGGCTGGGAGATGTCTCCTGAACCAGCCCCTTGCCCAAGGGCCAAGGAGCTCACACCGGACACAGGTTCCACTGCTGGTGGTGAGGCGAGGCAGGTGCTCAAAGACCTTTCCTGTGCCAGACCTGTCTTCCCTTTCACTTTTGCTGATGTCTCAGCTTCAGGCACACACTCTTGTCCTTCCTGGGTCTCCCTTCGCTCCACTTCACTTTGCTCAAACATCTTTATCTTGGAGGCCACAGAGGTTTTCCTGTAGCTCTTGCTGTCCTCCCAGCTTCCTGGGGCCACAGTGACATCCCTTTGCTCCTGGGACACAGCTCCTGCCTGCCCAGCCAGGCACACCAACGACTCAGGCTCTGTTTGATGTGTCCCACCCCTCACTTGCAGCTCTCCCCCGCCTTCATCCATCAAGGCAGAGAGCCGGTACGTCTCACTTCCTTGGCACAATCCTAACACAGGGGACTGGAAGTGTGAGACATCAGCAGCTTCTTTGGGAAGAGACTCATTCTGCAGTGGCTGCCCCAGAGTCAGGTCACTGGCCCTGGTGGTTTCTCCTACTGTTGAGCTCTTGCCCTGCAGATCTTGTCCCACATTCAACTCTGAGTCCCAGTGTGGCTCCTGTGTTTCGGAACTGGCAATGTGGAGCAGCTCCCCAGCCATGGAACCCTCTTGGGGCAGGTCTCTCATGATGGCCTCTGTCTGTTTTCCTGGTTTTTCTGCTTGGGGGGGCAGCTCTTTCACACCAGGGCTTTTATCTTGGGGCAGTTCTTCCATCCCACAGCCTTCATCTTCGGTCAGCTTCCCTGATGTGGGCCCCAAACCCTGGAAGAACTCTTTTATCACGGGCTTCTCCTCCTGCAGTGGCACTTTGGGGACAGGGACTTTGCTCTGTGCTGTGGCAGGGTCCGTGTCCTGGGCCACCTCCCTGGTGGCTGTGTCTGTGACCTGGATTGACTCAGCTGCAACATCTCTGGTTTGGGGTGGTTCTGCTGCACCAGGACGTGTCCCTTGGTGTGGTTCCCATGAGGTAAATCCTGTATCTTGGCGTTGTTTTGCAGATTCAGGATCAGTTTCCCTGGGTAGGGCCACTTCCACAGAGGGGCTCACATACTTGCGCATGCCCACCCCTCTCACAGGGCTGGTGTTCTGGGACAGCTCCGTGCCCTCAGGCTTGGTACCTGGGGCTGGATCCACAGGGGCAGGGATGGATTGCTGGGGAAAGGGCGGAGGGGCAGGAGCACTGGGTTTATCTCCCTCCAACCCCCCAGTGTGGCCTGGCCAAGACACAGCTGAGAAAGGCGACTTGGTCTCTATCTCTTCCATTTGAAGAACCACTCTGGCACTTTTCTCCTCGTCACCATCTGCTCCCAGGAGCTCCTCCCCTGTTGTGCAGGTGTCAGAGCACTGTGCTGGGCTCCCTCTGTGCTCCTCAGCTCCGTGGCCATCCCCTGACAGGCCACATGGCTTTAGGCCTCCCACTGGGCTCTGCAGCTCTGTCTCTTCTGGTCCCACCTCTTGGGAACATGGCAGGGCTTCACCTCCTGCAGGTGCTCCACAGCTGGGCACCCCAGCAGGTGCTTCCTCTGGCTGCAGGGACAACTCTTTCTCCCACCCCAAGAGGGTATGTCCCACCAGGCTGGTCCTGTCATAGCCCATCCCGGGCTTCTCTGGTGCTCCGGGAGGTTTTCCAGAGCCTGCCCCGTGTTGGTGACTTGCTGAAGAAGGGGGTTGGAACCCTTCCACTGCAGGTGTTGTGTGCCCTGATCCCTCCCTGGATGTGTTCACTGTGGCTTCTGGGATTTCCTCCAAGCCAAGCCACCCACTAGTGTTCAAGACAAGTTGTGTTTTACTGTCCTTCTCCTCTCCCTCTGGATCTCCTAAGTAGATGATCCTCTGGGTCGCAGAAGTCTCTGAGCTGTCGTCTCCAGCCTTCACTTTGGTTTTCAGGAGCTCTGTGGCTGTGCCTGGCACTCTGGCCTCCTGTTTCCTGGAGGCTGCAGAAGCACACTCCTTGGAGAGCACCTTGCCTTCTCCCTCGGGATGCTCTGGCCCTAAAATCTTGGGCCTTTGTCTCTCTTCAGGCTGTTGACAGGGCTTGGGCAGCCCCAGCTCACCACAGACTGCTCCTTTGCTCTGAGGCTCCTTCTCTGTGCTGTCAGTGGGCAGGTGTGCTGCCTCTGGGCTGCCTCTGCTTTCCTTCTCATAGAGCTCATCCTCCCAGACAGACTCAAAATCCTCAGGACTGGCGATCATTTTGGCTCTCTTCCGTGCATCCAGAGTTGAGGGCTCTTCCTGGCCTGTCACTTCCTTGCCTTTCCCCACTGCCACCTCCACCTTCAACAGTCTCACACTCGTGTTCACCTCTGAGATATCCACACGTGCTTCTTCCTTCTTGACTGCCAGAGCTTTCCTCACAGCTACTGCTTCCAGCCTAGGGGCTTCTCTCTCTATAAATACCCAATGCTCCGAGCCCTGCATTGCAATTGGAGCAAGAAGAGTTAAATGCATCAGACACACTGCACCCAGCTGCTGCTGCCACAAGCAGCACAGCTGGTCTGCCTCACACACCAACAGCTACATCATTACTATTAGAATTCTAATTAGTAGTAGTAGTAGTATTCTCAATGCCAGAGTTGAGGCAGGGCCTATACAAAGATCCTGGCAACTTGCTGATGGAGAGAGGGACTGAAAATAAGGGGCTGATGCCACGATAGGGAATAAGCCACTGTCCCCAGCTGGGCCCCTTGTTTTCAGCTGGCCATAGCAATTCCCAGGGGTAAGATTTCATTGGAAGCAAGGGTCTGTGTTTTGGGTAGCTTCACTCTCAGCTTCATCCACGTGCCCTAAGAATATGTCAGACTGCCAAGAGCATGAACATTTAGCTATCAGAAAGGCCCTTTCCCCTTCCTAGCAGATGCTGCCGCTCATATTCCCCCAAAGTCCATCCCTCCTTTCCAGCTCATCGGGGACATCTCAGAAGCCATAACTGAGCAGAGGTTTCCAGCGATGCCGAAACCAAGCAGTTCAGAAAATGTAACCTGTAAAAGGTTACCTGTCAAGTGCAAAAGAGCGTGGGCTTGGCAGCTGAGACAGGTATGGGGGCTGCAGCAAGGACCAAGCAAAGGCCGTGGAGCATCCTGCAGCACGGACACACAGCAGGAATGTGGCACACCACAGCATGGATCTGTGCTGCTGGTGGGGGATTCACCACTGCTATGGACACCTTGTACATCCCACATTTGTCCTGCAGGTCAGCTGAAGGCCTCAGGAGTGCCAAGAACGAAGCACTGTTAAAATCCAGCCACTTCTGGAACAGCAGGTAGAAAATAAACCCCAGGAATATAGTGGCAGGAGAACGTGTGCACCATGAGGCAGCCCAGCGGCCTCGGCGGATGCCCCAGGGAGCACACCTGGGGGCAGTGCTGGCACTGCCCGTGGCACAGTCTGCAGCAGAGGCAATGATGGCCCCATGGGGGCACCAGGACACACTCCAGTCCCGGGGAGGGGGCTGGCTGCCCACTCCCTGCTCAAATCAGGAACAATAATCTATGGAAATGTGAGCCATGCCCCATGCAGGGGGGTCAGGAAGAATGTTTGGAGCAGTTGCACCCAAAATGGAAACCTAGGGACTGATACTGGATAATGGGAAACACAGGGGCAGAGGGGAGCAGACCCAGAGGGAAGGTAAGAGAAGATAACATCAGAAGAGAAAGAAGGAAAACCAGATACTAGTGGTAGGGCTTCCACAAGGAAATAGGTGAAAGCCCTTGGCAGAAAAATGCCATTCCCAGCTCCTGCCTTCTTTACCATCTGCCAAAGGAAGCACAGATCCCTCAGCAGTGCCCCAGTTCTTGCCCTGCAGCACCCTGCAACAGCCCCTTTGCCTGTCCCCGTGCCCTGGGCTTTGCCAAGAGCCTGGCAGCCCCTGAAAATCCCCGAGTGCCTGCAGAGAAGCACGCAGGGGGCTGTGCTGGGGTACAGCCTGCTGGTCCCCAAGAAAACACCCAGCCCTGTGAAGGCAGGGAGGGTCTGGCTCCTTGCAGTGCCAGGACAGGCATGGCACTGTGCACTGCCAGCTGTGCCCCTCACAGGGCAGGGAGGGCACCCTCCTCCACCAGTGGATCCTTCCCAGGGACTCTGCCATGGCAACTGCACCCTGCCATGGCCAGGCCACCCTGCTGGGCTGCCAGGTCTGAAGTAGCCCCATCCCCCCCACCTCCTCACAGTGTCGCTCACACGAGCCTCTCCCATATTGCACCAGTGTGCTCTCAAGCACCATCTGCTCTCCAGATCCCTTCCTCCAGATCTGCCTCCAATGTAGTTTTTGTTTCTTCTTAGTCCACGGAAACCACAGTAGAGTCTGTCAGTGCCTGCCAAGAGCACCAGGCTGCACCTTGGGTGTGCACAGCCAGGTTTGACCCGTAACAGCAGCATCAGCCCTAACTGGGCAGCTTGCTGGGCTGCTGGGCTGGCCTCTGGTATTCCCTCACCACATCTTCCTGTTCAGCAGCGATGCTCATGGGCAACTCAGCCAGGAGACGAGACTGCTCACTTTCCTGAGGATGCAGCAGTTTCTCTCCTGCTCCTGCCCTGTGGTCCCATTGCTGAACCCTGCCTCAGTCAGGACAAGGATGGACAGGTAGGTTGTGGGCACACGTACAGATTTCTTCAGCAAAGCCCTCTCATGCTTCTTCTCTAGCTGCAAACCTCCTCTTTTGGAGGAGACCTTCCCTGGGCAAAGATGAATTTCTTTGGGCTCCTTCTCTGAGTTAAGGCCTGAGATAGATGTTGTAGATCAAAACCTGCTGAAGCCTGGAACAGTGTCTTCATCCATGACAGCACCTCTTCACCAGTAAGGAAAACCCCAAAGCTTCAGATTTATTTCCAAACCAGCTTCCTTCTCCTCACACTCTGGGATGAGCACAGCCCAGTCCAAGGGAACAGTCAGGTACTCTGTGGTGTGAGGCAGTAGTTGACTGAACTCTGCTCCGGAGGGCTTAGTGTCAGCTCTGGCCACAGCTCCAGTTCCACAGCTTGTGGCAGCCCTTCTGTCTCCAGAGCCTGAGGACTCTTGGAGCAAATATGTGGATACTTGGGCATGTCCTCCAGGAAAGCAGAGAACTTGTGGAGCTTTGGAGGTCAGTGGGTGGGCAAGACAGAGTATATGCCAAGGCAGAGCTGAGGCTCAGAAGTGATGATGCTGGGAAAGGTCTGTCTGTAGACCAACCTTGACTTCCCAAGGGATAATTTACTTTCACACTTCCCTGCCCTCTCTCCCCCCAACTCATCTGCTCTAGGAACAGGAAGGCCGTTCCCACTGTGGCCTATGCATCACAGGAGAGCAAGCTGATAGAGTGGAAAGAAGTGATATCAGGGAGCAGAGATAGCCTTTGCCCCTGCCAATGAGGGCCACAACCTATCAGAGCCCAGGGCATGCAGGAGGCTTCTCCCTTCAGATCAATGTCTCTTCTGTTCTTTGCTCTCAGGAAGTCTCAGCTCACCCAAGAAGAAAGCACAAGCCTTGTGGCAAGAATGAGGGAAACAGATGTTGAGACAACACACAGGGCTGCTTTATCACCTGACGCTGGAGAGGCTCCTGATGCCTCACAGTGCAGCATTCCAGTCCTCCAGCAGCAGCGGGGACAGAGGGATGGATGGAAGAGTCAACACGGATGGCTGGGGGTGACAGACCATTTAACCTCAGAGGGCCTGAAGCCCACGGGCACTGAGGGACTTCCTGGCTGTCAGGACAGCTCCAAGCTCTGCGGATGTGCTGTCCTTATGCCATCACCCTCTCTGGGCCATGAATTCCTCATGGAGACCCTGGCCAGGGGAGGACAAGTTCCCACATACCAACTGCTGAGTCTCAGCCACTGATGCCTGGAGAGCAATCACCGGTGAGGCCACCATGGCACCTGCAGATGAATATCTGCCACCCGAGGGTCTCCAGGGAGCAGAGGACAAGACTCTGAATCCAGAGTGCACCTCACTTCTGCTGTTTCTGTCCTCCAGCTCTGAAATACTGGCACACAGAGAGTGCCAGCAATGACCAGGAGACAATGCTGCGGAGCCCTTACTGAAGCCCAAGGCTGTGCCCAAGCCTCCCTCATACCCATCTTGTCTCCTGGGGACTGCTCCAGTCAGCCCAGGTTCAGGCTCTTGCCCACGCTGGCAGTTTCTGCACAGACAATGGGAGATGACAGAGAGCAAGAGTGAGCCCAGCCTTGCCCCTGCCCCATCTGCCCCCTGCCCCACACTGCCTTAGGAAGGATGTACTCCCCAGGACCCCTGGGCCAAGCCTTGGGGCCTGCGGCCAATGCAGCAGAACCAAGGCTCGAACACCAGCTTGCTTCTGCTCAGTGAAGGTACCACTCTTGGCCCCTGAAGGTCCAGGAAAACACCCATTCATCAGAGATAAACCTGCACACAAGCAGTGCCAAGAGCCCATACTCCTCACCCATGGGCACCACGTGAGGACATCGTCGGCAGCACGACCCTGCTGTGCACAGGCATGAGTCCAACACACCTGATGCCTCCAGAGATGCCTTTTTTCAGGGTTCCTGGGCCCAGGGAACTCTAACTGCAGCCAAAGTGGAAAGAAAGCACAAGAGATTCTAAGAACAGCTTGAGGCTGCCTCCCTGGACCTGGAGTAGCCACCAACAGAGTGCCTGTGTCATTGGGACACCCCTGCCTTGGGACCTCAGCAGTGGGCTCCAGCAAGGCCCCACACGCAGCAGGGCTGCTTTGAGAGGTCTTTCCAGGGCCCCATCTCACAGCCCAGCAGGAACAGTCAGGAGAGCAGGTTTCACCAACAGCCCTGTCCTGGGAGGGGTCATGCCTGTCACCAGAGAGGGGACCCACCCTGGGGAGCAGCAACAGCTCAAGCTCTGCTAAGAGGGCACGAGCCCCCTTGGCAGGCTGGGGACTCCCACAGTGATGGGGCAGAATGTGAAAACAAGAAGTGGGGGGAGAAGAGGATAGTGACAACCTCAGGAGAGGAGACAAGGCTTTTCTGCGTGAAAGACTCCATGCTTAGGGAAGCTCCATGCTCTGATGCAAAATCGTCTAGGATGTCCTCTTCCATCGTCTGTGCCAGCATGGAAACCCCAGCACCCATGGGGAGAGAGAGAGACAGAGAGAGACAGAGACAAAGAAAGAGAGAGAGAGAAAGAGAGAATTTGAGAAGGAATGAAGGAACAAAGGGTGGTTAGGTGGGTGGATGGATGGGCAGATGCATGGACAGATAGATGGACAGAGGTCACAGCTGTGCCAGCTTTAGATGCTCCATTCACATCTCTGCACTTGATATATTTGATGGTAAAAGAGATATGAGGTGAAGTCCCTCTTCCTCTTTCCAGCCGAGCATTTTGATGAGGGGGGGCACAAGCCCACCCTGCAGCCCTGGGTCTCCGGTCAGTGTTGGGCACCAGTAGGCACACAGGCATGTCCTGAATGCCCTGCAGAAAGACCCCAGCCCAGCCACCCCCAGCACAGCCCATGGCAAGGCTTCCCGGGGTGGGAGGGCAGCCAGGGCAGAGCAGCCCCTGTGTGTGGTACCCACCCTGGCCAGAGCCGTGCCACTGCTGTGGGCACAGAGCTGGCTCTGGAGGGGAGAGCAAGGAGGAAGGGTTCCTGGCTGGGAGAGAGCATCCAGACTGGCAGTGGGGACACTCCTGCCACACACTGCCTGCACCAAGCCCAGCAGGACCTGGGGGCTTTATCCTGGCACCCCAACCCCAGCACTCTCCCATCACCCCCATGGTCCCAGTGCAAAGCCAGCAGGCAGAACACCCAAAGTGGAAGATGTGCATGTGGAATGCCAGCATGGCACCGCTCAGCCTCCACCTCCCCACACCACCCAGCTCCTGCTGCTGAGAGCACAACAGGGCACCTCTGTGCAGTTGCCTGGTCCCGCTCTGCTCAAGACACCCTGAGGCAGAAGCTGCACCACCACTGCCCTGCAGGCTGCTGGTGTGAGGAGTGAGGAAAACCCCATCTTATGGGCCTTTTCCGTCCACAGTACTCTCAGTTACTCCCAAAACACCTTCAGAGGAAGGTGTTCAGTCCCCTGCAATGCCCAGGCACACAGAGAGATTCCCATCAGCAGTGTAAAAATGGTTAGTGTGATACCAAACTTAGAGGCACCCCTCCCTGCATCCTGCATCCCTAGCATGTCACTCCCACGTGCTTCCTCGGGGCAGCACAGGAGCAGAGCCCCAGAGCTGAGGGACACCTTCCCACCGGATCCTGATCCCCTCTGTAAGAGAAGCAGTAGAACAAACCTCACTGGCCTTTTCGGGTGTTCCCTTTGGCGTTTCATCCTCATGCCTGGGTGAGGAAGAGGCTGGTGAGGAAGGCAGCCTCCTGTCCCGGTCCCTGTGAACCAGCTTGCTGTTGGGCTCCTTCAGGGTCCGCTTCAGCTCATTGATGCTGGCCTGATGCTTCAGCAAAACATCCTCTGGCTTGTCTAAAAACTTGGGTAGGAGAGAAGGAGGGAGCAGCGATTAAAACGGCAGCCAAGGCCAAAGGGATGAGCAGGAGCACTGGGAGGGTTTTCCGTCACACTGGGCTTTGAATTTAGTCTGAGTAGACAAATGAGGAGCGTGTTGGAGACCTCTGGTCTGCAGGTCTCACTAGGAGGGGGAGCAGCTCTTTCACTGCAGGAAGCAGCAGAAAGGCAGCAGAGAACCAAACACACATGGCAGGGGAAGGGCAAGGCATGTCCTGGCAGCATCTCCAAAACTCCACATCCTCCTGGCTGAGGACATGCTAAGTCTTCTGGAGAGGAAAGTGGGCGATCCCTTGGGATCAGCAAGGGATGGGGCCCTGCTGGAAACAAGAGCAGCCTCCTCTGCTCCTCTCTGATGCCAGGCTCAAAGGGAGCCCCAGGCTCTGTCCCAGCAGGGCAGGTGACTGACATTTCCAGCAGAGCTGCTCTGAAATGGGCTCTGCCATAGGGCTGGAGGTCAAGGCCTAGACAGGGATGTCGAGCATGGATCCAAGCCTGGATCCCTATGGACCAGCCTAGGGTGGGGTGGGTCTGACCTGCTGTGGAGAGAGGATAGCTCAGAGGGCTCAAGTGCAAGGTGGGGTTCAGCTGTTAGAGAAGGACATAGCGAGGGCCCAGGCTCCAGGGTGGTCCCCTCGTCCCGCCACAGAGGTGGGCAAACCAGCTCCGAGCAGGAACCCTGCTTTCTGCTTCCAACGCAAACTCAAACCTCTTCTGAGGTTCGAAAGGAGGCACCTGAATACCTCCCTAGTACCTTGTCAGCAACAGCCCAGAGACCCATTAGAGTCTTAGGAAAAAGCCCACCAAATTTCCCACATCCTGAAGGCTCAGCACAACTCAGGAAAACTCCCGACCTGGACCCACGTGTGTGAGCCATGGAGAGCTCAGGTGTGCCCACCTCTGGGCTCAGGGTGTGCCGGGCTGGGGTGCAGCACATGCACATGCAGCGGGGAAGCAATGAGGTGGGCGGGGGGCTGGGACCAGTGCCCACTGCCCACTGCCCTGGCGGGGTCTGCCCTGTGGTGCTGAGCAGGACGGTGAGGCTGTGTGGTACCAGTGTGGACAACCACATCACACAGCCATGCTAGCTCCCATCAACAGCTGCAGCAAGGATCTACATCCCACTGTAACTGGAGGGGAAACTCTCAGGGAGCAACTGTGGATTTTAGGCCAGGATGAATCATTCTGGATGGGGCCACCCTGGACATGGCAGTCTGTGCAGGGAGGGCTCAGCTTCCCTGTTCTCTGCTCAGCCAGTTCTCAGGGTGGGCAGACACTGGGTGGGTGTCAGTGCTGGCCCCCCGAGGCAGCTCAGAGCCCCTTTGCCCCATGAGGGTGGGATGGCAGCCGCAGCACTGTGGCTCTGTGCAGAGTAGGGGGCTGCAGGAGAGTGGAGCCCCTGGGCAGGGCAGTAATGAATCAGTTTGGGTCAGGCAAGAGCAGAGCGTGGGTCAGGGTGGCAGCGGGAGTAATGGGACCAGCTGCACAGGAGACACAAGGCAAGGATATGGCAGGGTCAGTAACACAAACAGAAGCCAGGTCACCCCAATGGGCCAAGGGCTCTCCTGCCCCTGGGGGGCTCCTGCTCACAGGTAGGATCAGGACCACCTTACTTAGTGGGATAGAAGATGCCACGTGCGCTGGGCTGATCCCCAGCTGTCTGTTCATCGGGCTCCTCCAGCACCCAACCCCCTGCCCGGTGCATCTTGTATTCCAGTAAATAGGGTGACACATGGAGTTGTTTTGGGAAGGATGGACAATATGATGCACCAATGAGGACTAAGATACTCCAGACAGAGAATACCTCCTGCTTGTGCCTGGGGGTTGTTTCATGCTCCGGCTGGCAGCAAAGAGAGGGTTAAAAGTAACCAGCAGGTTACGAAGGAATTTGTCACAAACATCACAGTTAAGTTGATGGGCTGGTAGGGACACCCCCTCCCCTCGAAGTGGGGCTGAAATGGGCTGGAACAGCCCAAAGACCAGGGCAGGGAGTGGGTGGGCTGTGCACGGGCAGTGGGGGGAATGAGCGGGCACCCATGTTCGTGGCCTTTCCCCATCCCTGTCCCAGAACTGGACTGTTCCCAGATCCAGCTCTGCCTGGGGATGAGCCTTGAGACCACCTGGAGGGCTCTGGGGAATCAGTTAGACCAAACCCCTTTGACCACCCCACTTCCACCAGTGGGGCCGAGAGCCATATCCCAGGGGTCCCACCAGCCTGGGGCTCAGCTGACACAGACAGGGCTGCAGGGGACTGTGTACCGAGGTGACCCTTCCTGCCTGCAGCTCAGCTCTGCTGCCTGTGCCTGGTCCCCTGTCTGCCTACCCCTCCATCCCCACCCTCCTCTGCCCACCTCGGCTGTACCTTCAGCTCCTTGATTTTTGTCGGAGTGGTCACTTCCTCATCCTCCATCTCAGACTGTCTCCTGCTGCCAAACTCACCGTCCTCGTCCTGCTTCTCACCTTCCGCCCCAGCATCATGATTCTCGCTGACGGAGGCTGGACGTGAGAACTCTGCCCATGGGGGACAGCCTGGGTCAATGCAGCCCTGCCACCCCCATTCCTCCCCCATTTCCCTATCCCCCCATCCCCTGCCCCTACACCCTGCCAGCTCTTCCCAGGAGCCCCAAGCGCCCTGCAGCAGGGATAGATGGTCCCAGGCGTCCTAAGGCACAGGGAGCCGGACGGAAGGTGTCCCCAAGCTGCCCAACCCCAGCCCTGCCACGTCCTTCTGCTAACACACAATTTGAGCTACCACTTGGGGTGGGGACAGACCCTCTGCCATGGGGATGCGACTGGGGACAGCCCCCAGAAGGAAGCCCAGTGCTGCTGTGACCCTGCTCAACTCAATGAGGCAAAGGAGAACCGAGCCAAGCAGCACCCCACTGCTCCCGCCAGCGGACCAATCTCCCTCCCCCTCCCCAATTTGGGGCATACCTCCGTCAAGGCTGCGAGACATGGTGTACCGTTTGCTGGAGGAGCGCTCGAAGAACGGAGCCGGGCGGTCGATGAGGGCGCTGGCCTGTCGCGTCTGCGCCTGTGTCCGCCCGCTGTACCGAAACTTGGAGCCCATCACCAGGAAGCCCTTGGGGGGTGGCTCTGGGGACACCAGCCTAGGGGGCAGAGTGGCATCAGCAAACCCCAGCCAGGCCCCTCCGGCACTGTGCCCCACATGTACCCACTGCAACAGAAGCAGAAGCACATCTGCCTCCCAGAAGGGAGGCCTGGAGAAGGTGTCCTCACCTGAAGAAGGTGTGATGCTCTATGCAGACCTTCCAGAGCCGCTTGGCTGAGCGGTGGTTGGGCAGCTTGAAGCCAATGGTACTCTCAAACTGTTCATACTTGGGAGAGACAAATATATGTTGTTACAGGCAGATCCTACCTTAGGGGATATGACGGGATAGGACCTTGCCAAAGCCCTCAGGCTTCCCTGGCAGGAGCCATGACCATGTAAAAACACCCCAAAAGTCTTCTTCAAAGCTGTGCTGAGAAGGTCCATGCCACTCAGCAGAGTGATGGGATCACCACCCACACCTCTGGCCTAAGCACCTCCCTCAGCTGTAAATGGCTTATCAGTGCAAGATAAATTCTCCCAAGAAACAAAAGCTTTTACAGCTGTTTTAGTGTGAGGGTTTCACTCTTCCTTTCAGATGTGCTGTCATTCCAGCCTGCTGGAACACGTGGGTGGAAATGCATTCTTCCACCAGTGCACATAGAAGAGTGAAAATAAAGTCTGAAAATGAATGAAAAATCTCCCGATTTTTTTTTTTTGTGAAGAGACGCCAAAAATGGCCCTCAGCTCCTCTTCCTGGGCAAACTCCCCACACCAGCAGGGTCATGGTGTCTGTCGGATAGGGGTGGGAACCTGGGGTCCTTCAGCTGCTGAAGTCACGGAGCATAGACAAGAAAATCCACGCCACAGGAGATGTGCTCTCTTGGTCAGTGTGGTCATTCATGTGAGACCCTTGGGACAGAGGCTGGAGCCAGGTGAGGACATCCCCACCGTCAGCCCCAGTGCCCACCATCAGCCCCAGTCCCACAGTACACGCACCCTGCCGTGCCCAGGGCTGCATGGGCACCTGGCACCCACCTCACCCGGGCGGATCTTGATGTAGAAGTTGCTCCTCTTGTAGGAAATTTTGAGGATCTTGGGCCAGGCGAAGCGGTTGATGCGCAGCCGGTCCCTGTAGATGAGGAGGCCATTGGCGCAGACGCCCAGCATGATGTCAATTCCCTCTGAGTCCTGGAGGAGGGAAGGGCACAGGAGGGAACCGTTCAGTTAGCCAAGCAAGAGCCAGCCTGGCCAACAGTGCCATGCTCCCTCCTGCTGGGTGCTATGGGGGCCCTGAACCCCGGGTTGGTGGATCTCTGGAGCTCCTCTGGTCCAAATGCGGACACTCAGAGCCACCCTGAGCCATGCTAGGAGAGTGTCCTTGCTGAGCCTTCACTGTGGGAGGAAAGGGTGGGCAGGAGGGGTGTGCAGGAGCAGGGTGGGATGGCACTGACCACGGCTCTGGGAGCTCCATGGCCCCATACCTTGGCATGGTGCAGGTCCACCCCGTACATGGAGAGCTTCTTGGCATTCTCCAGGAAGTGGATCTCTGCTTCCCCGGGGGTCATTCCCCTGCAGGGAGACAGAGAGGTGGACACGTGGCCAGGCGCCCCACCAAGTGAGGGCCAGCTCTCCAGTGCCATCCCCTGCTGGAGCTCACCGGTAGGTCTTGTGCAGCTCCATGATGCGCTCCTCCAGCTCCCGTGTCTGGTTGGGGGCGAAGCGCAGCTCGCTGACGTAGTTGCCCACGTGCTCCTCGGCATCGTGGTCGCCCAGCTCAGCCTGGACGGCGTAGGAGCCCAGAAGGGCATGGGTGACGAAGGAGCAGGGCAGGCGCCCTGTGATGATGTCTGCACGGAGCTGCAGGCACAGGTAGTATCTGCAGAAGGGGGCAGAGGGTGAGAGGGAGGTGAGTGCATGTGCCCCCCGAGCAGGCTGTGGCTACCTGGGAGGGAGATGTGTTCCCTTCAAAGCTGGCTGGGGCTCCCCAGGAAGGAGGTGTGTGGTCCCCACCTTGTGATGTCCTCTGTGAGCTGGGCAGGGTCTGGAGGGTAGAACTTCACAGTGAAGGCAAAGTTCCAGGGCCCACCTAGAGAGGGGAGAGGGCAGTCAGGACAGCACCCACGAGGCTGCACACAGGGTGAAGGAGCATCCATGCATCACCTAAGCCTGGCACAAGGCAGGGATGGGGGGCTCCAAAAGCTGCTGGGAGCACAGCCCTTGGGACACCAGCACAACTTGGTTAATCCTTCCAAATGGCTGAGGAGAGAAAAGCATCACAACTTCAGAAGCTATCAGCTCCTGATCATTGTCACAGCATCACTGTCACAACAAAAGCCTCCTGTGTCCCAGAAGATGACACCTTGGACTACAGCCCTTCTGCCACCCCAGCAATGCAACATCATGGGCAAAGGCCCCAGGACCTGTCCCAGCAAGGAGCCCCACTTTTTCCCCCCATTCCTGCTCAGGGCAAGTGGTGCCCAGAGAGGCACCACGTCTCAGCTCTGGTAGCACAGATGGGGTTCTTTGCCCCCCCAGTGCCTCTCACGAGTAAGAGGAGAGGTGGGTAACACTTAGCTGAATGAGCATCAGTATCCCTGTCCCCAGGCCTGTGAAAGGTCCTCTCTAGGGCAGGTGAGAAGGACAGCCACAGCTGAGCTATCCTGGAGCATTATGGGATACCCCAGGGCTGGGAAGGATGGACCCTCCCTGGGCACTTACTGCGGATCTGCTTCTTGATCTCCTTGGAGGGGTCCAACCAGTTCTGCAAGAAGGAGACAGCTGGTCAGGGGGGTCCCCATTATGCAAGGAGCAGCCGTACAGGGACCCCACCATGCTCACCTTCTGGCTGTCTGAGTCACAGAAGGTGAGGCCAAAGTAGTCCTTCTCCAGGAGGTTGAGGTGCTCGCACACCATGTCAAAGAGGACCTGGCCTCGGGCGTGTTTCTGTCAGAGACATGGAGAGGCTGATGGTGAGCTGACTCAAGGGAGACCCTTCAGGTGACCCCCAAAAGGTGCTCTCATCTGGCAGTGGGTTTCACCATGTCCCATCCCTGCAGCCCTGGGATCACCTGGGCTTTGCACCACTTTGGGGACACCCAGGCAGTCCCAGGGCTGCAGGGATGGGCTGCTGGTAGTAGTAGTGGCGGGATCCCCAAGCAGAGCATGGACGATCGAGAGCCACCAAGAGCCCGGGTCATATGCAGCAACGGAGGGCACCCTTGGTATAAATGAGTCCCAGAATGGTTTGCACTGGAAGTGACCTTAAAGATTGTCTAGTTTCACCCCTCTGTCATGGGCAGGGACACCTTCCACTAGACCAGGTTGCTCTAAGCCCCGTCCAACCCAATCTTGAACACTTTGAGGGATGGGAACTGAATTCCCCCAAATTTCCCTTTGTTACCAGTGGCAGTGAGGCCCAGGCTCCCTCATGGACATTGAAGAACAACCCTTCCCACATGTGTATCTCCCCTATTTCCAGTCTGCCAGCTCCCATCTCCAGTCTCTCCAGGGCATCCATTTACTGGAGCACCTTTACCAGGTGCCTCCTAGGATGCAGCCCAGAACAGCAAGCAGCACAGCACAGGCTCCTGCTTGCCCTCCAAAGCTTTTCCAGCACTTGCCATCAACCTTCCTGGGTCTTCTCCCTCCTTCCAACTTGGGTTTGAAGGCAGGGGCTCACCCATGGCACATGCTGGGGCGTCACACTGAACAGTTTTACTCCTCCATTTGATTTTGACTGAATTAAAGTTTAATTAAAACATAGGGAAAAGGCACAACTATTCCAACAGCATCTGCCAGAAAAAAGAAGAAATGCAGCATTGGACTTCCTACTCCTAACCCTCTCTTCTGTGCCCCAGATGGCTTTTTTAGAGAGCAGCACCTGCCTAAAAGTTGACCCTATCCTTGGGCAATGTGGCAAGGGGCATCGCTCTGCTCTGCTCTGCCAGCACCTGTGACCTGAGATTCTCCTGGCATCCCTGTTTGGTTGGCTAGTGCTTTGGGAAGAGCCAGGGGAACGATGACCCCACTGGGGCTCGTAAGCTGCCTCTGTGCCCTGTGAGCTCCCTGGGGTACTCTGCTCCTTTCCTTCTTCGGGAAGTTTTTTATCTTGCTGCCAACTCATCCTTCTACAGCTCTGTGAACGATTTTACCACTAAAGCCAGGGCTGCTGGAGCACAGAGATCAAAGGTTCTGCTGCCTGTGCTATGGGCAGGGACACCACCCCTGGCTTCCTTGGGGTGCTCCCTCCTCTCAGGAAGCCACACTCCCTACGTTCATCAATCCCACACAGCTGAGACCTGGATCAGCCAGGACCTGAACACAGATCCTCTCCATGCAGCCAGCTCCGAGCTACTGCCAGCAAACATCCGTGTGCGTATTTGCCAGAGCAAGGGCAAAGGTCTCCCTGGAAAAGGCTCTCGGACTTCTGCTTCTGAACAACCTCAGGTTTTTATTTTTAAGCAAAACTGCTAGTCCCTAAAAATGTCCCTCCCTCCGGGCTCATGGCACAGGTTGGAGCAGCACTGCCTTCCCAGCCTGCAGGCAGGAGACAGCAGCGAGTGCTGGAGATGGGAACAGGTGCTCCCTCCGTCCCTCACTGCAGCCAGTGCCAGGTACCTCTCCCCCCCATCCCTCCCTTTGGTCCTGTCCCCTCCACCCTTTTCTGCAGGCACTGCCAGGCACCTCTCCCCTCCATTTCTCCTGTGGGCACTGCCTGGTGTCTGTCCCCTGCATCCCTCCCTGCAGCAACACCCACTACCAGGGAACATTCGCCCAGTGCGCCCCATATACGTGCCCATGCCATGTGCCTGGATGACACCTAACGAGTGGGTGCCCTCAGACCCAGAGCAGGGTGCTGGGCCACCTGCCTGTGCACCCTGCTCTGCCTGCATACACAAGGATGCAGCCACAAGAACGTCCATCTGTGTTCACCCTCACGTGCATGTGCACGTGCACACCCATGACACCACCTTTCCCGTGTGCTCACTGGCCCACCAGCTCCATGGGGAGGGACAGCAAGGGAGAAGAAGATGAACACAGAGAAGATGGATGCAAAACTACCTGGGGCAGCCAGAAGGGCCCCTGCATGTCAGCTCCTTTGCACCAACACATGTACAGATACCCGTGGCACACACAGCTCCTGCGCACACGGGACAGCCAACACATTGTGCTCTGGAGGTGCCACAGCCGGGCTCGCACCAGGCATGTTGGTGCACACACTGCCAGGCAGAGCTCTACCCCCAGCCATTAAGTTTCCAATTTAGACATTGTTTTTTGCTGTGATTAGCTGCCAAATTTGTCTTCACTGGGCTGAAATTCCCTGCTGGTGTCTGTCTTTCCAGATTTTTTCCTTGTGTTGAAATTTCAACTTAAATGGATATTTCTGTGGATGCTTTTCCCTAGGAGAGAGGTACTACAAAGCTACTTGGAAGAGCCATGACGTGCGGACTTGCTGGGTTGGGCAGAGTCCCTGGGCTGAGAGTGTCCCCTCCTTGGTGCTAGCACAGCCCCTCAAAGCCAAGACTCACCTCCACCTCACACTCATACTCGGAGGCATCAAGCAGGGTCACCCTGCACAGGGCACTCTTCACTTTCTTGTTGGTTTTCTGGGGTGACTTCTGGGTCTTGCTGGGGGTTGTTTTGTCAGAGAGCCCATCTGTCTCACTGTAGTCCTTGTCCTCCATGTCTGTGCCCTGGAACAGGGAGACACAGAAGGTTACCTGGCACCACTGCCAGCACAAGCCAGGTCCCTGGAAAATGGCCACCTGGGGTCAGTTCAGCACCCAAAACCTCCCTGCCCAACAGCTCAGCTCCCTGGCAGCTCTGCAGCCAATCGCGGGTGCAGCTGCTGCTCCCAGCCCTACCCAGGGCAACTCACGGGAGCACTTGCTCCCTCTCTGTGCCCCGACCAGCACTGCCATTCCTAGCCCCATCAGCATTCCAGGCTGCCACATGGCTCCTTACACCTATCCTGCCCTGCCTGCAAGAACCTGTGTGGGCAGCTGTGCAGGCAGCTGGTAGAGCCACCACCACCCTGGCTGAGGGGGCTGCCCTCCGGTACATCCCCCTCGGGTACGACGGCTGTGCCCACTTCTCCAGTCCCCGCATCACAGCAAGGCCACAGTATGGACAGCAGCGAGCACATCCTCTCCTCTGCTGCGCCTCCCCCTCCTGCCTCTCGTGGCACCCGCCTGTCACCCACTCACTGGCTCCATATTTCGGGCATCGGATTGTGTCCCGGGCTTCTCGCTGGCGTCACTGTCCCGGCCGGCGGGGTTGGGGGCTGCGGTGGGGCCGTGGGCGGCCGCCTCCAGCTGCTGCTGTGGAGCCTCTTCCTGCGCATTCCTCACATCCGAGCCGGGGCCCGTCTCCGTCGTCATGCCTGCTGGTCACCCCGCTCTGCCACCAGCTGAGGGAGAGACAGGAGGTGTCACTGGGGTCACAGGGGCACGGAGGATGTTGGCTAGGCAGCCAGCAGCTGGGATGCCCTGGCTGCACGGGAGGCCTGGGACAAGCCCATCTCTGCCCCACTGCCTGCCTGCATGGATCCGCTGCCCGACCCTAGCTCCCTGTCCACTCATGGATCTGCTGCCAGACCCCAGCTCCCTGTCCACTCATGGATCCGCTGCCAGACCCCAGCTCCCTGTCCACTCATGGATCCGCTGCCAGACCCCAGCTCCCTGGATACTCTGCCAGACCCCAGCTCCCTGTCCACTCATGGATCTGCTGCCCAGTGACAGGGACCCACGACAGGCAGGGCACAGCTCCTGCCCCATCTCTGCACTCACAGCAGGCAGTGAGGCTGCCCTGACCCCCTGCTCCCCCCAGCCCTGCACCCATTGGTACCTTCACTCATGTTTTCTAGGAGTGGGAGGAAAAACCAGGCTGTGAGTCAGGTTGCTCTGCCTGCACTGACACAGGAAATGGCAAACATGGACAACTCCACAGATTGCATCCGGGCTCACTGCTTTGTTCCCCTCTGGCCACCCCAGCAGCAGCAGCAGGCTGGATTCCCACGGTCAGCGTGGGACCCTGCAGAGCAGCGGGATTCCTGCCTCCAGCCCCAGCTGTCTGTTCAGTGCATGATGCAAAAACAAACACAGGGCCAGGAACAGCGAGGGGAAGGCACTTTCCATGCTGGGATGCTCAGCAATGTGGTCTCACCTGAGCAGAGCAGAGGGGCAGAATGCCACCCTCACCCACTGCCCACGCTGTGGGATGAGCCCAGGACATGACTGGTTTCTGGGTACCAGCACATATGGCCAAGTCACAGCCAAGTTGTCACCCACCAGCACCTCTAAGTCCCTCTCCCCTGAGCTTCTCTCACCACACCCAGCCCCCAGCCTGTGCTGATGCTGAGGGTTGCCCTGACCCAGATGCAGGACCTTGCACTTGGCCTGGTTAAACAGCATGAGGTTCACAAGAGCTCACTCCTCCTGCCTGCCCAGGTCCCTCTGGATGCCTCATCCCTTCCCTCTGGATGCCACATCCCTGGTGAATCCACTGCACTGCTCAGGCTCAGTTTGGTGTCACCCACGGACGTGCTGACCTTCTGTTACAAAACAAACCCATCCCACACCACAGCTCCTGTCCCTCCACTGCCCTTCAGGTGTCTTCAGCAGTGGGAAAATGTGAAACCTTACCCAGAAAATGGCTAAAACTGACTCCAGGGGTGAGAGGGAACAGAGAGGAGGTGACAAAGACAGAGGAGTCAGCCTGTGCCTCCCACCACCAGACTTGGCAGTGAAGGAGCATCTGGGAGCAACCCCCTTCCATGCACAGAGGTCAGTGACACTGCTGCTGGCCAGGCTGGCTCTGTGGTCACCACAGAGGGGTTCTGTTCACACCAAAAGGCCCAGGATTTCACACCCTGCCCCAGGGCCATACTCCTCAGGCCACGACAGGCAGGACAACCTGCCACAGGTCCCTGAGCAGCATCAGCTCAGCTCCTCCTGATAGACCCCACTGCTTGGCCAAGGCACCAGAAGCTTTCAAAGGTGAAGAGTGGATTGGTTTTTTCCACAGAGGAAACAGGGCTACTGTTTATCCACTGCAAATTCAAGCAGTTGCATGCTCCCAGCTCCAATCCCTGCGTGGATCATTCCTAAGTGCTTCTGCTTGGAACTCAAGTGTGTGAATTTTTTAATCAATATGAAATCTCTAAAATGATACCCATCCCTTTGGGCCAAAAAATTTTTCACTCAAGGTTTCTAAACTTTCTTTCAAAGTACTTTTTCTCTGCAGTGGGAAGCACTGATCCCTGAGGAAATGAGGGCTTTCTTTAAGGGTAATAGGTTAGGAATTCATCCCATCTTGCCCAGCCAGGCCTACTTTTGCATATTAAGCTCCAGTTCCAACCAAGGAGCCTAACCCAGGGACCCTGACTGCTGGCTGAAGCCAGTGAGAGCACAACATAGCACTGCCAAGGTGGCAGAGCCCTGGTAAAGGAGCCTGGCAAACCCCCAGAGACCGCCTCCCTGCTCCCACCATGGCCTGGCTTTTCCTGCAACCCTGCTTTGGAACTCTGGCCACTGTCCCCCTTCCCTGGTCCCAGTGATTCCCACTATATGCTCTTCCCTCCCTCAGCACCGCCTGTCTCTGTGCTTGGGCAGAGACACAGGGCTCTGTACAGCCACAGAGGAAACTCCAGCCTTGATGGATCCCAGCCCAGAAAGGGCCCATTGAGCCCATCTATGCGGCATTGCTTCTGCCCCAGCAGCGTGGAACACAGGAGGGAGGATCAAGCCTCTCCAAATTTGGAGGCTCTGGAGGAGCAGGGAGCCCCTCAGTCTCTCACCTTGCAGCCAAGGTGGGGAGGGTCCAATCCCCGCCCAGGTCATTGCTGGGGTACAAGGGTCGGGGAGCTGCCCCACAGGAGCTGGGCTGGCAGTGGGGCAGTGACCTTGGGCCTGACACTTCTGCAGCTGAGCCCTGCAGCTGCACAGCCCCGATGGAGGGGCCCCACTGGCACCACCACGCTCCTGGGCACAGCCACCATGGCTGCATTCAGCGGCTGGGGGGTGTGGGTGCCACAGCCACATGGGCAGTGCTGCTGCTCAGGGTGCCCTGCTCACACTGGGGCTGAGTGGAGAGGCCAGGAGCATGGAACCAGGGCTCTGCCAGCACTGCCACTCACCCCAGTGCTGCTGGCAGCCAGGGAGCTCAGGGCTGGCTGGCACCAAGGGTCAGCGCCAGCCTGGCAGGACCAAGACCCTGGGGACGGTGGCACCAGCACCCAGAGCTCTGGCCAGCAGAGGATGCTGCCACCCCCCATGGAAGCCTGGTCATCTGCCTCTGGGCCTGTGGCAGAAGGACACCAAAGCCAACATGACCACCAGCACCCCAGCTGTCCCCTGCGCCAGGCTGGGCGTGTTCAGCACCCTGAGGGCACCTTCAGGCTCTGAAGGGACCTGAGATTCACAGTGAGGCAACCAGCGCAACCTGCCTCAGCTCCTTCTCCCCATTTTTTTCCCCCATGGCTTTTCCTGTGGCATTCGAGAGCTCCAGAAGCAGATGTTAGTTATCATGGGAGCAGCTCTGAGGCTCAGGCAGGAGCTGCCCCTGATGTGCAGGTGGCATGTAAACCTCAGACAGCTGTGGAGCGCTGCCCATCACACAGCACCTTCTGGATGCAGAACTCAGCTTCTGCTGCCCACCCCATGCAGGAGATTCCAGTGTGGGGGACCACGGGTTGAGAAAGGACACAGCTCCCAGTGTGCTGCCCAAGGGACAATTTCACTGATGATTTCCACCACAACCTTTAAAAGAGGTTTACATCACAACTGCAGCGAACTGGGTAGAGACAAGTAGAGATGCTGTCCCAAATAATTTCTTTCTCAATATTTTCCACAGAAGGAGCAGGACCCAATCTTGTTGGGTGCCAGCCTTTCCCAGGCTGTCCCAGCCCTTCCCAGCACCTAGCCTTGCTCGTGCACGTCCCCTCGGGAGCGTAGCCAGGGCTGCAGCAGCTCCCATGCTGAGGCTGGCAGCTGCCTGGCAGCAGCTGGAGAGGGCAGGAGGCAGCAGACACTGTCCTCCCAGACCCTTCCCTATGTAGGATGATGGCTGAAGGGTTCCTCTGCACCTGTGGGCCCCAGTGCCACACACCCAGTTTTCAGTAAGGCCAAGTTTTCAGCACAAACCCAGTTTCTAGCAAGGGCTGGCTGAATTCTGCTGCCACTGGACCCCAGTGGACCAACCCCTGTAGGTTGTTCTCCTAAGGGGAAATGGCTGGAGCCAGGTGGAGCTGCAGGCTACTGGAACAGACACGTGGGAATGGCGACTGCAAAGAGAGCCTTAGCAGGATCAGAGGCAGACCTGCTTGTCAAACCTGGAATCTCCTCCCATCATCTCCCTGCCTGCTCCTCCTTCCCTTAGTGTTTTCCTCTTCCTTCCCCTTTAAGCCTGAGTATGGATTCACAGCTTTCCCAGATGCTCTGCCCCAGCACTTCCGCAGCACATCCCGGCTCCAGCCGCCAAAATGCTCCCCTCTCAGAACCTTCCCTTCCCTGCCATCTCCAAGCAGGTTTTGCTGCAGCCTGCTCTCCCCTTCCCCTGCCCAGTCACTGCCAGCTGCCAGGATGGTTTCCAAGGCTGAGCATCCCACTTTGCTACTGGGCTCTTTTCCCCCACCTCTGCCTCTGCCGAGGCTGCTGCCCATCCCTGAGGTTTAACCTCTGGACCATCACAGTCCTGGGCAGACCCCAGCTCCATGCTGAGTGCCTGAACTGGGCCTCACGGGCTCCAGCATAACTAGGGTGCACAGGGTTGGATAACACCCAAGCACCCTCCTGCCTCACCACCACTGAGGGCCCATGGGGCTGATCCTGGAGGCAAAGCCCCCCCCGTGCTGTGGGACAGACAGCTACCACAGAGACAGACAGAGATGGGGAGCACCTGCAGGGGTGGCAGTGGCTGTGCGACAGAGGTCAGGGGGTCCAGGTACTTTCGAGTCCCCAAGAACAGAGGTGCTCACCAGGGCTGTGGTGCCCAGCACCCCTGATGGGGCAGGGGCTGAGCTGGCAGAGAACAGGCAGGACTGGAGCACAGGCAGTGCCTTTGCAGCCATCCTGGAAACCTGAGAGGAGCCTGGTGGGGAGTCCTGGGGATCCTCTGGGGACACAGAAAGAGGGAAAAGCAGCCCCAAAGCCCTGGCAACATATGGCACCCTGAGCCCCACTGCTACTCCCGAGCCCTGCTGCCAAGCTGAGCCCGGCTGCCCCACAGCACTTACTCCCTGGCACAGGACGTGCAAATCCCCAAAATGCTCTGCAGCGAAGCCCAGCTCTCCTGTGCAGCTCTCTCTGCAGCAGGGCCAGAGAATCACATGAGCTGTTTATGGTGAAGCGAGGGGATCAGAAACAGAGAGCATCCCCAGCTCCTGAAGAATGAACCCCGCTTATCCTCACCGGTGACTGGCAGAGGCAGAGATCTGCAGTGCCCTGAGCAGTTTCCCAGCTGTAAAAGTGCCCTGTCATAGAATCACTAAGTTTGGAAAAGACCTCTAAGAGCAAGTCCAACCTTCCCACCTCCCAGGCTCCAGGACCCGCATCCCACCCAGCTCCCCCAGGGCATGCACTGCAGGCTGAAGTTCAGAGCACTGTGCAGAGGCTTTGTCCACGGTGGGGCCCTACCTTGGTGCAAGCTCCCCATGGCTCCAGCACAGCTCATCCCGCTGGGCTGGCGCTGCGTCCGAGGCAGACGCCTCTTCCCACCCCCCGGCAGTGACGGATGGGTGTGCGCTGCAGCCGCAGCCAGCCTGGGAGCTGGACTGCCTTCTCAGCCCTCTGGCAGGCTCCCCACTCCCAGGCGCTCTGAGCCTGCACCACTGCCCTTGGCATGGCAGGAGGGTTCCACTGGGATGCTGGCGCCAGCCACATCACCTCCCCTGCCTGCAAATACCTGACTCAAGCCAGGCCAGGCACCAGACTGTGCTCCTGCCAGGATCCTTCCCCATGCATGCCCTGGCAGTGAAGGAGAGCTCAGCTCCTGCCTGGGAACCGGATCCACTGTGCATCTTCACCCCAAGATAACCTGGCACTGTCCTGCATCCCACTCATCCCTTCCATGGGTCCTGTGGCAGCAAACACTGTGATCCTCCAAACCACATCCCCAAGCACCCTGTTAGCACCAGTCTGCTGAGATGTCCCAGCAGTAGGGGCTGGACAAAAGCTCTTTCATCAGCCCTGTCCAGGGGGAAGTGCCAAGTGTGACACCCAGCACGTCCCTGTCTCCAGGGCACGAAGCTCTTCATCCCCCCTTTGTCCCCTGGAAGAGACAACAGCACAGGGGAAGAAACACAAGCCAGACAAAGTCTGGGAAGTTGCTGGGAGACTCCCAGCAGGCTCAGGCTATCAGGATACAGTCACCCCACCCGCGTGGGTGACTGCACCGGATGCACAGGGAGAAGCTGCCGTTCAGCCCCGAGTGCCCAGCTGCTCCCCAGTATGAGCTCTCCCAGCAGTACCTATGAGTTGGGATGCTCAAGGACTGTCCCCTCACCCAAGAACATCTGCCCTGGGGGAACCAGACGGGCAAAGGCTGGGTCAGAGCCGCAGCAGACCTCCCCATGAGCCCTCCTCAAGGCTGGTCACCTTGAGGAGGGACTCCTGAACCGCTGAACTGGGACAGCCTAGAGGGTCTCACTCTGAAACACAGATATCTGCAGCAAGGAAAAATCAGTAATCCCATAATTCCCAGCAAGCCCCCCTCCTCTGAAATCATTGCAACCTAACCTGATACCCTGACCATGGCAGTAAAAATCCCTGGAGTTGGGCAGACCAGGGACCAGTGGGGCTTGCAGCTTCCCTGGCCCCTGCAGCTCCCATGGGAGCAGCACTCACAAATGCCCCTGTAAGGGACTCCCAGTCTGGGAGCCTAAGCATCCTCAATGGCATTTCCAGCCCTGAACCTCCCCCTTTTACCCCTCTCCACGAGGGTGCAGTCACAGGGGTTTGGGGCTGCTCTGCACTGTTCAGGGCTGGCATCACCCATCTCTGAGCATCCACAACTGAACAGCATCCCTGAGCTGGCTCCATCAGGCAGCCTAAGGAAAACATTGCCATCCCTGGCAAGAAGCAATGATGGACCCAGAAAGAGCGTCTCAGGCCCTGGGGTGTCAGGGTGGGAGGGACCCACTGCATCCACTACCAACTAAACCTGGAAGTCCCTAAAGAAATGCCCTTCTTGGCTTCAAAATCTTCATGGAAAGGGTGGTCAAACACTGGCATACCAGTAGTCACCATCCCTGGGGGGATTTAAAAGACACATTTGGCATTTGGGAACATGGTTTAGTGGTGGTCTTGGCAGTACCGGTGCAATGATCTTAAAAGCTCCCTTCTAACTTCAGTGGTTCCATGACTGGTGAGACCCACAGGGTGCAAATGGACTGGGGCGACCTGAACAGCAACAGGTTTTGAAAAGGGTCCTGCTGGCACTTGGGCCCTGTGGCATCAGTGCCTGTTCTAAGGCCATTGAGGACCCCGCTGCACCATGCTGAACCCCATGCACACTGCCCAGGCCACCAGGCTGTGCTCAGGGGACTGGATCACAGGCTGGATGAGGTTGGAGGCACTTCTGGAGGTCATCCTGCCCAGTCCCTGCTCCCTCAGGGCCACACAGAGCCAACTGCTCAGAATGTGTCCCGGCAGCTTTTGAGTCTCTCCACGGGTGGGGACTCCACCATCTCCCTGAGCACCTGCACCAGTGCTCAGCACCCTTGCAGGGGAAAAGTGTGTCCTGATGCTCAGAGGGCCCCTCTTGTATGTCAGTTTGTGCCCACGGCCCCTGGGTCTGTCCCTGGGCACTGCTGAGCAGAGCTTGGCTCCATCCTCTTGGCAGAACCCTGTCAGTGGCCAAGGATGGCACATTCTGCTGGGAGAAGGGGGAGGCCACCCCATGGACAAGGTCCCTTGCTTGAACTCTCTGAGGAGAAACAAATCAACCTCTCTCAGGGTGGCACAGGCTAATTGAGGTAGCACATCGGAGGGAGAGGCAGAGCGCACGAGATCTTCATCTGCATTTCAGTGCAGGGTTCAGGCCAGCAGAAAGATATCAGCCGCAGGACCACCCCCAGAAGAGCCCCAAAAACTGCTGCAGTGCCAGTGGGCTCAGCAAGGACCCAGCTAATGCCTGAGTCATCCCATGGAGACGTGGCTCGTGGCCTGATCCTGATCCTGCACCTCCTTACCCAACAAAAAAACATACCAAGGTGCCTCCTGGCACAGGGAGCAGCTTGAGGACTCCAGACCTGCGCTCCCCCTGCCTGAGAGATTCCGCCCCAGGCAAGCACTAAGCCAAGCTCCTGCAAAGACTGCGCTGTTGCAGAGTCCCTCCTTGCTCCTGCTGACCCCATGACACGGTTTCCTCACATCCTTGTGATCCTACCCAGTATAGGAGGGAACCACCTGCATCCTCCACTGCCACCTGGAGCACGATTTGGTGACTCAGGCAGGGAAATGGAGCCAGCTCCCTCAGACTACAGTGGGACACAGCTCAAGTCCTGGAAGAGGTCATGGCTAAGCTGGGCCTGGGACACAGCTCAAGTCCTGGAAGAGGTCATGGCTAAGCTGGGTCTAGGTTTAGTTCAGCATTTCAATCAGTCCTTGGATCCCAGTGGAGGATGCTGTGGGGCTGGAGGGGCACTGGCCTCATCCTTCCACCACCATGCCGGCAAAGCTAGCTGCCAGGCATTCTTTTGGAGGCATTTGGGAACCTGGAGGAAGGCAGGGATGTGGCTGCTGCACAGAGCAGTTCCAGCTACAAGCTGATTAAACATTTCCTCCATCTCAGATAGAGCCTCTGATTTCAAGCATCAGCATGTTTCTGATTATTTGGTAGAAATTCAGCTGAGGGGGGGAAGGGGAGGGGTGGGAAAGCCCACTGGAAAGGTGGGAAAATCAACTGAAAAATACCATCCAAACTAGCACTGGGCACATCCCAGCACTGTTGGTATTTGGGACTGGCCTCATCCTGCATCCAGCTGCCTCTTTTGGCCTGGCAGCCCCCTGAGAGGACATGGAAGGACAGGCATATGGGAAAACATGTCATTAATCCTCAAGGGTTTAAATCCAAGTGAGGGCTCACCATTCCTCGTAACCTCCAGCCATCAGAGGTACCTGCTGGCATCCTGGTCACACAGGGACACCATGGCCGTGTGTGCTCCTGATGCCCTCCCCAGCCCAAGCAGGAGGAGGGAGGATTTGAAGGGTCAGGGGTTATGGCATGGCACAGCTGATCTATGCCCAAAACAGCCTTTCCCAAAACACCCTATTTGGACCACTTGTCCCTGTCAACATCAGCTCAGCTCCGTCCTTGGCACCCACCTCACAAACCAAGCATTGGAGGGGCTGTTATTTGAATATTTGTGGGGTTTAGCCCAGTTCCCCACTTTTGGGATGCCTGGCTCATGCTTTTTGAACACCTAAAGACACCAATGCAGGCTTCCCTCTGGTTCCTCCCCATCTGACCCTCTCAGCCACAAGGAACATTTGTTGGTGAGAGGAGACCAACAGCACCCCTGTGGCTACACAGCCATGAGCCCCATCCCCACTGGTGACAGACTGAAGCAGAATCAGGACCCTAAAACACCCCAAAGTGTCCCCAGACAGTACTGAATAACAAAAGCTTGCATGACACAGCACATCCTGGGATTACACACCCCACTAAGGAGCCAAATAAGAGGCACAGACCCACAGGACAAGGTTGGCTCCACTAGGACAGGAATACCAGGGAACAGCCTGTCCGTGAGAGAAGACCTGCAGTCCCAAGGAGGATCTGTAGTAGAGATGAGAAGGAAACCCCTGCTACGCATGGAAACATCCCCCCGGTACCCACGGCACAGTGGATCCCAGGTTGTTGCAGAGAAGGACGTTGGACCCTCTGCAACTGCCCAGGCGTGGGAGAAAGAGATTTTTCCAGCTTTTGCCAACACAAGGACAGCTTGGAGGCCTCAGGGATGCCCAGGCCTTGCAGGCAACTATCAAAGATAAGAGACAAAGGTTTTAAAGGGCAGAAGGGATGGAAAAGGGATCACAGAGGAGGGAGAAGAAAGAGTGAGTCAGCTCAGAGCTGCAGCATGGTGGGGAACAGCACATGGGCTTCCTTCACTGGCTTTGACCTTCCCCATAGAGGACACCCCAGGACACTGGGACACAGCAGGGACTTGGGCCATGTAGTCAGTGCTGGGGCTACTGCAGAGAGAACAAATGGTGCAGAGGAGAAGGTACCTCAAGCCTACTCCAGGACTGAAACTGCACTACAAGGAGACCCCTCAACCCAACTCAGACCCCCCCAGTGCTGCCCACACTGGGTCCTGCCTCTCCCCACCCCAGAAGCAGGGCATGCTGTGCCATGCTCCTGGGTCCTGTGGGACAGTGGGTGCCCCACTCCTCAGGGAAGCCTTCAGGGCTTCCACACCAGCCAAGCCCACTGCTATCTATCCTACGTTTTATGGTTTATCTTGGACAGTACTCCAGTGCCTGCAGTCCCCAAAGACTTCTTGGACACCCCTCGAAGCAGAGCTTGCCAGAAGATGTGCTGGCCAGACCCAGGACCCCGTGAGGAGCATCCACTTCACCTGACCAGGGCCTCATTGCACAGGATAAGTCTCAAGGGCAGGACGAAAGGGGCCCCCTGCCCTCGCCACCCTCCAGGAGGAGACAGGGAGAGGACAGGCCGTGCCAGCAAGCCTGGAGGAGTAGGAGCAGAGCTGCCCCAGGCCCAACTCCATGAGCCCCACATGCTCTCAGCCCTACTCTTCTCTCCCATTGTATTCTTCCCAAGTTGCATCCCCCCAGAGCTGGGACCCCCTCTCCCCCAGTCCTGCCCCAGCTTCGCTGCAGCACAACGTGACAAGTGCCCACACGCCAGATAACCAGTTCTGAGGAACGGATTTACTCTGATTCTCTCCTGCTTAATATCCTTCAGATGTTCCTGGTTGTCTTTCAGCAGCAACTGGCCCTGCTCAGGCTGCTTTCCCTGCCTGATTTCTATTCAGAATGTATATAATGTATGTTCTATACACATCAGTACAGTGTCACAATCGTGCACCCAATGCTTCCTGCTCCCTCATTCTGCCACTCTGAGTCCCAAAGCCACCATGAGCCCAGTCCCCAGAGGTGCCCACAGTGCCCAGCACTGCAGGGCCTACTCCCACACCCCAGTCCTAAGGTACACATGTGGCCCAGCTGCTGCAGGAAAACTGGAACTTGGAAATTTTCATCCTCTGAAGCATCTCACAGATACACAAAAGAACCAGCGAGGTGTCAAAGGAGCTGGAACAAGTCACAGGGCTGAGCAGGAGCCAGGAATAGCACCCAGGAGCCTGGGCCACAGGTGCTGGGAAGGACCACGGCGTGGGCAGCCAGACCCTCACCTCAGGCTGCCTCAAAGCAGCTTTGGTGGATATAGATGGCAAGAGGTTCACTGTTGCAGAAACGGCGAGCAGTGAGGGAAGAATGTACTCAAATCAGTATGATTTATAGGCACACTTCGTTTATTGTAGTACAATGTAGTGCTTATATCTCACAAACTCATACATATGTATAAAATCACATATTTGTCTTTTACCTATTGGTTCTATGCTAAAGGTTACATTTGCCTAAGTCCACCCCACAAGTCCATGGGAAAAAGAACTATGATAAGCAAGAAAGGAATAAACCACCTGGTGTTCTTGCCTCTGCTATGCCAGGAGATACTCTCCCACACACAGATGTGGCCGATCCATGTCTCTCTGGACAACAGCCCTTCACCTATTAACCATTTCCCAACAGTTCACAGCCTTGAACAGCCTTTCCTACCTGGCTCTGGCTCAACTCTGCTAAGAAAACACTTCACCAGTCTCACTTCTGTACACATTTACAGCAATAGCATTTGTGTCCCCACAGAACTGGGGAGAATCCAGCCTTTGGCATCCAAGTGCCCGGACACTATGGACACCCAAACTGGGGACAAACTGAAAACTCCTCAGTGACTTGCAAAATGCAACACAAAAAACTCCCCATCATCAGGTTTCAGTTTGCTGCATGTGGTCTGCAGAAGTCCTTCAGAAGGAAAGCAGGGGCTGGAAAGCACCAACTTTGACACATGTGAGGATGCAGATCAACCTCTGACCCTGTTGTGAGCTACAGCACTGAGGATGGGGCCAAGGCTCTCAGAGGATTACACTTGTGGGCAGCTCTGACAATTTCTGGCTCCAGGTGAGAGCCCAGAAAGATCATGGAAAGATGCCCAAACAATATTTTTGAAGCATAACAACAGTGCTTGTCCAGTGTCTTGAGTTGGTTCAGAAGAGCCGAATGAATTTCAGCCTGGAGAAGAGAAGGTTTTGGAGAGACCTGAGAGCCTAAAGTGCCTAAAGTGGCTCCAAGAGAGCTGGAGAGGGACTTTGGACAAGGGTCTGGACTGAGAGAACAAGGGGCAATGGCTTCCCACTGCCAGAAGGCAGGGTTAGATGGGAAATTGGGATTAAATTTTTCCCTGTGAGGATGAGGAGGCCCTGGCACAGGTTGCCCAGAGAAGCTGCAGCTGCCTCATCCCTGGAAGTGTCCAAGGCCACGTTGGCAGGGTTTGAAGCAACCTGGGCTAGTGGAAGGTGTCCCTGCCCATGGCAGGGAGTGGAATGAGATGATTTTTAAGGTCCTTTCCAACCCAAACCATTCTGGGATTCTATGATTCATAGTTGTGCTAGATGTGCTGGGGTCATCCACAGAAAAGGGAGGGAGGAGACCCCTCACCTTTCATGAGAATTACAGAAACACCTGCTCAGTCAGGAGCCCCCACCTCTTGAGATGCCTCTGGGGAGGAGGGAGGTCACCTCATCCTCCTTCCACATTGGGTCAGGACATGGCAGGGGCTGCCTGTGCCCAAAGCAGCGTGTCACGAGCTTCCAGGAGGTCCAGACAAGCAGGGCTGGTGCTCTCAGGTTAGGACAGTGATGGCTGGGTGCAGCCACCAGCTTGCCAAGGTGCCAGAGCACCAAAGCCTGTGCCCAGGGAGGGGACCAACAGCTGGAGCTTCCATTGCAAGCCAAGAACATCTCTGCAGCTCGGGACTGACACACCTGACAGTCAGACTTGGGAAACGCTGATGAGGGAAAACATCTTCTCTCCCTCCCCCCCGCACTGCCCTTCTTCCACACCATTAATCCCAGCCCTGCTCCAGCCCGTGGCTGCCTCGCAGCGTTGCTGTGAATCAGCAGCAGCCAAACACTGACTCAGAGGTGAGGCTCTGTATGCAGCTGATGCGGGAGCCTCGGGCCCCACAGCCTCCTACAGGGCAGCTCTGCCAACCTCATCCAGCCACCCCCCCACACACACACCCCGCCTCTGCAAGCCCCGGGGGGCAGCAGCATCCCCTCAGTGTGGAAGGAAATGGTGCTTCAAAAGATCATTTAAACACTCAGCTCAACGCAGGGAGCAGCTCCACCCATACCCCAGCCTGACAAGCCTTTAACAGTGACTGTGATGGAGAGGAGAGGGGGATAAGTCTCCTCTCCCAGGGCCACAGAGATCTTTGAAGGCTGGAGCACCTCTGCTATGGAGAGGTTGAGAGTGCTGTCAGTGTTCAGCCTGGAGAAGAGAAGACTGTGTGGAGACCTTAGAACACCTTCCGGTACCAAAAGGGGGCTTATAAAAAACAGGGGGAGAGACTTTTTACATGGAGAAATAATGACAAGACAAGGGGCAACTGTTTCAAACTAAAAGAAGAAAGATTTAGATTGCATGTTAGGGAAAAATTGTTCCTTGTCAGGGTGGGGAGGCTCTAGAACAGGTTACCCAGAGAAGCTGTGGCTGCCCCATCCCTGGAAGTGTAGAAAGGCCAGGTTGGATGGAGCTTGGAGCAACCTGGGCTAGTGGATGGTGTCCCTGCCCATGGCAGCCTGTTCCATACAAGATGGGCTCTAAGGTCCCTTCCAACCCAAACCATTCTGTGATTCTGCAACTCCTCTCATGCACAGTCACCTGCACCAGGGCTTTATCCTTAGATAGAGAGGTGTTCTCCATCATCTCACTAAACCTCCTTCACCCTAGTCTGGGCTGTTGTTGTCCCTGTCCTAAGCAGCCAGGGCAGAGCTCCTTCTGCTTTCCCACTGTTTCAAGCTCCACAGCTCACCCCTGTCCCCAGGCCACCATGACCCCTCCACAGTACCAACCCTCCACAGATCCAGTATCAGAGGCAGCTCAGCCTTACCCGGAGAAGGCAACACCGAGGGTGGGTCGCTCAGCCCAGGACAACAGCTCTCTGTGGTCACCATCCAACCAGCAGGACCTGCCTCCACCCCAATGGGGGAGTGCCTGCTCAGGTCCATCAGGTTCCAGCCTTGGTCCTTCCAAAAGTGATCTGGAGGCCCTTGAGAGCAGCAGGCCTCCAGAGTCAGTGCAGCACGGCAAAGCTGCCCAGGGAGGTCCCTGCAGCCCCTGCACCAGCCCCAGCATCTCTTCTCTGCTCAGCCCGAAAGAGCAGAACCCAGTGGGCAGAGGCAGCTGGGCACAGAGTGCTGCTGGGGTCAAACAAAACTGCACTGGGTTCCTCCTCCTGCCTTCAGAGTCTTGGCTGTTCCCTGACAGCCTGATCCACCTACCCTTGCTGCCTGTAGCTGGATGGACCTTGGGGTTCACTCCTCCTCAGTCCGGCTCCTGCAGGTCCTTCTTAGCTGGGACAGCACAGCTTTGTGATCACAGAACCAAGATTTATGGCCTGGTGCCAAACTTTCTCAGACCCCTCATCCCCACACACTTGTCTCAAGCCCCCTCTCTATGTCCCACTGTTCCTCAGGTCAGTCACACAGACGGATGTTTCAGCCTCCAGGTCTTTTTCCAGACAGGCACAATTTCTTCCGATGTTCTTCATTTACAGCAAAGCAGTTTGCCTCCAATTCCTACACTGGGCTCCTCTGCCCAGCAAACACACATGCACACAACAGAAAGGACTGAAGCACAAGAGCACAGGCATCACATCCCATGGGCACCCTGCAGGCAGGACTCAATTCCTGCAGTAGGTACTGGGGTGCTGGGAGAAGCTTCATTGCTCCCCTGACACCATCAACCACCTCATCCCATACTCCCTGTAGCCACAAGGTGCTTGCAGGCATCGTCCCTCTGTACATGCATGAGCCTCACACCACACGTCCATCCACGTCCCCCCTGCACACATGCAGTCCCACAGGCCCCACTGCCCCCAACCCAGCCTTTGCCCATCACCTCCAAGCCTGCTACCTCCCACCCCTTTGCCAGGAGTGGCTGAAAAGGAGATGTCAGACTAACAGAACACAATGTTCTCCTGCCCAGCAGGATGACATGAGCTCAAGAACATCCCAGTAGGAACATGAAGGATAGTCTGAGCAGTCCATCTTCACCAGACACCTTTCTTCCCAGCCTGGGAGTGGGCTTTGCACTGGCTCAGGTGAGCTGTGCCACCCTGTCCTGACAACCACCCCACGGCTGTCCCACCCCATGGCAGCACAGCACCAGGAGGAGCCAGCTCCTCACTGAGTCCTGTGTTCAGTTCTGGGCCCTTCACTTCAATAAAGACATTGAGAGGCTGGAGCGTGTCCAGAGAAGGGAAACAGAGCTGGGGAAGGGTCTGGAGCACAACTCTGATGAGAAACCAGCTGAGGGAACTGGAGGGGCTCAGCCTGGCGAAAAGGAGGCTCAGGGGGGACCTTTGCACTCTCTACAACTCCCTGAGAGAAGTGGAGCCAGGTGGGGGGCTGGCTCTGCTCCCAGGGAACAAGTGACAGGACAAGAGGACATGGCCCCAGGTTGTACCATCGGAGGTTCAGGCTGAACATCAGGAAGAATTTCTTCATGGAAAGGGTGGTCAGGCATTGGAAGGGCTTGCCCAGGAAGGTGGTGGAGTCACCATTCTTGAAGGTGTTCAAGGAATGACTGGACGTAGCACTCAGTGCTCTGGGCTGGGTAACAAGGTGATGATCAGTCAAAGATTGAACTTGATCTTGGAGGTCTTTTCCAACCTTAATGATTCTGTAACTAAAGTAGGGAAGAGCAATGAGGTCTGAATCTGCCAGTGGAAGAGATCACCATCGACTGACCGTGGAAGGCTGTTCTCAGCAGAGACACATTAATTCCTATCCCTCTTGCACAAGTGATAGGTCTAGCCTGCCTGGCAATGCAGGGCAGGAAGGGCTCATCCAGGCTGTCTGGACCAGCCCGTTCCTGGGGAGAGTCCCTTAATTCACTGTAGGGCTTTGATGGTGACTTCAGACACCTTTGTCCAAACAGGTGGTTGCTCTCCAGCCCCAAGCCAGCCTGGCAAGCTCAGGCGGTTGAGTTGGTGTGTTCAGCTCCACTGACCAGACCTGGAGTTCCCAGCGCATGCCAAGGCGGTGAAAACGAGCCAAATCCAGGGTTGAGGCAGCCACTGAGCACCACTGAAGCAGACAGTGGCTCATCACTGACACGGAGTATGACAGCCAGGCTGGACCTGCTCAGTGAAGAACTGGGTCAACTTGGGAAAAAACCAAAAGCAAAGGCACCAGAGATGGGATGATCCTGTGGGAACACAATTCAAATGAGTGCAGTGATTCTGTGTAACACCTCCAAAAGCTTTGGGATCCACCACATGGAAGGAGCCGGTAGTGTGGGGCTATCCCACCTACCTGCATGCGGCTGGCGAAGCTGCTCTGCTGCAGCCAGCTCAGCCTTAATTGACAAGTGTTGAATCCTTGTTTGGGCAATTATGTATTTACATTATGTCAGCAGTTGCCAACAGCCCAGACATCTGCTTGCTCATCATGCCCAAATCAGGCATCGCAGAGACATCTGACCCTGGAGCAGGATGCTGGGCTTCTGCACACACAGCTGACAGGCAGCAAAGGGCCTCTTTTCACAAATGCTCTGTCTTCCCCTGGCATCTCCTGTGGGGGATGGACAGTGACCTGCTGCCCCTGGGGCCATCCCCTGCTTCAGAGTTAATAAAGCAGCCTGAGCTTATTCCACAAAACTACACCCTGGGAGTCGAGATCAGCATCCCTCTGGCTCCAGAGGCATTGTGCCACGTGTCAAAAACAAACCAGGACGGAGTTGGAGGGGGGAAAAAGAAGCCAACAAGTTGACAGGGAATTGTCCCCCGAGTCAGCCCAGAGTCAGGCAGAGATGGCAACTCAGCACCACTCAGTTCAGCTGGCAGCACCAAGAGCAGCTGGGGCAGAGTCCGCCCTGAGAGACCCAACCCTCCTTCCAGCTCGCTCCTGCCACACTCTGGCCCCAGCCCTTTTGGCACCACTCAAAAACAGGGAAGAGGAGCATGACCTCTGCTGTATGCCAAGGGGACAGAGCTGACGTGCCTCCTCCAAGCCTGCCAGGATGCAAAGGCAGAGCATTCTCCTTCCTGCTCCCCCACACAGCAGGACATGGTCCTTTTGCAAGGCCCAGGAAATTTGGGGCCATTTTGAACAAGGTTTCACTCCTACCCTTTTGAATGACGCATCCCAGCTGAGTAAATAAGTTCAGGAATAAGTTGCTGTGACCCCTTGGAAGCCAAGAAACACCTTCCCCAACCTCACTAATGTGGAAATGAAGATCTCACAGCTGGTGAGCCAGGAGAGCAGTCTTTCAGCCCCTGGAAACACCTTGTGCCTCTCCAGATGGAAGTGCAGCCCATTCACCACACAAGAGTGAGATGAAAGAGCCAGTGCATGCTGCAGCTTCTGGTCCCCCCCTGTCCCCTGTTTCTCCCTCTGCACCCACAGGCTCCCCTGGAGCACATGGGACGGGACCAGCAGCACTGCCACAGCATGTCACGTGCCACCACTGAGCCTGGGTGCTGCAACATCATCTTCAGGGCAGAGCACAACCTGCCTGCTTAGTGCTCTGGGGGCTCCTCCACCTTCCCTGGCACCCACGGGTCCCTCCAGTCTCACCTGCACTGCCCTCACAAAGCCAAGCCTTACTGATGCCCTCAGCACCATCTCGGCCTTGCCTGCCCAGCTCAGCCAGGGCAGCAACTCCGGAGTCCCAGGAGGTGCCACAGGGCTGATGCTATTCCATCCAGAGCTCTCCATTTTCAGCCCCAATTGCCTCACACTTCAGCTCCTTCCCTGTGACAGCCACTTGGGAGTACAAGCACAAGTGTCTCCCTGTCACCAGTGATGGAAAACCATGCCCTGCTCCCAGGTAGAGCCTTGGCTCCCTGACAGCCATCCCTGCTGCTCACCAGTCCCCTCCCTGACTGGGGACACTGCCATGTAGCACCTTTGTGCCAGTACAGCTCCAGCAGCCTGCAGGCTCACAAGGACGCCAAAACTCATCCCAGACCACAGGATCTCACCAGCAGTGTGGCAGCTCTGCCACTCAGGAGCAACAGGCACATCAAGGACAGATCCCCTTGGCAGGATCCGACAGCAGCCCCTGTGCCTGAAATCATGCAGCCCACTGCTCCAGGGGAGAATCCAGGCAGGTCTGGAAGCCTCCATTGAGGCTTCTTGCACAGGAAAAGGCTGCCCAGCTTGTCCCCTCAGTCACTCCAGGCAGCCCTGTAAAACCAGGAATGTGCCTCCTCCAGACAAACATTGACCTTTCAAAAGGAATGTGGAGTTAGGAGTACACCAGGAGTGGAGAGATTTATGATGCTGTGCTGCATCTAGGGCTTCCAGCTCATTCAGCAAAGTCCAGCAAGAAGTACTGGCTGGACAGAAGGCCGGGTAGAGCAGGTTGCTCAACACTCAGCGCTCAACATCCTCCAACACAATGGCACGTGATGAACCAGCCCTGTGGAGGCGCTGAAGGCTTTAAGCCACCACTTAAAGCAACCTCCCCATCCTCCAGTCCCCAAGCAGCCATCAACAGCTCCTTCCCATGCTGTGGGATGTCATCTGAACCAAGGACTCCCCAAGTGCCTTATGAACACCTGTCCTTGGGAAGGTCATAAAGAAACAGGACCCAAGACCACAATATACCAGACAAGGTTACAGTTACCCTGAGGGACAGCTCCAAGCAGGGATGCCTGAGCAGTGCAGCCATTGACACTTCCCCAAACCCTTCTGCACCACCCACCCCTCCTGGATCACCCTCAGCATCCCTGTCCCGACACAACCACCGCCTAAGGAGTATCAAAGGCACCCAGGCTTCAACAGCACAACTGCCCCAGAGAGGAAACAGGTTCGCACAGCATTCCACAGCCAGCACACCCACAGCTCCCAGCCCAGCCAAAGGGTTGCAGGGAGTCTCAGGGGGCAGGAGCCTTGAGGCTCCCACTTTTGGCCCTGCTTCCCAGAACAAGGCAGACAAGCAGCGCTGAGGTAGAAGCCTCAAACAAAAGGGACAACAGAGCTTCAAGACATCTTCCTTCCTCAGGGAACGGTGTTGGTGATCTTGGGCAGAGAAACCCCGAATCAAGGTTTGCGATACCCAGAGATACCCTAGAGTGCTCTTTGGCTCCAGGACAGTGTGGTGCAGGCAGTAGGAGCTCCCATTATGCTGCCTGGGAGGACGTGGGCAATGCAGGAGCAGGCAAGGAGCAGTTCAGGAAGCAATGCAGGCAGGGATGTGCTGGGAATGGTACCCGGAAAGCTCCACCTCTGCCAGTTGCTTAGCAACCAGCATCCCGCAGGAGCCACCTCGCCCTCACGTCCCTGCCAGCAGCACCAGCTCTGCTGCATCAGCTCTGGCAGCAGACATGAAACCAGAAACCACCACCTGGTACCCACCAGCTAC
This sequence comes from Lophotriccus pileatus, assembly GCA_035583135.1. Taxonomy (NCBI): domain Eukaryota; kingdom Metazoa; phylum Chordata; class Aves; order Passeriformes; family Tyrannidae; genus Lophotriccus; species Lophotriccus pileatus. Next base: position 1,208,936 of record JAWWES010000051.1, read on the forward strand.
CCCCTTCCCACTAAAGCACTGAAACCTCCCCTACGTCTGTCCCTGCTTCCCACTGAGCCCCGTGGTTCAGCCCCCAGCCCCACCTCAGAACAACGGCCTTCAGGAAAGGGAGCAATGCTTTTAGATAAGAAAGATCTCCCACCTCAGGTCCAACTGCTGCTTCCAGAAGCTGACAAATGCTAGACAGGAAAAGGACACGTGGAAATGCCTTCATGCCACTTGAGCACATCTCAAGCAGCCAGACCAGATGGCTGGGAATGAGTATAGAATCCCAGAATGGTTTGGGTTGGAAAGGACCTTAAAAATCATCCAGTTCCACCCCCCTGCCTTGGGCAGGTACACCTTCCACTAGCTCCAATATGTCCTGTCCAACCTGGCCTTGAACACGTCCAGGGATGGGGCAGCCACAGCTTCTCTGGGCAACCTGTGCCAGGGCCTCCCCAACCCCACAGGGAAAAATTTCTTCCCAATATCCAATCCAGTCCTGTCCTCTGGCAGTGAGAAGCCATTCCCCCTTGTCCTGTTACTCCAGGCCCTTGTCCAGAGTTCCTCTCCAGCTCTCTTGGAGCCACTGTAGGCACTGGAAGGGGCTCTAAGATCTCCCTGGAGCCTTCTCTTCTCCAGGCTGGACAGCCTGTTTCCATTGCAGAAGTGCTCCAGCCCCTGGAGCATCTTTGTAGCCCCCTCTGGACTGACTCTAACAGCTCCATGACCCTACTGTTCCAGGTGGGGTCTCACCAGAGCAGAGCAGAGGGACAGAATGGCTGGGTCCTGTCCAGCCTCTCATCCACCAGCCCCCCAAGTCCATCTCCTCAGGGCTGCTCTCAACCCACTCTCCTCCCAGCCTGTATTTGTGCTTGGGATTGCCCCAGTCCAGGAGCAGGAACTTGCCCTTGGCCTTGTTGAATCTGCTGGCCTGTCCAGGTCCCTTCCCTCCAGCCCCAGCTCTGTGTCATCAGCAAAGCCGCCGAGGGAGCATCGATCCCACTGTCCGTGTCACCGACAGGGACCTCAAACAGCCCCGGTCCCAACACTGACTCCTGATGATACCACTTGTCACTGGCTCCACCTGGACATCGAGCCCTTGACTACAACTCTTTCAGTGTGACCACCCAACCAATTCCTTATCCACCAAGTTGCCCATCTGTCAAATCCGTGTCTTCAGTTTAGAGACATGGATGCCACGCAGAACAGTATCCAATCCCTCACACAAGTCCAGGTAGATGACATGTGTTGCTCTTTCCTCATCCATTAGTGCTGTAACTCCATGTCGGAAGGGCAGAAGGGCCATATGTCTGAGCCCTCCTGGGCTCTGGTCAGCATCATCCTTCACACCTCGCTTCCTCCTGGAAGTCCCTGTGCTGCAAAGGGCAAATCACAAGCCTCAGCATCCCTGTTGCTCCCCAACTAACTGACAGAGGCCAACATGCATGGGAAAATCCCTCCAAACGTCTCAAAATTTCTTTCCAGGGAAGAAAATGCTACAAGTTCACAGGAAGAAGATCAACAGATCAATAAGTGAAACAGGCAGGAGCTCAACAAAGAGAATTCCTCTTGCAAACACCTTTTTGGACACTGCTTGCAATTTACGAGCTGCTGCTCATCTCCCTTCCAAGGGAAGACAGATTGCCTGGCTGGAAAGAGGAGCAGGAAACTGCCATATTAACCATGGAAAATCATAACTGGAAAATAGACCTTCTGGGGCTTCTTTAAACTATTCCCAGCACTGGTGTCCCTAGCAGAGGCCTGACCTCTCACAGGTCAGAGCTAGAGAATAAAACCAAGCTCTCCCTTTGACTTGGCATCCCAAAATCTAATCACCAGTGCTGCAAGAAATCAATACACCCACCAGCACATTGCCTCAAGGCCTCATTAAAAAAGTGCAGGGGCTTCCATGAGCTTCCCACTCAGGTAACAGCCCCCTTACTCCTTGGCACTGCTGGCAGTGACCCTGTGTGTGAAAGGAGCCTGAAATACCCGCAGCTGGCTCTCCAGAGGCTGCTCCCCAAAAGGTCCCAGCTTCCCGTGCATTCCCAGGGCCATGCTGACAGCAGGGGAGACATTCCCTACTAGTGTATCAATGCACTGGATGCTGGGGCACAGCATACCATGTCAGCTCACTCACCAGCACCACCAAAACCAAAGGTTTTTCAGTGAAGTGGAGGAGAATATCTTAGGTGTGTGTGTGGGGGGGGTTTGTTTGTTTTTTAAGATATTTTATGCTACAAAATGACTACTGCCATAGGGATTTTAAACCAAATAAAAAAAAAACAGAAACCCATTCTTCTTTGAATGCAGGTTCAGCAAGGCTCAGGGGGCTGGTCACAGGTCCCAGCAGGGCCAGGGCAGCCACCAGGAGCCTGGCAGACTGCTCTGCCAAGGCTCACAGTGGTGCATGACATGCAGCCAGCACTGGCTCCTGCCAGAGACCGAGGTGCTGACACCTCTCCAAGCGCTGCCTTGATCCAGTCCTGACACTACAAACAATGCCACTGTTTGGCATTTATTCCATTTGCTTTGTATTACTCCCAAAGACAAAGCTGAAAATTCCGTTTTTTCACTCTTTAACTGGCAGTTCAAGTCTGATTCACCCTTTGGCTGCGAGCAGCCCCAGCAGCCCTGGCAGCAGCACCCAGTGCCCACAGGCAGCCAGGGGGGTGTGAGTCCATTCCCACCTCCCCACACATCTGCCCACACTGATCCCAGCCTGAGTGTGACACCAGGTTTGACATTTCCTTGGAATCCCTTTCATCCCTGGCCCAGCTCCTGAGCCCTGCCAGCGGGGTGGCAGGAAGCTGAGTCATTCAGACAGTGCACAGACACCATCCTGACAAACAGCTGGACAAACCCATTCCAGGGTCAACTGGGGGAGATGAACGGAGACACCCAGTTCTCACCGCAGAGCTGCTCCAGCCTCGTGTTCCCCCACCCAGTACCCTCCAGGCCTCACCCCTGGAGGGACCCACCACATCAGTCTCCCAGGCACTGGGCAGATATTTTCTCGGAAGCAAATATTGCTGGTTTTCCCTCACTCTCCCCCAACCCTTCGATTTTACCTCCTGGACAATCCTGAGCAGAGCAGTTGTTTTTCTTGGCTGTTTAATCTCTCCCCGGCTCCCAAAGGATGTTCACTCATTGCCTGCAAAAGCTCAGCTACCTTTGATGTGTCTCAAATTCTACCCCCAGGCAGGTGACGAGTATTCAGGGAACTTGGGCAATTAAATGACAACAGAAGGAAGGGAGAAGCTTAAAAATAAATAAATAAATAAATAAATAAATAAATGGGAAACAAAAAGAAAACTGAGCAAAGCCCCTCCTTCCTACCCCACCCAAGGGCAGAGCTCTGAGATGAGCAAAGCCCCAAGGCGGGCAGAGCCTCCTGCTTTGAGAGGAAGGTCCCCACCTAGACACCCTGAGCACAAAGCCCTGCTCCCAAAAAACAGGGTGCTGCACCCAGGCCAATACTGGGAGCAGGGACCCCCAGCACCACAGCCAGCCTGGGAGATGGGATCCAATCACCACAGCTGGGCTGGGAGTTGGGATCCCACAGCTGGGCTGGCCCCACTACAACACACCAAACAGAGGTCCTGGACCATGGACCAGGCCAAGAAAACCAGGACAGAGGGTAGCATGGCTCCTGGCCTCCCAGCTGAATTGGGAATTCCTCAGCCAGGATGGAGGACACAAAGCCGGTGGTGTCTCCAGGCTCAGCCAGGTCAAGCCCAGGGTGAAACCCTCTGTCCTGCCCAGCCTTGCCTGGCAGCAGGCCTGCTGAGCATGGAACAGTGACACCACAGCTGCCAGGAGCACGAGGCTCCAGTGCTGTCATCACCACATGAGGGGGGACAAGATGCCTCCCACACCTCACAGCCATCCCAATGGATGTTCCCCACTTCCCATGTGGCTTCCAGATGGTAGGCAGGACTCATCCTGCAGCTAGGAGGAACAGAGGGGGCAGCTACCAGGGGATGCCCTGGGCTGGGTATGCAGGAAAGGGTGGTCTTGCCCAGAAGAGGTGCTGGATGGGTGATGGCCATGTGGGGACACAGGCAGGACTGCAGCCCTGTCAGAGTGGCAACACGCTGCCCACACTTCTAGGCTAGCACATCACTGTGTGCCTCTGCTTATCAGTCCCTGGTCACTCCTTGGGGACCTGAAGGTGGCCTCTGATGGGTCCCTTCTAAAAAAGGAGAGAAGCCTGGACTTTTCACAGAGATGGAGCTGCCCATCTCAGTCACCAGGTGGATCAGCTAAGTGGTGGCAAGTCCAGCTATCCCCCCAGACAGCACCATCCCACTGGGACCACCACAAGGGCGATCTCCTTGGACATGGCTCTGGAGCATGGACCCCTAATCCATTGCTGAAGCACCCACACCCATCCAACTCTACCCAGCCTGCCCCAGTCTCAGGGCATCCACTGCTGCAGCCACAGCCACCAGGAGCCACTGGTGAGAGTGCTCCATCATCAAGGCCCCTTGGGACAGGGCAGCACACACATGGCTCAGCACTGTGTCCCCTCCAACAAGTCAGGGACTGTCAGTGGCGGTGTTACTGGTGGCAGCAAAAGGGTGGGACACGAAGCGCCCGGCACGGCCACAGCATCTGCCACATCAACGTCTCTGTCTCCCTGGCAACCCGGCAACTGGCCTTCTCACTTGCAGCTGAGCAGCCTTGTGCACAAAAGCCATGTTGAATCTGTAGCAGGATTATGGCAGCCCTCTCTTTCCCTCATCCTCCCAAATGAATCCATCCCAAATTTTCCATCCAAAATTCATCATTAAACATAACCTTGCAGTGAGGAACAAGAAGCATCATACCAGGGTCCTGGGAAGTAGCAGTGCTCCTGCTCCCCCTGCCTACCACCACCACCAGTGGTGTACTGAGAAACACCAGCCTTTGGGCTGGAAGAAAGTGGGACCTGTGGAACAGCCACACGTGGAGTGACAACAGGGTCTCAGTGTCTTGAATGACTACATGCACAAAGAAGCTGGACAAGCATCTCCAGGTGACACGAGTGGCACTGAGACCCAACATCACTTTCCATCCAGCAAGTACAGTGGCCTCAGAGGCTCCCAAAGCTCCTCACTGCATCACAGAGCTCCCTCCAATGCCCTGTCAGTCCCCCCATCACCCCACCAAGTATCCTGCCTGCTGTACAGGTGGGGAAGGACAAGAGCCAGGACCCGAATTCCAGGGCAGCATATGGCTGTATGAAGAACCAGCCCAGAGGTCCCTGAGCAGTGCCACAGTAGAGCAAGCATCAGCCACACTGAGGACACTTTCAGCAGCCTGAGATGCTTTGCACAGAGGCACGACAAACACCTCACCCCTCCCGACTGAATAACCCCTAGGGAGGCACCAGAGAGGAAGGTAAGCCCCGGTACCCAAGACCTGCACCCTTCAGCTGCAATGAGGGGAGCAGAACCTGTTTGGCTCCTACCAAGCAGTGCTTGGCACCTGTTCCTGTAGCTGCTGAGGCTGGGAAGTGGCCCAAACACCGTTCAACCCCTTCAGCAACAGGGAGGAAAGCCAAGATAGGAAAATCTGTTGCAGAATAAAGAAGAGAGCAGCAAGGGGTGTGGAGAAAATGGTCTAGAAGAAGCCCAGAGAGGTGGCACCACCAGTACTCGGCTGTTGGAAGATGGTGGTCCAGAGCATACCTGCACCAGAGCCAGGTGCTCTCCTGAACATGGTCCAGCCTGTGCACCACCCTTGGGAGCAAGTCATGCAGGTCCCCAGCCCACACCATGCCTGCTCAGATGCTGCCTACAGCTTCCAATCCCTTGGGTCCTGCTGTGCCTAAAAAGCTGTTGAAACACCAGTACCAGGGGGCAAGTCCTCTGCAGGGATCTAAGAACAGACAGCTCTTCCTTTCCATCCAGTCCCAGTGGAACCACCAGTCTAGCAAGAAAGGAGCCCATCACACTCTTGGCCAAAAGCATTGGTGTGAGAGGGGTGGTACCTGACAAGGGAACAGGGGTTTCCATCACCCTGAGACCTGCTGAGGACTTGTGGGAGCTTGTGGTCATCAGAGCAACAAAACTGCATCTTCCCTGGAAAGCCCCAGCTGCTGTTGCCCAAGCAGATAGCCCTACATGCCAAAGGTGGGGCAAGATCCCAGCACAGCTCTGGAAAGAGGAGCCTCCAACAGCCAGGCAGAGGTGTCAGAGATGGGTGGGCACCCCACTCACCCCACCGTGACACAGCACGGGCGAAGCTCAGCACCTAAGTGGTGTGATGCAGAAGAGGTTAAAAGGATCAGCCAAGGCAAGCAGGGTGTTTGTCCAGCAGCCAGCTTTTCCCAAGAGTTTGAGGGAGTTCCCACCAGCCTTCAGGGTACACACTGCCACATATCACAAACCTGTTTGCTCAGCCCCAGCCAAAGCAGCTGGGACGGCTCATTGACCAAGGCGTGTCTTGCAGCCAGGATGGGCAACAAATCAAGAGAAAAGTGCATCCACAGCCCCAAGGCAGGGTGGGTGACAGGCAGGGCACTGCCCCAGCACCTTGCAGGCAGCACTGCCAGCTCCGACCCCTGCTGGGGTCCCACCGCTCTGTGGGGGTGGGACCCACAGAGCACAGAACAGCTTCATCTTCCCAACTACTCCATAAAACAGACTGACAGTGTTTGTCAGGCCTAAGGTGATCTGTGCAGTGCCTTGGGCCAATTCCTTTTATAAAGATCTAATACTGCCCAGGGGAGGCACCCCAGCAGCTGCTCTGTGCCCACCTGCACTTTGCAGCCATCAGAAACTGCTCATAAACAGCTTCAGGGCTAAACCTCCTCGGTGACGCATCTTGACAGTGCCAGGGCCTCTGCCTGGGGACAGGGTAGTTGTGCTCAAGAGTTGGCCCTGCCCTGCTGGCCCCCTGTGCTTTTTGGGATGGGGAAGGGGCTGTCCAAGAGGTGCCACAGCCAAGTGGAGCAGTCAGCCCCGGCTCTCCAGGGAGACCCTGGGACCACCACCAGCACTGCAGAACATCCCTCCCCTCCTACTCCAACTCTCACACAGGGACAGCACTGGAGCAGAGCCCCGGAATGTTCTGGTGCAGCAGAGGAGGGAGACTAAACCAAAGGCTTTGTGAACCCAGCTCCCACTGACCACCACAGGGCATCAGCAGGGCACCTCAGACACATGAGCAGGCAGGGGTGTGGCAGATCACATGGACCACCCACCACCAGGGAATGCTCTTCCTCCACTGGTGACAATGGTGAGCTGCTCCCACCCTACTACAGGTCCTCCCCTGCCCTGGCAGCCACTGCCCTCAGAGCAAGGCAGACACCATGGTTTCAGCCACAGTGTGCTGGGATGTGGCAGCCAGGGGAGATCAGCTGCTCTCTGTGCCAGAACACCCTGGGAAGCAGCGTGTTGGAAGTGGAGAGGAGCTTGAGGAAGTGAAGAGCACCTGGATGAAGGGGAGCCACCAAAGGAAGCCCAGCTCAGGCACAGGCTTGGCCTTCTCCCATCATCTCTTTCCTTCCAAAGGGCCAAGGGCTCTTCTCACAGTCATCTCCTTCTGCTCTGCAGCCCCTAGGAGGGCCCTGTTTGGGTCTAAAGTGGTAGTACCAAGAGCCATGTTCCCCAGGGTAATGATCACACCTTGTCAGCAGTTTCGAGGAGGATGGAGTAGTTCTGTTGGAAGGGACCTACAATAACCATCAGTCCAAATGAGGGGTGACCACCTCCTTTAAGCAAGCTCCCAAGTAGCCATCCTTTTCCCTTCACTGCTCCCTACCCAATAGCAGCAGCAAGCCCTTCCAGACACCCAGGAAGCAGGATACAGCATCAGCTGTGAGGGAGCTGCAGGAATACATAGAAAGGAGAGGCTCATTGCCAGCACAATCACTGTGCCGTGACCAGAGTGTCCCCTGTCTTTCACCAAGCAGGGGGACACCTCCCTCGGCACACAGCAGCAGCTGGCCCAGGGTGTGCTGGGAAGGACCCGCTTGCCAAGACTTGCTAGGGAGCTGGGACCTGCAGGTGAACCGGCACAGGCTGGGTGAGCCTGCCTGGAGTGCACAGACACAGAGTAGCTCTGCTGTGCTGCAGCTGCCCTGAGGCCCCAGCACCAGCTCACAAGGTGAAAGCAGAAATCATGAAACCCAAGACCCACAGAGCTGGGCTGCTGCCCCCAGCTACACCTGGGACACCGAGGCCAACAGCAAAAGCGAGGTGTTGGCTGAGGGATCACCGCAGGATGCACAGAAGCAGCTCCTCACATCTGGTTTCACATGGATGTCACTGTGCTGTGCAGTTGGGCCCTAGAGTAGAGCAGCCCTTCCAGCTAGAAGAACCATGGGGCCTCTGAGAAGGCCTGGACTACAAGCCCTTAACTCTTTCAGGCATCCCAGTTATTTAATCCTGCAGCTCAGAGCTCTCCTGTACTTTGCTCCCAACTGCCCAGCAGTGCCAGACTCCCCAGGAAGCAAGTCAGGCCGGCTGTGCCCAGCCTTGTGAGCCCAAGGACCTGAGCCCCTCGGCTGAGATCCACAGCCAGCAAAACACCACAGCTGGTTTGTAAACACACCACCTTCCTCAGATCTTCCATAGAAAAGATGACATGGAAACTCAACACTAAGAGCGCTATCCCGAAGCCGCTCCGTCAGTGGACAAGGAGACGGGCAGTCTGTAGGAGCCTTTCTGGTGGCAAAGGGGCCAAGTTCCAACCAAATCAGGAGACAATCCCAACACAAAGCCAGAAGCCCAAGCCCAGCAGTGTAGTGCTTTGGTGGGAGCAGGCTAGATTTCCAGTCCTGCTGGGTGTTCTTGGCAGACAAGCCCTCCCTGCAGTACCTCTCCATGCTGAGCAACTCATTCTACACTGCAAAACCCACTCAGCCTCATCTGGGATCTGGAAATGAGAACAAAAGCTTTCAGGATAAACTCACACTGCTTCCAGGGGCTGCTCTCAGCGCTCGGTTCAAGCCCAATTCAGAACCTGCAAAGAAGAAATCAGATTTGGTTAAAAAGAAGATGATGGTAAGTTCTCGGAAGGACAGCTACAGCTGTCACCAGAGGGTGCCTGCCTAGCTCGAGTGCTGTGTTTAGATTCCATATAGGTCTCCTTGCTGGAGAATGGAAGCTCAAGATCGTGTTAGATGTCATTTTGCTCTCCAAGAGCCTGATGTGAAGGCCAGCTCTGTTCATTCCAGAAGAAAAGCAAATATTTACTACAGCAGAGCTGCAGAGCCAACACAACTCCAAGCAGTGACACTGATCCCCTGGGTGTGACCCAAGTGTTCTCCTTTCAGGCCATCTGTACCACCCCATTGTCATCCACCCCTCCGGCTCATGGCACGGCCACCACAGTGACACCAAGGGCAACATCTGGTCAGCAGGGCTTTGGCTGCAGGCCATGATGCAGGGCAGTGATGCAGGACCTACAGGAGGCAGCCCCACTCCCTCATCCATGGAGTCACTGGCACATCAGGAAGAAAATCAGCAGTTTGAACAGGAACAGCCCCATCCTGCAACAGCGTTTTCAGGGCTACTTTTTACATGACAACTGCATCTAACAGGGGAGAAGAATCTGCCCAGCAAGCACTAATAATAATAATAATAATAATGGCCCGTCTTCGCGAACGAAGAGCCGGGGAAGGTCCTTACCCGCATATGCAGACAA
>JAWWES010000051.1:1224885-1252413 GCA_035583135.1 Lophotriccus pileatus
GAGGGCAGCACCACAGGACAAACTCCCACCCCCCGCCCTCCCCCCCGGGCGCAGGACACGCGACGAGTTCTCCAGCTCCCAGGGGTTCCTGGTCCTTCCCGGAGCGTCCCGGGAAGCCCACTTGCTTGCACAGCCTGTTTGGGGTGCACACCCATAAGCCAGGCCCTGGTGATCTTCACATCATTGACTCAATTCACACTTGTGCATTTTGAGAGTGTCAGAGCGAGCAGCGCCCCCCCAGAAGATGCAGATGGAACAGGGGGGCTGTTACTTTGACAGACACGAGCTCACCCAGAGCACGGATGCACGGGGTGCATGAGTGCACTGGATGCAGGGATGCACTGGATGCAGGGATGCAGTGTTGCACAGAATGGATGCACTGGGTGCAGAGTGCACTGGATGTACATTACAGGTACACTGGATGCACAGCAAGGAAGCAGTGGGTGAGGGATGGACTGGATGTACAATGGGTGTAGTGGGTGCAGGGATGCGCTGGGTACACAGGGATGCACTGGATGCACAGCAGGGATGCAGTGGCTACTCTGCCATAGATGTAACAGGAGGAAGGAGTCTGGTTTCCTCATTCCCAGAGCTTGTGGCAAGTTCCAGCTCGGTATCCGGTGCCCTCTGCACCTGTGCAACATGCAGGGCTCCCAGCAGCACATTATGCCCTGGAGTGCCCTGCCGAGGCTTGGCTTTGCTCCGTTACCTGGTGGCACATCTGCCCTCAGTGACTTTCCTGGTCCTCTGAGACTGGAAGGGTGCAGCTCTGTGTGGGACTCCAAGAAAAGCAGGTCTCCAGCAGCACAGAGGAGGCCAAGGGACTCTTCCCAGCAGGGAAGCTCCAACCTGGCTGCCTCTGCTTGTTCTCTGCAAGCCAGGTTGGCCTGGGGTGGCTTGTCAGCATGCAGTCACTCCTCTGGTAGCGGTGGGTGCCAGGGCTCTGTGCCTGCTGCCTCTGGGTGCTGCTCCTCAGCTTCCTCCCCCCCGGTCTTTGGGCAGCCTGCCATTCCCGCTCACACAGAGAGCCTGACCTCTCATCACCATGGCTGGGACCGAGTGCTGGAACGAGGCGGGCTTTGTTTTACTGCTTTAGAAAGCGCCTCCTTTATCAGCCACACTGAGGCTTTTTTCCTGACAAACCACATACCAGCAGAGAGTCCCAGGAACAAAATGAGGCTGCATGGTTCAGTGGTTCGAGGCAAGGCAGTGATGCCAGCAGGATTGTGGGCTCTAATCCCCTGCTGAGCTGTTGACTCACTGTACAAACTCAGGCAGGTCCTGCCGCTTTGTGCTGCAGAGAAGCCCAGCTGGAAAGTTGGGTAAATAGCAGGAATCTCTTGGAAAAAACCCACTCCACTGCATGGGACCCAACTTGAGGGAGGGCATTCACTTAAAATAAATGATATTTTAGCTGTTTGTTGGGATCCCTCATGCAGTCATGGCTTTCCCCTCCGGCCCTTCACTGCTGCGGATCTTTAAGGGGCAATGCTGAAGAGGTGCTTTACCTGATGCTGAGGGGACTGTGCTGCAAGGGACATCATGTGCTGCAGGGGGCATGACTGTGTATCACACTGCACTGAATTTATAGGAAACATACAGGAGAAAAGCTGCACTGTATTGTTGAAAAAAACTATTACAACTGTAGGTGTGTGCAGGCTGCTGTGAGTGTCTGTGTTCATCTTTCAGGCCTTCAAAGGGAAAGTAATGATGGCTGCTCAGGAGGTTCTGTCATTCTGCAAAGGAAAGTCTAGGAAATGTAAATGTTAAATTCCATTTTAAGTGAATTTAGGTCAAATAAGTCAGTGGGTGACAACACTGGCAGAGTTTGAGCACAGATATCCTTGGTATCCCTGCCTACCACAGAGAACATTCCCCTTGGGAAGCCAAGGAGCTGGAAGAAGAACATATAGAACAAATTTCCCCAGTGAATCCTTTACTCCCTTCTTGCACTGGTGCAAACAGCCCAGCCTGAACTGTTTTCCCGTTAGCACCAAGCTAAAGCCTGAAACTCTCCAACAGCCACGAATCCAAGGAAAATGCAATCCATGTGCATACCTGGCTACACAGGAGATGAGGGAAAGAGCTTCAGTGGCAAAATAATCCCCTGTGAGCTATTGGTCACCCCAGCTGTGCTGGACTCTCTCTTGACTATTCAATAGCAGAAAAAATAACCTTCCCTGCATCCTCATCAAATTCTTGCGTCTGTCATGGGAGCAATGGAGATACCTGCTCTGGTCACACGTGGAAGATGGAGTGGTGGGGAAGGGACAAAAAGGCTTGTTTTTATCCCCCAGAAAACACTGAAGAAGTGTAAACTTTACAGTTTTCAAGAGCTTACCTGAAAATTTAAAGATATTTAAAGGAGCTGCCATTTGCTCAGTTGTGTTTTTTTCAGCTGTATCAGATACATTTCCAGAAACCACAGTTGTTTTAAACCCCAAATGTAGCCGTCACGCAGCTGGGTGGAACTGGCTCTCTGCCTGTCCATTAGACACTGGGGACCTTTGGTGCTCAGTGGTGCACAAGGGAAACCTTTGAGCCTTATGCAACAGCAGTGTGAATGGAGGAAGCTGTAAGCCCTGGGAAGCTCCCTGGAAAACCTTCTTTCTCTTAGGAGTCAGGTGATTTTTGGAACCCAAGTGAGGGTGTCCTGACCAGATTCCCATTGTCCAGCAGAATCAATTTGACACAGCACAAGAGAACACAAATAAATGAGGACCAGCATAAATTGCAAGGGCTGGCAGATGTTTCATGGTTGGACATGAGAGTTTTGCCAGATTTTTGGCAGTCCAGAAAGCCAGTGGCATCCTGGGCTGCATCAAAAGGGAAGTGGGCATCAGGGAGAGGGAGGGGAGTTTGGCCTGCAGTGCTGCCTCCAGCTCTGGACTCCTAGAGCAGGAATGTCATGGAGCCATTGCAGTGAGTCCAGAGGACCCCGTGAGGATGCTCCAAGGGCTAGAGCCCCTCTGCCCTGGAGACAGACTGGGAATGCTGGGGGTGTTCAGCCTGGAGAAGAGAAGGCTGTGGGGAGACCTCGGCCCCTTCCAGTGGTTAAGGCTCATAAAAATGAGAGAGAGTAGATTTATACACCAGCAGATGGTGACAGGATGAGAGGAAATGGTTTTAAATTAAAAGAGCAGAGATTTATGTTGGATGTTAGGAAGAAATTCTTCCCTGTGAGGGTGGGGAAGCCCTGGCACAAGTTGTCTAGAGAAGCTGTGACTGCCCCATCCTTGGAATAGTTCAAGGCCAGACTTGGAGCAACCCAGTCTAGTGGAAGGTGTCCCTGCCCATGGAAGGGGGCTGGGACTGGATGGTCTTTCCAACCCAAAGCATCCTGGGATTCTATGATTCTATCTCCTTGAGAGCTTCCAAGCTCTTTTATTCCAGCAAGTTTTTCCCTCTGCAGTGACTTTGCTTGGCTTTGTGGGATGGAAAGCAAAGACAATCAGCACAACCTGGAGTAGTACCTCTGGAACGTATTTCTAGATAGAAACCTGCTCTTCTTTAAAGGAGATAGGTAAGAGGGGTGCAGCTCAGAATTCAGCTTCCAGGTGCAGCTATGGAAAGGAAACCTCCTCTAAGGAAGAGGACCTTGGATCTCCACCTTTCAAGCCCAAGCAAACTGTTAATCAGCCCTTGCAATCTTGGTGTTGAGGAAGCCCATCTGCAGTTATTAGCCATCACTGCTAAGGACTCTTATCAGACTGACAGACACGGGGATGCAGCAAAAGCTGACGTGGGTCTGTGTTCTTCCTCACTGCCAACGCCAGGTGAAGGTGCACAAGTGTGTGCTGGGGCAGGATGCCCTGCCTGGCACAGGGTTCCAGAGCTGCCTATGAGCCAGAGCTCAGACTCTGCAGAGGTGCTGGGGGAACCCAAAGCCGTTATTCTATAAAGCCTAGCAGCATGGAAAAAGGGGTGTGCGTATCTGTGCGCTTTTGGGAGGAGGTTATTTTGGGAATCCCCGCCTGAGCTGCTGCTGGTGCTGATGCTCTGTGATAACAACCTTTCATGCCTCTCGCTTGTTTATGCAGAGAATGAAAAGGCTCTTTGTGCAGCTCTGAACTCTGGCTGCCAGCTGGGATCAGTGAGACGCTCCCTGTGTGCTCCTCGGCTCCACCCCCCCGGCAAAACTGGGCCCAGAGGGAGGCATGGGGGTGCTCATGGGGCCAGGAGGGCTGATGAAATTGGCGCACTGCAGGAGAGGGAGCACAGGTCCTCACCTCCAGCTACTGGGCACCTTCTTCCTTTCACGTGCTTTGGGTGCTGGGAACACAGTGGTGAGCTCAGTCAAATGTTTCCATCCAAAGAAAACACTTCCAGCTCTTGCTGTCATCTTCCTCCAGGCTGTTTGAGTGGACTCCCAAGCTCAGAGAAGTCCCTGGGACTGAGATGTCATCAGAGATTGTCACCAGGTCTGATAAGCAGGCCCTTATTATCCCTGCATGTTTGGACCCCTGAAGTCTTGGGGGATGAGCATGCCTCCCACTGCCTTCATCCTCTGCTTCCCAAAGGTTCCCAAGGACCGATTCCCGAAATGCCATCAGTGCCTGCTGGCCTTCAGGCAGTTGGGATACTGCAGATAGTTATGCATGTGGTGGAAAAACAGGGATAAAAGGGGCAGAAAATGTGTTTGTTTGGGTTTTTTTTAATGATTCAAAGAGATTAATGAGCTGTGTCACAGTTAGGACACATTCTACCTGCTGCCTTGCAGGGATAGGAGGATTGCAGTGGGAAGCATTGCAGCATCCCTGGGAGACTGGGAGGAAAGAACATTTGCCGCCTTTCTAGCCAGAGAACTGGAGAACCATGGTGGGACATGAGGTGCCTGATGCCACCCAGCAGAGCTGCAACGAGGTGCAAAGAGCACCGGTACTCCAGTGGCCAGAGCAGATCCAGGGAGCGGGTGGGGTCCCCAGCCAGGCAGCAGTGGGAGTAGTTGCCACTAGCAAAGAGAGTGACCAATACTTCAGATGGGTTCCTGCTGTGCTGGGCTGTGTGAGAGGCAGGAACAGGAGCCAGGCAGGTCCTGTTCTAGCAGCAGCTCCAGCTCCTGGTGCATGTCCTGAGCCCACTGGATGTTCTCCTTCCTGCACCCACCAGCTGGATGCAATCCTGGGCTGCCTGCCCCAGAGAGTATCAGTCCCATCCTCTTTGCAAACACAGCACAGCTGAAGCTGTGCCCCAGACTGTGTGACAGGCAGAGCGATGGTATATCCTGTGCCTTCCCATCCTGAGGCTACCAGGAAAGTACAGTTCTCCTGAGGGCAGCCCCTGGCACATGTCTGCCATGCTCTGATTAAAGGAGCAGCTCTGAGAGCATAATTAACTGCCAGCTTGAAGATGAGGGATACCAGCCTGCCCCAGTGAGAGCAGCTGAGAACCCCTGGCAGAGCACCACGGCACCAGAGAGAGAGCGCGCAGGGAAAGATGGAAAACAAGGTGTGAAGGTCGGGGTGGATGAGGTGATGTTTGCTCCTTTAACCCACCCTGCCAATGTCACCATCCTGCCAACATCACCTCTCAGGGGCAGGAGGAATAAGGGTGATGTCGCAGCACCCAGAACAAAACATCTCAACCCGTGACGTGGTTTCTGCATCCCTCAGCTGCCCTGGTGAGAAGGATATTCCATCCAAATTTCTCTGCTCTGGGGAGTCCCAGAGGAGGCTGCAGTGCTAATTGCAGCAGGAGTGCTGACCTGGGGGACTGCACCAGCAGGAAAGGTCATTGCTGCCCAACAACCTGACTTTGTCCTGCATAAGCTTTTGTGCTGCCCAAGCTATTTCTTCTCAGTGAAAGCATCTTGAAACTGTGCGGATATTTCTATTAAGAATCAGAGGTATGAAGGGAATGCCTGAAAAAAAAAAAAAAAAAGAAATAAGCCATCTGATATGGATTTGAGATGATTGGTTACAGTCCCCAGTGTCCCATTGCATGGAGCCAGGTGACCATGTGAAAATCTCAGCTTCTAACACTTCTGGGTACAGCAGTAGAAGTGCCATCCTTGGAAGTGATCAAAAGGTGTGTGGATGTGACACCAGGGATGTGGTTTAGTGGTGACCACAGTGGTGTTGCGTTAATGATTGGACTTAAACTTGGAGGTCTTTTCCAACCTCAGTGATTCTATGACTCAATAAACAACAGGAAAATGTGAAACCTAAAGATTGGAACGGCAGAAAACAAAGCAAGGGAGGGTCAAGAATGGTATAAGGATCTGATTATGTGGAAGAGGCTCCAAGCCATGCAGAACTACTGCGATTTGCAGAGCCAAGCCTGGAGAAGTATCCCCCAGTCTCCCATGGGCCCAGGGCTGGTGGCTGAGCAAGCACATATCCGTGGGGGGACATCCAGCTGAGGAGTGATTGTCACCTGGCCACAGGCCTAAGGAAGATAATGACCTTCGCTGTATGAGCAGCATCCCAGTCGTCTTTCATCGCTAATTACCAGCGTAATTACTAGGTCTTGCTGCACATGTCTGGTTACAGAGTGCTCGTATATGCACGAACTTCTTCCCATGCTAGTGCCTGTGGCTCCCACACACCTCTGTGGGCATTCTCCTGGATGAACTCAATGAGATGAAGTTCACTCTGCTGCTGCCAGGCAGGTTCTGCCCCCAGGTGGGCTGGCAGACTTCTTGGACATCTTTCAGCTTCATACATGAAGACAGTAAATGTTTGTGGGATTAAGACACATTTGGGACTCAGTTTCATACAGGGAAGGTTTGGGATGGGTGTAGGAAGAGTGATGTTTTCTTTCCCAAGGGTCCCCAGCAGTCTGTGTTCATACCTGCATTCCATACTGGGGAGGAGGTGGGCACAATTCCCTTCTCTGCTGATGGAGAAAGACAGGGAAGTTGAAGGGATGCAGATCACAACTAGCAGAGGTTTCTCCAGTATTTTTAAGTACACACTGTGGTTACTGAAGGTGCCTTTTTGGGATGTCTTCTGAATGAAGGAAATCCAGGAAAACTTTTCCCCTGGATAAAACACGTGGCTGAGTGACACTGGGGTGAGGGATGTGCTGCAAAGGTTTGCCAGAGACAACTAAAAAAGATTCTGATCCAGGATCAGCACAAGGGGAAGGCTGAATATCTTGTGAAACCTCTGCTTCCGCCCCATTTGGTTCTAAATATTCTATACTGAGGTTGGAGGTTGGTATGGTACTCATGGGTTTGGATGCGGGATTCACATGCTTCCATTCTCCCACCAAGTATCCCAGAGAACATGACAGAAATGGACTCAGAGACACCACACTGGTCAGAAGCAGATCCCAGCTCCCCAAGTGTAGCTGGAGGGTGCCCCAGCCTTTCCTGAATAAAAACACCCTGGTCTCCCATGTTTTCCCCAAAGCCACACTCACACTTGGTCAGTGGGGCAGGAAGGGCATAAGCAGGATGGGCACAGGCAGAGCAAAGGCAGGGCAGGGAAGTCTCTCTCCTGGGAGGGCACATAACTCACTCCCCACTGGGTCCCAGGCAATCTACAGCTGCTGAACTCCTACAGCTTTTTTCCAGCCTTCTGGAGTATCAGCCTTTCGTCCATGTCTGATGGAAACTGGAGGTCTGCAGCTCCTGGGACAGGACAGGCTCTCCCTGACAACCAACCAGTGAGAGGGAGCATCAGGAACACCAGGGAGCCTGCGAGCTGCTGGATCCAAATTCAGCTGGATCACTCTTTCACTGGCGCTGCTGGCTGGGAACCTGCTGGTGCTGGGAACAGGAACTGTGCATGCTCCATCCAGAGCAGCCAAGGTGGTTGCTGACAGCTGTCTGGCCCCACGCACCTCAAAGGTGAGGAAGCATTCCTGTACCTCGCAGACCTGACTGCTCCTGGTAGTGCTTCCCGTGCCTGAGCAGTCCCAGCTGCCTCTCAATCCTGGGAGAACTGCTGCCATGCTGTTTTCTCCAAGTCATTCGTTTCTTATACTCATGCTACCCAGGGGTACAGGGCTTGCTCCCAAATGGTCTAGCCCCTGACAAGAAGTGAGCCCCAACATCACCCCACTTAACCTGACATCTCCCCAGTTCAGTGCAGGTCACCCCATTTTCCCACTTCAGATGTTCGGGAAGGTGTGGGAGTATACAGTCCCTCATCCCTAGATGTGCTGGCCAGGAGCATCTGTCAGCCTGGGAGAAGTTAATAGGAAAAGCCAGAGCCAATATTGCTAAATTACAGCCATCTTTTCCAGAGAGGATTAATGGCCAAATCCCCAGTGATAGGCTGGCTTGTACCCCACTGATGTCTGTACACACTGCTGGCTGTGCCCCACTGCTGGCTGTGTCCCACTGCTGGCTGTGCCCCACTGCTGGCTGTGTCCCACTGCTGGCTGTGCCCCACTGCTGTCTGTATCCACTGCTGTCTGTACACAATGCTGGCTGTACACACTGTTGGCTGTGTCCCACTGCTGGCTGTACCCCACTGCTGGCTGTGCTCACTGCTGTCTGTACCCCACTGCTGTCTGTACCCCACTGCTGTCTGTACCCCACTGCTGGCTGTGACCCCTGCTGGCTGTGTCCATGGGTGGGAGTGCAGTGCACAGACCAGAGCAGAGCCCAGCTCCGGCCTGGGACCATCCTGCTGCCAAAACCCTGGAAGCAGTTCTCTGCTCCTTCCCATGGGGCAAGGGAGACTGCCTTTACCACCACCCCCCTCCACACAAAGCTCAGCCCACCAGCCTCCCACCAGGACCATCAAGTCACTGGGTAGGATGCAGCAGGGAGCTCTACACACTCCTAGGGTCTCTGAGCTCTGGGGTCCCTGACATGTGAAGTTGGTACAGCATTGTGCCATCACCTCCCAACTATTATACTCATCCTGGGCATCCCTGAGACCGATCCAGGGAGTGGCCCCCAGTGTGTTGACCCTGCAAAGGCTCTGGCTCCCCCTGTTCCTGTCTGACCACACAGCCCCTTGAAGGATGTGGTTGGTGCTCCAGGGTTTTGCTGAGCTTTCCTCCCCTGCAGCCCTGGCTGGTGTTATCTCTCCATAGGGCCCAGTCCCACAAGCTGCACAAGAAAGGGGTGGTCAGGTCCTCAGTGAGGCTCCAGTGAGGACAAAGGATCTTTGGCCTCCAGCCCACAAATGTCATGGGACAAGAGGAGCATCCTCCTGTGGATGCCCCCCCACTGTGCAGGAACACAAGCCGGCAGCTGAGCTGATGAGAGATGTCAGAGCTGGGGAAACAAACTTTCTTTTGTCCAAGATTCCTGCTTCCCTGGACTCCAAGCAACAGCCACTGCAGCCTCTGACCCCATGGCCAAGGGCACTCAGAGCAGCATCCATCGGGCTGCCAGGGCTCACCCCCCACATGCTGAGAGAGCACTTCCAACAGTGGCCTCCACAGCCAATTTCCCTGGTCCAGGGACCCTGGCAAGCAGCACACAGAAAGATTCCAGCCTTAGTGTTGCTTATCACATACAGGGTCAGGAATAACATTTGGAAAATAAAGGTTTGTGCAGAGCCAGCCCCTGCCAGGGATGTCCAGCACCCGTCTGGAACCTCTCCCAGCAACACAGGACCAGGCTTGATGGTGGGGGCCTCTTTTCAGGGTATTTATTTGTGTTGCTGAGACCTCCGGCCCTCTGCCAGCTTCAGCTGGTGCTGGTTGATGGGAACAGAAGTGAGGAGGAGGGAAGAGGCCTGTGGGACAGCTCATCACAGTGCCAGCTCGCTAGCCAGAGCTCTCTTGTCAAGGGGGTCTTGTTTGATTCCTTGCAGCCAGTGCAGGGCTCACCCAAAGATGAGCATAGACTTATGCAGGAAAGCAGGAATCTGCTGGGAAGGATTGGAGCCATGGAGGCTTCACACTGCTGGCTGGTCCCCAACAGGCACTACTGGCAACAGCCAAGAAGCCACGTGCCCAGAGCACGGGGTGCACTGGCCAAGACAACGAGGTGCAGGAGGAGCCTCTCCTGATCCCTGGTTCTGCCCCAGATGCCTGGGGCCAAGGGCTGCTGGTGGCCACAGAGATCCTGGACTCAGTGGCATTCCAGTTAGTCTGCGGGAGGGATGTCTGGGTCAGGCCTTTGCTGGTTGCTGTTCTGAGGTGCTGGGACTGGGAAAACAGCCCAGAGTTGCTGCTGCAACTGGTAGGGGCACAGGGACCACCAGCCAATGATGGGGGGAGTTGGGTGATTTTGGGGACACGCTCTTGTCTTTCACAATGAGACAGCTGGACATCCCCAATGCCAATGGCCATCTAGGTCTGAGGGGACGTACTTTCCCTGCAAAGCCAGCATTTGAGGAGTGTCAGTCTCCACCTCATCTCTTGAGATGTACTACAGATAACTCAGTCTAGAAGGATCCTGGCTTACGGCCTCATCGTCCTCAACACATGTGCCCTGTCCCGGAGGGGACTGGTTCTTCCTTTTTTCAAGTCTGGGACCAGGGAGATGATGGTCAATGGCCATCATGAGTGGGCAGCACTGCAGGTTTGGTGCTGGAGGTGCTCAGATGAACACGCCCAGATTAGTCCTGGACCAGACATAAGCACCAGCACAGAACTACCAGCGATTTCCTCTTTACAGAGAAAACTTGGACTGGCTTGTGGGAGAACTGAGGAATTCATCCTGTCCCCTTCTCTTTGGTGTTTTGCCCATAACACACATTTTTAGCCCCTGCTTTTTTGTCCAAGAAGCACCAGTGCCAGCCCTGCCTGTGTTCCAGGGCCGAGTGTCCTGTGGGCAGCCGTGCCAGCCCGGTGGTGTGCAGTGACCTGGGCTGACAGATCACCTAGAGGAGGACAGACTGGGCAGGCTGATGTCCTCCTCCACTACCACCTGCCTCCTCACTTCCCTGGTCCAGGGCTGGTACCACACACCAGCTCCAAGGGCCCTGCCCTGATGCATTTAGACAGCGGAGAAAGGTTTATGGCTGGCTCTGTGGAAAGCAGCCGGTGAGCTTTGCAGAGGCAAGGACTCTGTCTTGCCATGCAAGGCATGGAGCAAGCTGGAAAACTCTTCTTATTGCTAGAAAATGTGTCTAAAAAGAGGGAGCACACCCTGGGACAGGCATGGTGACACCTCAGCAGGTCACACTACACACAGTTGCACTGCACGAGGATCCACAGATCAAGCCTAGGCTGGGATGCACGCGCACACAGAGACAAGAGATCACACAGAATGGACATTTTCTAGGAGGCATCCTTAAAAACACCACTTGGAATATCAGACCTTGACCACATGTTCACACTGATATTGGGGCAGAGCCATGTCCTGTCACCTGCTTCTGCAAGGACAAAAGGCAGCTGGATCAAAGGGACTGGCTATACACCCAGACAGACGTCCTATGACACTTCAGAGCACCTTCCAGTGCCAGAAGACAGCTAGCACTGGCTGGAGTGACAGGACAAAGGGGAATGGCTTCCGACCGAGAGAGGACACGGTTAGATGGGATATTGGGAAGAAATTTTTCCCTGTGAGAGTGGTGATACCCTGGCACAGGGTGCCCAGAGAAGCTGTGGCTGCCCCAGTCCTGGAACGTTTAAGAGCAGGTTGGATGAGGCTTGGAGCAACCCGCTCTAGTGGAAGGTGTCCCTGTCCTGGCAGAAGTGTGGAATGAGGTGGTCTTTCCAACTCAAACCCATCTATGATTCTATGATTTCTAGATTCTATGGGAGAAAAAGGCCGAATTTCTAACAGTGAGGTGTTGATTTATCTTCCAAAGGGAGAATTTCCTTCACAAAACCCTGTTGGTGTTAGTTCAGATGATGCATGTAAACCTCTCCTCTCTCACCTGCAGAAGATGGATGTTCCCTATGTGAGCTCTTTGTAGCTGTAATTGCTCGGAAAAAGGTGAACTGATCCTGTCTATTATGAAAAAACTTTAGGACCAAAATTCACACTATCATCGCCTATCAGATGGTGATAACACCCTTTCCCAGGTCAGCTTTTTTCCATGACAAGGCTCTGAGCAGCAAAGGAGCATCTGACATCCATTAGGCCAAGCTTCTATATGTTGGCTGCTAAAGCTTGAGAGGTTGCGTTTTAAACTCTAGAGTTTGGAATTGTACTCACACAGATCCTAAAAGAAAAACTTTACAAGGGAATCAGTGCATAGATATACTGTTTGACTGGACATTACTGAAAAATTATTCTTTGGTTTTAGATACAGTGCTAGGGATGGCCAACGTGGGCTAGTGGAAGATGTCGCTGCCCACATCAGCGGGGTGGAATTACATGACCTTTAAGGCCTTTTCCATGCCAAACCATTCCGTGATTCCATGATTCTCTCCTCTAAGTGAACCTGGCCTCTCCAGCCCCTTCTCCTACAGCATGCCACTGGCAATGGCTAAAGCCAGGCAGTGCTGCCCTTCTGCTGGACATCTGCAAGGTGGGCACCAGTTCCACCTGGAATGGGGAGAATTTCCCCAGATATCAACCAACTCTCTTGGTTTTTCTTCAACCAAGAGGTTAAAGGAAATGTTGAAAGGCTCCATGTTTGCCAGAAGGAAAACTCACAGAGGTTAACCATTAACTGGCACTTGAAAGAAGGGGAAAAGAAAACTCTGGGAAGCTGGAAGCTCTTGGCCTCTGTGTCTGCTGGATGCTGGGGAAATAATAAATCTTATTAAGCCTGGTCAGACTGTAACACTGTAGTGGCAAATCTTTCCAAGGCTTAGCACCCAAATGAGCCTCCAGAGAAGAAAGAAGGAGGTGGGGAAGTTGGGCAGATGTGTGCCCATGCATCCCAACCCCAACCCTGACTTCCAGTCAAAGGAAACATGAACCATGTTCTTGTCTTGAGGACTTTAACAACAGGGCCTCCCATATCCATGGAGAGGTCACCCTTAGAATGGGATTTCCTGGCTCTCCATCCTCCAGGTGATGGATCTGGGGAACCTCAGCTGCAGCCACATTAGGGCCAGGGAAAGGCAAAAGCTGTCAGAGTGGGTCCCAGGCCCAGCTTAGCGGCCCTGCACGTGGTCCCTGATGCATGTTGATATGTGCTGGGTGAGAGGCCATTTGGGATACACAGACACACAGACAGAAGCACTTGAGAGCTGGGTGGGCACCTCTCAGCCCAACAGCCTGGCTCTGCGAAGGCTGGGGGATATAGACAAGGCAAGACTGGCTTCTGCTTTGGCAGAGTTCTGGTGAGGCTGAGAACCCTGTTGAAGAAGAGCAACGCCAACCCATGTGGCTGTCCTATGTTATGAAATTGGGCAAAGATGGCAGAATCTGGACAAAAAATTTTTCAATGCAAAGTTCAAATGCTCAGGTTGAAACAACCTGAGTCAAATTTTGAAAATATCATGGCCAAGTTTCCAGCAGAGATGGCTTCACCAAAGCCTTGGTGCCCAACTGCTGCCTCTAGTAGAGAATCCCAGCGTCTGTGTAGAGCTGAGGAGGCCCCTGCACTCTGAGTAATTCAGAGGGGCTGGCTGAGCCCAGCCCCCACAGCCAGCCCCCAGCCAACCCCTGGGGTTGCATTGCTCTGGTGAGAGCTGACCTTCCCCCCCAGCAAACCCAGTGCCTGCCAGAAAACCCTTCAGATGGTCCCCAGCCAGTATCCACCCTCTCCTGACCTTCCTCCTCAACAGATTTATACTGTGCCTTTGCCATTGCAGTCCCTGATTTGCAGGGGGATTGAAGGGCTGGCCCACGAGGATGGATGGGCAGAGGTGGCACAGAACTGCGTGCCTTGCACCCTGCAGACCCAGCAGATCCCTGGGAACGGGTGATTAGTCCTCTGGGTATGTCCATGGGGAGCACTCAGCCACTCTCCAGGAAACGTTCCTTGTCCCTCTCTCTCCTGGAGGGCTTCCCAGTGTCACTGTCCCAGCAGTGTAGAGGGCACAGAGATATCCACACATAGTGGGAATGGGCTGGTGACAGCCAGCACCGTCCTTGTGGAGCTGCCAAACATGGGGCTCTAGCAGGATGCATCCCGTCTCTGCTCCTATCCTGGATGTAGTCAGGAAAGCAATTCAAATGGAAATGTGGTGCTGCTGAATGAAAAAGCTGGTTTGAGACAGAATTGGAATGAAGAGGTAGAGAACAGAAAGGAGGAGGAGCACAGCTGGAGGGAGGGGGAAGAAGGAGAGCAGTAGCGCAGCATGAAAGAGACGATAGAGGAGATGCAAAACAGAAGCATGAAGAAACAGGAGAGGGAAGACTGAATGGGGTGGATCACAGAGTAGCAGAGGGATGGATCACAAAGGGGAGATCTGCAGCTACAGTCATGAAGCTGATTTTCCTCTTCAGTGGCACAGCTCACCAAAACAGCTTCCTCTCTCTGCCACAGAGCCAAAATCTCCGTCTTCCATGGCAGGTAGGCAGGCAGGTCCTCCGGAGCAGGACAGGAGCTCCTGCTGCCTCCCCTACTGCCTCAGCCCATGGACCGAGTGTGTGGAGGTGGCTCTGCTCAGCCATTCCTTGCCTGGCACTGATATACCGGGGATGTCTCCCCAGCCAGTCACAGTGAGGGTCACAGGGGACCTGGCAGTCCCAAAGGACAGGTGAGACTGCATGGAGCTTCCCCTCTGCAGGCTGCTTTGAAACACCTAGGTCCCAGCCAGCCTTTGATACATCATCTTGTGGCACAAGGAAAATCTCCTTGCAATCCTAAAATCTGCCCTAAATCTCTACAGATGCAAATTAAGCCAATTACTGCACAAAATATCCTTGGTAGATTTGAGAATAAATGATCACTAATCTCTTTCTAGTGATATTTAGCATTTTAGAAGGCTGTTCTCATATCCCTGCCCGGGCTTCACCCTGCCAGACACAGTCAGATCCAATTTGTTCTTCCTTTTCTTGCAGCTCATGTTTATCAAACTTCTAACCAATCTTGTCAGCATCTCCTCCGGACTTTCTCCTGGTTGCTCCCTCCTCCTTATGATGACCATCATAAATCTCTTTCTGAAATTCCCTACAGGCCAAGCAGAGCAGCACTGTGGCTGTCCTACGTTGTGGACTCCCCATCCCTGGAAGTGTCTTGGAGAAACCTGATCTAGTAGAAGGTGTCCCTGCCCATGGCAGGGGTTTAGAATGAGATGAGATTCAAGGTCCCTTCAAAGCCAAACCATTCCATGATTCTCTCCCTCCCTTACAAAGGGCTGCCTTACTGGCTGTGCCCAGCCTGTGCTGACCTCGCCCCTGGCAGCAGAATATGCCCAGTCAGAGAAGCCATCACACACCCAAGCTGCCCAGCCGTGATGCTGATCTTCAGTCAGAGTTTCTGCATGGTGCTGCACTGCAGGCTGCCTGCTTTATATTTGTCTTTACTGAACTGCATGTTATCAATTTTTGAATAATTTCTAAGGTATTGAGTTTTAGTTTAAATTCTGATCATGTCCTTCAAAACAATTGCAGCCCTTTGTGATCTGTTTGTAATTCAACATTTTATAAGCATAATCACTCTTTCATCAACCTGGTGGCTAATGAAAATATTGACCAGGACTGACCATGGAGAATCTCACTGACACAACTTCCCTGGCTGATACCATCTGAGCAGCCCCCACCCTCCATCAAAAAAACCTGTGTTTCCTGAGGAGCACAACCGTGGGCAGTGCCAAAACTGCATGGAAATCAAAACATATGTACTGCTCCCTGTTCCCAGCTGGGCTGCATCCCCCCTAAGCGATGGACATTAGATGGACATTATATTCTTTTGCATTCCTCTGGACCAGAGCTCAGGTAAGACCTCCCCTTGGCACAGGTATGGGTCTGCTCAGTGTTGTCCTTTATTTTCTGGAGGCACAAGCATGAGCTTACATGGATCAACAGTCAGGGAAGGCAGGGAGCAGGTAGCACCAAGAAGTGATTGGTGTTCTCCAGAGATAGCTGGCAATGTCTCTGGGCTGCAGCACTTTTCTGCCACTGGTTTGAAGATAAAAAGGGGGCTCACAGGATAGGACTCTAGTCTGGGTCAGTGCCCAATCCCATCACAGCTTAGCTGACGGAGCAGGAGATGCATCTTCTCCCTGGTTGTGGGCTCCTGCTGGGGCCAAGGGGTGTGACAGGAGCTCTGGGCTGGAGTGGTGCTGGGGAACTGGAGGGGTGCTGGCAGGTGGGTGAGCAGAGAAACCCTCGGTGGCAGCCGTGGGGGTCGAGCAGGCGGCAGGGGCTGAGCTGGGTCAGGGGGCGAGCACAGGGAGATGGGCGGGAGCTCCACGCCTGTCTCTCAGAGGGCTGCTGGTGCGGGTGGGAGCCTCGAGGCTGTCAGAGCTGGCGCCTGCTCTTTTGCAGGTGGCGATGCCTTTTTGTGTTTCTGACATAATTGCGCTGGTGTAACAACGCTGATGAGGCTTTTTTTGACAGTGCTTCCTACTTGTGCTGAAGACTCTCCACCCCCTCATTGCAGATGGGTTTAGGCTGCATGGATCTGAGCACGATGCTTGGGAGGAATCCCTGGAAGTGCTGCACTCTGCCTGGCAGCCCAACCCTGCCCTTGCTGGGCCACGTGGTCTCCATGCTCCCCAGCACAAGGGCACGGGAGAGATTTCTATGAGTCCTTTTGTCCTTGACACCCAGAGGAATGACAATATTTTTGCTCCAACACTTTCAGGTCCTGGTCCTTCTCTCTCCTTGCTGCCCCTGGCAGTGCTGCACAGCCCTGGTCCTGGTGCTGGGTGGCACTGCCACGTCCACAGGCTGAGCTGGGCCCCGGTCCTGGCACAAAGATTTCCCCAGTGGTGCTAAACTTCCCCTCAGGATAGCTGTGACATGTTCCATCAAGTGCCCCAATGCATCCCAGTGCACGTGAGAGGCAGAGACTGGGGGAAAAGGGGTTGCGAGCAAAGGCTGCTCTGCTCATGGCACCAGCCCAGCAACACAGCATTTGTCTCCTCCCATGGCCAAACATCCTGGCACCTAGGCATGGCAGTCGAAGCTGCCCAAATTGAGTGGGATGTGTTTCTTGCTCCCCAGTAAATGAATGAGAGGGAAATGGGGTAGTAGCAAACCCATTCCCACTGCATTACTCCTTAGCTGGGCTCCTGTGGGTTGCAAAATTCAGGTCCCTTCCCCCACTGCTGCCTGGAGGGCTCAGCTTTGCCATGTTCTTTGAATGGCTGACAACCATGGAGCTGCTGACAGGGGGATAGGGAAGATCTCCTCCAGCAGGTGGGGAAGAGTGCTGCTCCACTGGGCCTTGGGGAAGGCTGTGCCGGGCTAGTGATGCCAGAAAGCTGCTCACTGGTCCAGCTTGGGCTGTACATCTCAGGTCTTTCCTCTTGAGTTTTGGGGCCACTCAAGGCTGGGTGTGCACCTGAGCTGTGCATCTGCAGATGCTTCCCAGGGAGTGAGTCAGGAGAGGAAGGAATCTGCTCTGTGGTGGGATGTCTGATGAGTCAGAACTTCTGCAGGCTTCTCTTCAGACCCACCCTGGGCAGCTGCAACATCCAGGGCCCAGGAAGCAGAACAGGCATCCGGGCAGCTGAAACATCTGGAGGGAGGTGGCAAAAGGATGACAGGAGGCATGTCAGAACTCCCCAGCTCATCCTTTTTTTGCCATTCCTCATCCTTCACTTCCCCACTCTGCCACCAGCTCCTGGGATCACAGGCTGGGCCCCCACACTGACACTGCAGCCCTCTCCCCACCTGGAAAGCTCCCATGGGGATGTGACAACCTGGTCAGACCAGTGACATGCCCTCTGCTGCACATCACAGCTGTCTCAGGCGGACCTGGAACAGCAGATGTGCCCCAGCAGATCCTTGACAAGATGGCACGCTACTGGACTGGGAGGTGCTGTGAAAATTGATAAAAATTACAGAATCTGGCCAAAGGCTTGACTGCTGCAAAGTTCAAATGCTCAGGCTAGAATCACAGAATGGTAGAATCTTCTGAGTGGGAAGGACCCATAAGGATCACTGAGTACAACACCCTGGCAGGACATGTCAACAATCCCAACATGTGCTTTAGAGTGTTGTTCCTTATTTCATGAGGAAATACAGATTTTGGGTGGACTGAAGCACTAAATAACGGAGGATCCACTTAGGAATGAGCAAATGACAAAATACTTATATTTTAACCCCAGAAGAAACAGGAAGCTAATCCCAGATTGAAATGAAATCATTAAATGGGATGCTGAGTCAGAATTCAGGTTATGGCACCTCAATGTTACTCTGGTGCTGTAGGACTCTGCTTAGAGGAACCTGAACCTGCTTTTCTCAGGAGTCCCGCACCCATATGGTACTCTCCTTCCTGCTTTCCTCACAGCTTTACCAGCTTCCTCTTGATTCCTGGTGGTTCGTCTCCCACTGGTACCTGCAATCTTCACCGGTGCTCCTGGGGTTAATACAGAAATAACAAATGCACCATTTGCTTGTGATTTCTGTGGGTTTACTGTTTAAGCATTTATTCTATGTAGTGTCTCTTAGTTTGGGTTGCAGTTAGCAGCCTTGGTGATAAGATAAAAAAACTTTTATGTGGGAATTTTCTAAGTTTAGAGAAACCCAAACACCACCAGACATGAAAGACAGGCTGAGAGAAGCACGGTGCGGCTTGGCTGGAGACCTCCATGCTTGGTTCCTATTCTGCTTGATTTCTTTACCATGCTCCAGCATTTCCCTCTTCACTGCCTCTTCTCTTGGTCCTGCCTCAGGTTCCCATTCATGCCTTTCCTTCCTGGTTTTCTTGTTTTCCAATTACCGGTTTTGGCCTGAGCTGACAGCTTAGGGAAGAAAAGAAAAGGAAAATATTAGCCTTGTTTTTGAATCAAAGCATGGTTTTCTAAAGTTCTGAAGGAAACAAAGCAATTTCCTTAGAAATCTAGATCCTTCCTCCTCACTGCAATACCCCATGGAAATGCTGGCTCTCAGTGTCTTCCATAGACACTGAGTTCCCCCTGCCCACCACTGCCTCCTGCTTCCTCTGCTTCCCCCAGAAAATCCCTGGCCCTGGAGCCTCAGCTGCAGGAGCAGAGCACCCACTGCACTGAGACCCAGGACTTGCAGCCACCAGCCCTTTCTGGACCATGGTGGTTGGTAACAGCAAGTATCCAGAAATCCCAGTATCCCGAGGGCCTTCTGCTTCTCGCTCTGTGTCCAATTCCCTCCCCCAGGCCCCTCCTCAGACCCAAGCACTGGATCTTCTCTCCTTGGTTCCTCCTGTGGAAGGAGGAACAACCTCCTCCTCCTCACCATCACCTTGTCTTCTTACCTTGCTTCCTGAAAAATCAACGTGGAAACCCATTGGTACATTAGCCATGGAGACTGTTTTTAAGGAGTCGAGTCACACAGGCCAAGGTGAAGGTGAGGGTAGAAACACGCAGGATTCTTTTGTGAAGTCTACCAAAAGCTGGAATAAATACCTCCTTTATCATAGGAGCCAGACAGGTTCTGCAAGTTTTGGTTGCTCTGGCGTGCTCAAGAACTTGTTTGATACGGCCTGACCTGTAAGAAAGAGCAAGAAAAGGTTGCTCTGCTGTGCCTTGGATGGACTTTCCAACCTCAGTACCAAGCTGAGACTGGAGAAAAAGAGTAACTTAAGCAGTGGGACATCTCCATGGGGCTAAAGGAAAGCTACAGGCTGTGGGAAAATTCCAGAGCTCTATAACCCAGCAGTGCTGACAGCAAGAAGGGGAAGGACTGAAGAGGGGACATCCAAGGAAGCTCCAGGCAGCGCCCCATTGCCCCTGTACTGTGTGATGGGAGCAGCAAGCTGTGCCAGCTTCAGCAGAGATTTGGTGGTACCCAGTCTGGATCAGCAGCCCCCCACGCAGAGCAGGTGCCACGATGACACTATGAGACACCTCATTAACATTTCATTAAGGCATATCCAACTCCTGTGAGGTACTGCTAATGGGCAGGGACAGAGGTGGGGGTGCACCAGCAGACACCAAACTGGAGTCCAGCCCTGAACACCTCCAGCTCTCCCAACCTGTCTCCATAGCAGAGGTGCCTCAGCCCGCAGGGCATCTCTGTGGTCCTTTCTCCTTTTTTTGCAGTCCCAGGAGCCCGCCCGGAGCCTGTCCAGCCATCCTTCACCTGCCAAAGCGTGCCACTATTGGAGCAAGGGAGAGCAGTGCAGATGGCATGAGGAAAACAGTAACACACACAATCTGGCAAGGGAAAGCTGAGAGGAAGCAGAGTCCTTGCGAGAGCTGAGCAGAGCAGCATGTGCAGGTCCCGGCACCAGCCACGTTGGGGGATGAGAGAGAACAGTCTCCAGCTTGGAAATGCCCAGGGCACACTTACGACATTTGTCTTTGATCCCCAACCCCTCCAAAGTCTGACTGTGTGAAACTGGTTGTGTTACAGCCAAGAGGCTTCTTGCTGCAGCATCTACAGACTAAAAATGAGGCAGCAATGGGGGAGCCCGACTTGGTGAGTGTCATAGCCAAGTCACTTCCACCATCTGTGCATTGGTGTGTCCACCAGTGAAACAACAGGAGACACAACTCTGCCTTCCTTTCAAATGTATGGAAAACACCACCTTT
This sequence comes from Lophotriccus pileatus, assembly GCA_035583135.1. Classification (NCBI taxonomy): domain Eukaryota; kingdom Metazoa; phylum Chordata; class Aves; order Passeriformes; family Tyrannidae; genus Lophotriccus; species Lophotriccus pileatus. The sequence continues at coordinate 1,245,274 of JAWWES010000051.1, forward strand.
GAGCTGTGCAAACATTGCATGTTCACTGGCCACATCCTATAGGGAGAAACACAGGAGCCTTTCTCTTCTCAGGACTGTTTTCCAAAGCAGGTGCTGAGTGTGTCTTGGGAAGCAGCCTGGGCAGCAGTCACATTCCCAGCTGAAATATTGGCAACAGAACAGTGCAGCACCCTCATCATAAAGCTGTAGTCTATGAAGAGAAGGCTAAAAAACCTGGCAGGAAATTACAGGCATTACAGGAACAGACAAGCCATTTGGAATACAGCCATGTTTGAGCAGCTATCAAAGCTGTCAGAAAACACGGAAGAGTTAAACGTAAGACTTGAATGAGAGTCCAGAGAGAGAGAAAAAGCAGAGGGAAATGCGAGAGACTTTGAGTGCCAGATGTCAGCTCTCAGAGTGGGTTCCCATGCAATGGGATGTCCAAATGGAGACTGTAAGCGAGGTAGGAGGGTCCAGTTTGCAGCCAGGAGGTGCCTGGCTGAGGGCTGGCTGTGCCCATTTCTTTCCCTGGCACTTGACAACATTTTTAGTGATACCTGTTAATTTTTTTCCCATTAATCCTTGTCTCATTCCATAGATGGGGAGGACTCCCCCGATGAGAACCCAAGGAGGGGGAGCTGCCCTTTTTCTGAAGGAGCAACAGGAATGCATGGAGCTCTGCCCTGGGATGGATTAGGAGCCAGTCAAGAGTATCCTGGTTGAAAGGCAAATTGATATGAGTGATGTGGTCCTGAATGTCCACTATAGACTTCCATATCAGGAAGCAGAAGATGAAGTTTTCTTCAGACACCTGGAAGTGGGCTCCTGTTTGCAGAGCCTGGTCCTCATGGAGGACTCCTGTGATACTGTTCTGGAGGGACAGCACAGGAGGGCACAGGCAATCTGGGAGGGTTCTGGAACACTCTGGCAAGAATTCCTAATGTGGGTATCAAAGAGCCAAAGAGGGAAGACACTGATAGACCTGTAAACATGTTGAGGAATGTGAAGGATGAGGCTGAAGAGAACATGGCATGGTGGAGGTTAGAGTCCTGAGGGAAGGGAGCAGAGAAAAAGACAAGGTCACAAACCAGGACTGAAGAGAGCAGAGTCCACAGGATGCAGTCCTAGCTCTCTAGGTGTCCAGGAAACGTGATTCAGGATCAGCTACTCCATTCCCCTTTGTCATGCAGGTGTAATGCTGGGGCCTGTAGAACTGGCCCTGAGCCAAAGCTGTCCTATAAGATGAACTCTCCAACCTAATACTTACCCTAGTATTGTATTTAACCATACATCTGCTTATTAACCAAGATGCTATGTGAGCCTTAGTAATGCCTCATACATTTATGCTTGTTAGCACAGCATGTCATCAGTAATTAGTAAGGCCTGTCTGTATGTGTTATAAACATGACTTTTTTTTGCAAACAATGTCATGAGAAATGGCAGGGCCTCACAGAATCGTAGCCGGTTCATATTTGAGATATCAGTGTGGCCATAAGTTCTGTCTTAATGACTAGTCAAGGCCATAGGGCATTTGATAGTAGATGGCCCAAATCGACTCCCTTGGTCTCCCTCTGAGCCCTTGCTCGGCTTAAGGGGAATACCAATAGAGGAAGAAAGCCACGTTGTTTGATGAATGATGTCAGCTGGTTTGTTCAACACAGCAAAGATGGAGGTTTCACCTGCGGGTGGACACACTGCATAGGATTGGGAAGAGGTTCTCTGGGACCTTTGCTGCGATTGGGGCCTTTCCAGCTGAATTGCGGTCTGGATGATAAAAATTACTTAGTGGAACTGGTGGTGTTGAACACTTCCAGGGCTGATGATTCCCTGGGCAGCCTCTCCCAATGCCTGACCACTGTTTCTGTGGTGAACTTTTTCCTACTGAAGACAGCTCCAGCACTGTCTTCTAACCTCAGCAACTCTGTGGATCTTTGTTTGGTCAAGTAATTAATTTAACATCACCATGTAAAGAAAGGGCAGTGGATCCTCTATGATACAGAAAGAGGCCCCACTCTTCTGGTTGTCTTCCAACCCCTTCAGCTCTGTTGATACATGGTTGGGGTGTGCAGGATCCCAATTCCAGCCTCCCCTGGAGAGATGGACACATGTCCTGTTACCAGCACAGCCCTGGTCCTGCTGTGCTGTGAACACAGGCAGCAGGTTTTGTCATTCCAGCTGGGACACTCCTCCTGCCACACCGGAGCCTCCCTGCCACAGCTCCAGCTCCCTCCCCACATACATGCAGGGGCAGGCTTATTGCAATGTTTTAGGATGCTGTCCACTGAGCAATTGAGGAATTGTTTTCTTTTTCTCTTCCTGCTTCAAGGTCCATTTTTCAGGACTGGAAATACCCCCAAAACACCCCAGGAAGTTTCGAGAGGTATGGAGGGAAACCAGCTCAGATGTATCATGTCAGTAACTTGTATTAAATTAAACCAGAGAAAGTGTCGATCTAAATCATGAGCACAGGCAGAGGTGTGGAAAGGAGAGGAGTGTCCTCAGAAAGGCAGGTCAGCTGAGAAACAAGGGCAAGTGCCAGCAAGGAGGGAAAGGGGCTCTGATGCCACTGAAGTGCAGGGACTGCCTGGCTTGAGCAGAGGTCAGTCCTGGGCAGCTGCTCTGGGCTTCAGGGACAGGGTCAGGAGTGACCCTGGCCTTAATCAGGAAGGTTGGCTAATGCTGTATTGACATAGCAAAGACACCATAGATGGAAGAGAACAAAAACCACCGTCAAACCTGGCCAGATGTGCCAGAGCTCCAGGTTGGAAGAAGAGGAAATGTAGAGATAATTAAGGCCTATAAAAAAATATCCAAAAATCCAGATCCATCTTAAATGAGGGAAAGGTGGTTAACTGCAGTCATCAAGGGGAATACTCATGAGAAAACCAGGGAACTTTGGCCTGTTTTGATCTCGTTTCTGCTCATACCAGAGTTTAAAATCATCAAGCGTGAATGGGATCTGCTTCCCCATTATCCCTGGGCAAAACAGCCTTGTACCAAGGTCAGAGGTACAGGGTTACATAAGGGGAAACTGAGGTATGGCAAGGGGCTGGGACAAACGTGGATCATTCTCTACTTCCTGTGAACAAGACTGTTCGCAGGTCATGGTCTTCAGCAGTTGGTAGAAGCAGCTCCCTTACACTTGCTCTCTTTCTCTCTCAAAATATAGAGGATGACAGGGGGACTGGACCAGCCCAGTGCTGTCTCTTCCCACATCTTTGGGATTATTTATGATGGTGCTTCTCTGCAGAGCTCTGCACTCTGCCAAGGTCCCTCTTGCACAGTCAAGGGCCACCGTGCAGTAGCTTCTCCCAGCTTATGGCAGTGGAGATCCCACACTGCTGTTGTCTTCGGCACAATGGTTGGAAGACATGAATAAAAACTGTATTCAGCTGTGACACCAGAGAGCAAGGAACCAGAACACTCACAGCCTTAGAGAGTTTACTGCTCTGCTGCTTTTCCAGTTGGCTTGCTCCAAAAGCACGGCCTCAGGGCTGCACCACCAAGCATGTGTGCAAGCAGGCCTATAACCCCAGCTTCGTGCCAGGAGGGTCATGTCCTCCTCTCACCCAGGTGCACTCATTTGGGCTGGCTTTCAAGGCTCCCCAGTTGTGACTTGATGGGGAAATATTCATAGCAGCACCCAGGGCCAGCAGCCTGCCATGTGTTACCGCAGACAGTGCAGCAAACCCAGGCTGTGGGTATGGGTACTGTGCCCCAGGTGACCTCCCAGTCCCAGGTGGCTTTCAGTGAGATCCTGAGAAAAGGCAGCCAGCTGGGGTGCTTCAGCAAGGATACCCCAGCAACTGCCACCCATCAAGGCTGGCAGGGTGGAAGGTGAGGGTGATCTCCTGGTACCCTGAGGAGAGCCCTTTTATGCTCACCTGAGCTCACCTGGCCAAGCCATCCACTTTTCCAGCCAGACGACATGGCTCACGGTGCTTCCAGCTTTGGAGGGTTGCTAAGTCATAGTCCAGGCTCGCAAAAACAGGAGCTATTTTGAGCTGAGAAGTCTTGGGACTTTTTTAATTCATCTTCTCATTTCTAAGACTGCAATTTTCAATCACCTCAGTAGTTCAAGAGCACAAGCACTTCAGTGGCTTCTCCTAAGGAAAAACCCTCCAGGTGAAGTTGTCTTCTCTGTTCCTGAGGAAAAATAACATACATCATCAGCTGGAGATGTGGCTTTTGCTCCTCCTCATCTGCAGTTTAATCTGCATTCACAATCAAGGTCACCTCACCCAGCCCTAGGTTTGAGAGGTGACGTGATTACAAACCCTCTCTCCTGTGCAAGGTCAACAGGAGCTGAGCTGGTGCCACCAAGGTCCCTGCTCAGCTGCACTCCAAGAGCTGACCAAAGCAGTCCAGCAGGTCAAGCTGGAAGAGTAACTCCCTCTGTCCATATCCCATAAATCTAAATAAGTGATCACAGTTTTTTCGCCAATTCCCTACACTGTGGATGATTGTGAATCACTCATCAGTTCAAGGGTAGGTTTTGATGTGCAAGAGGAGCATGTGCTGTGCACAGAAGCAGCTCCAGTGCCAAAATTAACAACCAACAGCATAAAATTGTTGGGGTTTGCATCCTTGTGGCTCTCAAGTTCAGGAGGAAACATTGAAGGGTCCTCCCCCCCCACCCCCATATAAAGGCTGCACAACTCAAGGTGCACTAAGAACAATAATCCACATGCAAGGAAACTATTATCTTAACCCCAAGTGAGGAAGTGGCCACCAAGGGGTGGTCATGCTGTAGGGAAAGGCCAGTGGTCCCACACAGGGGGCAATGATCTTGGGGAAGAGGGTGGCAATGCTCAGAGGCCATTAGAGCTCTGCAGAGCAGCTGAGGGATGCAAATGCCATCCCCTCAGCCTGAAAAAGATGATGAAGAGGAAAGAAGAACCATCTGGTTTGCCTACTTTTGATGAATTATCTCCCAAATCAGAAGCTAAGTAAAAGAGAAGACTGGGATTTTAATTTTGCAGTGAAATAAAGTACATTTTGCAAGTCGCACAAAATCAAACAGACAAGAACTGTTCCTTGAGAGTGTCGGATTAGGGAGGTGCTGTGAATTAAAGTGTTTGGAAGTATGAATTGCTCTGAAGAGCTCGGTGTTGCTCTAACTCCACCTGTTTTCCCCAGGAGCAGGGTTGTCATTTGCAGCTGTGTTTGTTCTTGTCCCCTGGTGACTGATTCCTGTGCTGCTCATGGCTCCAGAGGAAACCTAAGGATGGATGTAGATTTTCCCCCTCTGGTAACATGGGGTGCCCACAGCTTCCTCTGCAGCACCAGGTGATGGGCAGTGGCCATCATGTCAGTGGCCTCTCCAGACCAGGAACCAAATTTGTGCTGGGACTCTGAGGAGCTCCATTAGTGCTTCTTTCCCAGCAGAACCTGCAGCGTTTTGCTCCCATGGGGTGAGCATCCTGGAGAGTATCTGGCAGCTTCTTCCTCCCCTCCTCAAGGGATGCTGTTACCCACTCACTGCTCCGGGCACAAGGGAACTGGTGTTCCCATCGGAAAGGAGCCTCTGCAAAAGGCAGCAGGGTTAAAACAAGGCTGCATTTTCCTGTTCCCAGGCCGCTCTCCAGAGCCTTTCTGTGCCACTTGCCTGGGTGTCTGGCAGGCAGTTTACACCACAGATACATGAACATGCAGAGAACTGCTTGCACAGCCTTGCTGGATCTGTGCAGGGAAAACTTCCCCTGGAAACACTAGGGCACCCCCCAGGCTGCCTTCCTTCCCAGAGGGGTCTGCAGGGACACAGGGGTTGCTCCGTGCTCCAAGCTCATCACCCCAGCATGGGTCATCCCCAGGCAGCGCTTCCAGCTCTGGGCAGTTGCAGATTCAGAGCTCTCCAGCCCCTGGAAGGCACCTGGTGGAAGCTCGTGCAGAGAGGAAACTGAGGCAGGAGTGAAGTGACTTGGCCAAGGGATTCCTTGAGCCTCATATCAGTGTTCAGAAAATGTGTGGTGTGGCTCTTGGGGATGTGTGTTAGTGGTGGGCTTGGCAGCGCTGGGTTAATCGTTGGACTAGATCTTAGAGGGCTTTTCCAACTTTAATGATTCCATGATTTTCTGGGGTTTTTTTTCCATTATGGCCCAGCTCCACCAAAACACTATGTCTGACACTCAGCATTAGCCACACTCACTGCAGCATGGGGAGCACCACTCTGCCACATCAGCATGGCCTCAGCGCTGTCCTTCCCGACAGGTGAGGGCAAAGGAATCCCTGGGAGCCCTGGAAGAGAGAAGGGAGAAAAGATGGAAGGGAGAGAATATGATAAGCAAATGCTGGTCATTCAAATGTGAGCTTTGCTTCAGTTTCCTTCTCTCTCAATCTGAAGGGATGAGCACCAGCCAGATAAGAGACCTGTCAAGGCACTTCCAGCAGCCCTGCCTAGCCTGGCCTCCAGCTGACTTCCAGCTAGGCTGATTTGTGAGAGACCAGAATCTCCCTGCAGCACCCTCTGAAAATATAACAAAAAAAGAGGGTCAGGGAGGAAGCTGCTCTGGAAGCTTTTCTTAAACAAAGAATGGCTCTCCATCAGTGCCACTGCTGGGCCCTGACAGCCATGTCCCCATCTCACCGGGGAGCACTGCCAGCACAGCGACGTTTCCACAGATCCTCACAGCCTGCCTGGCTTCTGGCACAAACAGAGCATGGCCCGGTGTGGTCCCTGTCCCAGCATCCCCCCAGGACACGTGCCACAGGGCAGGATGATTTGGGGCAGCCACGCTCTCCCTGGGGTGCAGATGGAACAAAATGCAACACTGAGCCCGAGGAATTTGCTGTTTGGGCTCTCAGAACACCACATTGTTTTCTCAGCTAGTACAGGAGCTCTTTTCCTAGGGGCTGCTCTTCGGTCGCAGGGCTGTCAGCAGCCTTTCCAGCATGCCTCTGCCATGGCACGGGAGGAATTATTTTGGGTTAAAGACAAGCTCTTCACCAAGCTCCAATACCACAGGATCAAAGAATCCCAGAATTGTTTGGGTTGGGATGGAACTTGAAGCTCATCTTGTTCCTCTCCCTGCTATGGTCAGGGACACCTTCCACTATCCCAGGTTGCTCCAAGCCCTGTCCAACCTGTCCTTGAACACTTGCAGGGATGGGGCAGCCACAGCTTCTCTGGGCAACCTGTGCCAGGGCCTGCCCACCCTC
>JAWWES010000051.1:1253302-1276882 GCA_035583135.1 Lophotriccus pileatus
ACACTTCCAGGGATCCAGGGGCAGCCACAGCTTCTCTGGGCAACCTGTGCCAGGGCCTGCCCACCCTCACAGGGAAAGATTCCTTCCCAATATCCAATCTAACACTGCCCTCTGTCAGTAGGAAGCCATTCCCCCTTGTCCTGTCAGTGGCCTCCAGCATGGATCAGGAGCACTGAAGGGCTGCAAGGACCATTGTAGGACAGCTGCACTGTAACCCCACTGGATCACAGACACACGCCACAGTGGGAAAACCTCTGGGTAGGGCTGGGGCTGGGAGTCCCACAGGGATCAGGGTGATCAGCCACAGTGGAAAGCAAGGACAACCCCAGATGTACAGGGGAAGACAGGACATGTGGGTGATGCCCCTACTCATGCTGCTTCTCTGGAAGCCCAGCTGGTGCTGTCCCAGTACAACAGCACCACATTAGGAGGCCAGACACACCCGTAGTTGCCACATCCCCAGGCACAGGGCACAGAGGGCTGCTGGGGCTTTTCTGTGTGAGTTAAATTTGTCAGGATAGGAGGCCAAAGGCTCCTTTTCTGTTTCTCTGCCTTGCAGCTGCTGATATGAAGAGCAGCAGCATGGCTGTGGCAGTGGATGGTGGGCAGAGCTCTGCTGGGAAGGGGAAGAGGCGGCTCAGCTGCGCCAGGGCAGGTGGGAAGGAGGGGGACACTGGGAACCATGAGCATGGACAGAAGTGTGGAGGTCTAAGGATGGGGGAAGAGGTTGATGCCAGTTCTACCCATGGCTGTGCCCCTCCAGCCCTCCCTCCTTCCAGCTGCACCGTTAGGATAACATCCAAGCTGGGAGTTCTTGCCAATACCAAAGCAAGGCCGGCAATCCTTGCTCTCAGCTGTGGAGCCATCCAAATAACCACCAGTAAATAGATTTTAGTCCAACTGTTCAGAGCCTCTGAGCCCCCTTTAGGCTGTCTCTACCCACTCTCAGTGCTGAAGGCTTCCAGGAGCAAAGGCAGCTATGTGCACCCTGTGGCATATGTTCAGCCTGATCTTTCCTTTCTCCTCTCCTTTCTTTTGGCATTCATCTTTCCTAGTGTCCTACAGACCTAAACATTTGTGTAAGGCTTCCAGTGCAGACAATATTCATACAAACCACATCTTGCCCCCTCGGACCAGCCTGTGCACGGCACTAGGAGCAGGCTCTGGACTTCTCCAGAAGCTTCCAGAGATTTCCTGGGATTTCACTGACCTGCCCCTTGGCTGTAAAGGAAGGCAAGACTCATTTTCCGTGGTTTACAGGGTTTACATAGGATTATGTTTGAAATAAGGCCTGAGAGCATGGGTGCCTCTTGATCTGGGTCCTCAAACTGCAACTGGATGAAGTCTCCCTCTCTGCCTCTTCTTCAGTGTCAGACAAACCTGGCACACACCAGCTGCAATTAGATCTGGCCAAAGCAAAGCGGTGACCACAGCCACTCAGATCTGTCATCCAGAGCCCAACCCCACAGGGACTGGGCCCTCTGAGGGCCATGCTAAATGCTGAGAGCTGAGGAGAAAGTTCAGGCAGGAGGAAGATCAATTAATTGTCATTTTAAAAGGAAGTCTCGGTAGGAGAAGCTACCTCAGCAGAAAGGAGGAGGTGACTGGCCACATCATTTGGGCCCTGCACAAAAAGAAAGACACTGAGCACGTCCAGAGAAGGGAATGGAGCTGGCAAAGGGTATGGAGCACAAGTCTGATGAAGAGCGGCTGAGGGATCTGGGGATCAAAGCCTGGAGAAATGGAGGCTCAGGGAATTCGGTGGCTGTTGGGCTCTTCTCCCTGGTAACAAGTGACAAGATTAGAGGAAACAGCTCAGGTTGTACCAGAGGAGGTTTAGGTTGGGGATTAGGGAAAATTTCTTCATGGAAAGGGTGGTCAGGCGCTGGCACAGGCTGCCCAGGGCAGTGGTAGAGTTACCACTCCGGGGCAGAAGGGTAAGTACCCTTTTTCCAGAAGATTTTACTACAAGGAATCAGTTATTTAGCCTAGGAAAGGCTTTCCTGCCAATTTCTCAAGACAGTTGCTGTTCTCTCCCCCCCATTCCAGAGAGATTCTCTCTCTGATGTGTGAGGAGAGAGGTAACGTTCACAGACATGTTACAAGGCCACCATGGCCCCGAGAGAGCCGGGGGGCCAGCAATGAGAAAGCCTGAAGAAGGAACAGGAGGCCTGCCTTCTCAGGCCCAGCACTGTTTGCAGCTGCCGCAGCTTTCCTTTGTAAGTGTTTTAGTGTTCTCAACTTCAGAATAAACCTTTCTGGATTCTTTACACTGCGTTGGTATTTTTGGGGGTACCTGTTTGCATCTTACCTCACACTGGAAGTGTTCACAAACCATGTGGATGTGGCACTTAGGGACCAGGTTTAGTGATGGCCTTGGCAGTGCCGGGTTAATGACTGAACTTGATTATATTGGAGGGCTTTTCTAACCTCAGTGATTCCATGATTCACTCAGGACTTGGTGTTTTAGGTGAGGTACTCCCAGAGTTTCAAAAGCCTCTTGGTGTTGGTAGGTAGCTGTTAACCAGTCTCCAAGGAGCAGCAGAGATCACCTTCCCTTCCCTTTTTTGTTCTGGGCTCTTGTCAAGATGAGATGGGATTGTGATACTGAAACACAGTTCAGTATCTGTCCCTACCAAACGGGAATGGAAGCAGCTAATGAAAGATTTAATTGCCATGTCTAGAGGGAGAGCAGGAGTTAGATCCTTCCAAAGTCCCCAGGCAGCATCAGGAGTGTGGAGGGAGCTTGGGCTCCCTTTGATATGATAATTTCACTGCATAGGAGAGATGCAAACACAGTCAAAGGGGCTGAGGAAAATCAGACAGGCACGGGGAGGGCTGGAAAACCAGTGTCATACCTGCTGGTTTCTTCTTCAGCATAAGGGAGGCATAAGTAACTAATAGGCAAATCCCTGGAGTGTATGGATGCTCTTCCCAAGAGGCAGGAACCTGCCCCAGCACCCAGCTCTGTTTCTTCAGCTCTCACTGCAACTGTCCCCACCCTTGGAAATGTTGGACATCAGAGAGGACAGTGATGGACATCTGTCAAGAGGCCTGGGAGCTGTAGAGAACCTGCCAAAAGCCTAGTGGGAATGCCCAAAGGAAGCAGATTGTCCCATGGACAGGGACCTTACGTCATCACTGCTGGGTAAACACAACACCCAACCTGTGCTCAGGGACCCAGTGATCAGCCTCTGAAGTGTGGCAGCAATCTGCAACAACTGGAAACCACACAAGTCCAGAGATTTCCCACATGAAGCCAGAGGAGAGAAAGAAGCAGGATGAGAATTTTCCAAAAAATTCTGGAAATTAATTTTGGAATTCTTCCTAAGGCATATCGGTAAAAGGGAAAAAAAAGGCACTTTTTATATTTTCACACCCCCCCAACAAAAATTTGAAACTGTATATTCTATTCTTCTGATATTTTAAAATGTTGCATTATTATATGATGCACAGAAGAAAAAAAACTCTTGGAATAAAAAGGTGTTTGAAAGGAAGGCAGCTGTGCTGTGCAGATGTGGGCAAGCAGAGGAGGTGACTGCCCCAGAGGGGTGGCACTGAGACCTGCTGCCTCAGAGGTGCTACTTGGTACCTGCCAGTGGGTCCTGCCCTTAAGGCAGAGGCACATTCAACCACTAGTGGCGGATGAACATCACATCACTTCTCTGGTCATTCCTTCATTTTCCTAAAATCACTGTTCTCCCCAAACCAACCATGTCTCTGCACAGCCCGTGAGGGGCTTTTTGGTCTCATCGCAATATAAAAAACACCAGGAAAAAGGGTCTCCAGTTCATGGTGGGAATGGTGAGAGGAGGTGGGAGGGAATCTGGGGGTAGAGGGGCAACAGAGCTTGAGGTCACTTGGCAACAGCAGCAGCAGCAGCAGCAGTGGCAGCAGTGGCAGCAGTGACAGTCACAGCAGCAGCAGCAGCAGCAGTGGCAGCAGTGGCAGCAGTGACAGTCACAGCAGCAGCAGCAGCAGCAGCAGCAGTGGCAGCAGTGACAGTCACAGGAGGCCAGGCACCAGCTCCAAACAGCACGTTTGGAGGCTGTCACATGCACATGTAATAAAAGCCAGTGAGGTGGATGTGCCAGCCTGTAACCCTCGTGTGTGCTGTCCAAACCCCGTGTTTCCAGCTTGTTTGCCTTTGGAGAGCTGTTCAACAGCACTGCTTCCCTCTGGCTGAGGAATCAGAGGCATCCCCGCCCACACCACACAGAGCCTGGCGTTTCCAATCACATCATTTTCCTTCTCATTTTTAACAGGAAAAGAGCAAAACCAACCCCAAAACCACCTCAACATGACATCATTAGCCAGACACGGTTCATCCACAGCTCCTGGAGCTGATTAGAAGTTGCTATGGCCTATGAACACCCCACCTGAATTGCTGTTGCTGTATGCCTTGGCTTCAGAGTGTCTTAGAGGCTTGGAGACAGCAGAAAGGAGAAAATCAGCATGACACCATCAGCTTTTTCTTAATTTGATCATATCCCTGGATATTGTAATATATTTTACCAACTCTGGAAGTGTTCACCATCTCTAGAAGTGTTCAAAAGGCATGTGGATGTGGCACTTGGGTATGTGGTTAGCGGTGAACACAGCAGAGCTTGTTTAAGGGTTGAATATGATGGTCTTAGAAGTCTTTCCAACCTGAATGATTCTGTGATATTTGAGCCTATTACATTTTTACTCTTTTTCCTGATGTCTGACTCAGAATTTGAGAAAATGTAATGCTGGCATTACTGGAGAAGAAATATGATGTGAAGATAATTTTAGTTTCCAAAGAGCCTGCTTCAAATGGCTGTGATTTTGCTTTCAGCCAGTGCAAAAAGCCAGCCTGACACCTTTTGTTAAATAATGCATAACTCCTTGGCTGCAGGGAGACGTCTAGCACACAGCCCTGCCCCCTTAGACCCTGCTCAAGTGCTATTAAGTGGCTTCCACTGGATTACAAGCAGGGAGTGGGCTTTGTCCTGGCTTCAGTACAGCCGAAGGTGTCGTTATTTTCCAGGAGAGCCACTCTGCTGATGGAGCTTTGTGTTATCCCATGCAAATAATCTCAATCCGAAGGTACCTGCTGCTCAAAGCACTAAATTGAACATTCAACTAACTGTCACTGCCATTATCTGACAAACCTGCAAAAGAGGAAAAAAGAAAAAAAGAACAAAGCCAAAGGGCAGGATTGTTTGGCATGGAAGCTTTCCTGGCTGTCACCTCTCTGTCTCCACTGGCAGCGTCTCTGCCGAGCCCCTGGAGCCCAGTGGTGAGAGCGACTGCCCCACTCTGTCCGGTGGTACCAGGTGTGCTGTGGCTCTGCCCCGCCCACCACGACACCTGCCGGGCTCCCCGACAGGATTTAAACGCGGCATTGTCTTGCATCTTCCAACAGAACCAGCCCTCAGTCCACTTAGCATTTAGCGTGCCGGAAAATCGATGTAGACACACCACCTCAGGTTTTCTGTCCCCTCTAACAGCACTGACAGTGCTCCCCAGAGGGAATATTCAGCTACTGCCAGCAGCCTCCTGGGGGAAGGCAAGTTTAGCAGCAGGGCTGTAGTGTGGTTGGCAGGTGCAGCAGCTCCCATCATCCAGCTGCCTTGGGAAACGCCAGAACTGGCTGTCACTGTCGGCCGTGCTGGTGATGAAGTGAGAGCAGCTGTGGGCAGAACTGGGCATGTGTGTGTGCCAGGGCTCACGTGGGAAGACACCAACACCCACTGCTGGTCCTGGAAAGTTGCTGGGCACCCTCTATTTTTTTTGGTCACCAAACAATTTAAGATACAGCTACAAAACACTCTATGGATGCCCACACCTACACTGCAAATATCCACCACCACTTCTGGGTGTCCTGAGGCAGCCCCAGCCCTGCCCGGGTACAGGGAGGGTTGTGGAGGCACCCTGACTACTGGTGCCCTGGAGACCAGCCATCAGCCAGGACAGTCTGTGGCCACCTTCCTCCTGGATATCACCTATTCTTGCTCATCTCCACACATGGACAGCCTGCCGCCCACCACAGCATCCCCTGTGCCACAGCCACCCACAGAGTTACCTCTTCCCTTGCCACTGCCAGGGCTGCCAGCAGCCATGAGACCCTGTCCCTGTCCCAAGTGTCCTGCTGTGCAAGCCCCAGTGCCAGCCCAATGTCAGCCCATCTACACAGTACTGCCCTCTGTATCAGCTCTGATCCATCACCTTCTTTCAGCTCCCTGTGGGACTGCAGGAGCTGGAGGCAGGGACACAAGGCAGTGGTGCAGAGCTGCTCTCCTGCACAGCCTGAGCAGGGCAACAAAACCCCAAAGAGCTGGCAGAAAGGGACTGGAGGGACAAGGTGGGATGCTGTGGCAGTCCCTTGATCAAGTGGCCATAAGGGTCCCCCCTGGGTCTGTCTGAGCACCGGGATCATGGAGCTGCAGGTCATGCAGAGATGGATGGGACACGAGGCCATTTCTCAGAGCCAATAGGAAGGCAGGGTTTAAGTGAAGATGAAGGGTGCAAAAAAAACAGGTCTAAAGCAGTGTTAACCTCAATAATTGTTTGGGATCATGTATTAAAAATACATCTATTGCTGATGAGGGATCTGCTCACTTGTTTTGATTTACATGCCAAAAGCCATGGTGATATGAGATGTGATGAGGTGAGATGAGATGAGATGAGATGCAGTGTCTTTGTCCCACACTCATCCAGCGGCTCCTGAACACAGACAGGAAAAGGGACTGTCTGTCTGCAGGAACAGAGACAGGATTGAGGAGTGCTCCATTTTTCTAAGGAAAGCTGCTGAGCTACTTAAACCTTGACCGGCTAGAAGGGCTCATCCAAACAGGGTGATCTCAGGGTCTGGAGCACAAATCTGATGAGGATAGGCTGAGGGAGCTGGGGGGAGCTCTGCCTGGAGAAAAAGAGGCTCAGGGAGGACTTCTCACTCTCTCCAATTGCCTGAAAGGAGATTGTAACAACGCGGGGGGGAGGAGGGGTCAAGCTCTTCTCACAGATAACATGAGTTAGGATAAAAGGAAACGGCTTCAAGTTGTAGCAGGAGAAGTTTAGAATAGATAACAGAGAAAGTTTCTTCACAGAAGGAGGGATCAGACACTGTAACAGGCTGCCCCGGGCAGTGGTGGAGTCGCTATGCCTGGAGGTGTTCCAAAGGCCTGTGGACGTGGTATATCCACGTGCCACAGGGACATGGTTTGGAGGTCGGCTTGGCAGTGCTGGGAGAATGGTTGGCCTCAATGATCTTGAAGGGCTTTTCGAACCTAAACAATGCTATGAGAGAAAAAGAAGTGTGTAGCAGAACCCCATGAGCATCTCTCTGTAGGGCATCACAACGATCAGTGACCACCTGCACCAGTGACTGGACAACACTCTCAAGCACATGGTGGGATTGTAGGGTTTGTCGTGTGCAGGGCCAGGAGCTGGAGTTGATGATCCTTGTGGGTACCTTCCAGCTCAGGACATTCTGTGATTCTCTGAGCTGTCTGACCCCAGCATTCTTCCTGCTCAGATCTCCAGCCTCACCCATGCTGCCCAGGGCAGCCTGTGCTCAGACCCCTTGGCATGGGTGCTCAATAGCTGGGACACGGCTGTGACAGCTGGGAATGAGGACAGGGACCTGCTGCAGACGGTGCTGCAGGTGCCTCTGCCCTGGAAGGGCACAAGAAAGAGACAGGGAATACTTTCAATCACATACTGGCAGCCTAAAGAAGGAAAAGTGGGCAAACTCTTACCTATGGAAAACTTTTGCAAGTTACCTCAACCCTGAGGGCACGTGAAAGGTCCCTGGTTACAAAAGGCCGGGGGTGGGAATGGGAATTGGGCATCTCTGGGCTACCTCCCCAGGTTCTGCCACCTAGCCAGGCAAGCAGGGCGCCAGCAGGAACAGGTAAGGCACAGACAGGGAGCAGCAGGGAGTCCCTTTTGCTCTGGGCAGCAGCTGCAACCGATAAACTCTCCACCCCTTAGTTTCTGCTGAGGACAAAAGCCATCAACAAAGTCCTAATTAAAAAACAACCATCAAGTAAAAAGCACAGCTAATTGCTTTTTGACTGCAGAACAAAAGCCCCTCGTCTGCCTAATTACACCACGAAAATGAGAAGAATTTAAACAAGAATTATAAGCAATCACAGAAGCTAAGAGAGGAGTGAATGCCTATGGAAACCTGGAAGTAGGGCTGAGCACAAAGACTCAGGCAGCATCTAGAAGAGGGGGATGACAAGGAAAGTATTTACGGCTCATTATACTGAGTCAATTGGCTGCTCCTCAAGTGCCTTCTTGCTCAGGCAGGCACTCCAAGCACCCACCCTGTGCATCCTGGTGAATTGACGCTCCCCAGTACCCTGGAGAAGTCCTACAGACCAAAGTCATGGTCTGTCTTTGGCAGGTGGGGGAAACTCATAAATCATTCGCCCACCAAGGCCACCAACCCTCAAATGCTGTCCCTACTTGGGGAAAAACACGCTTCTCCCACCTCCTCTGCCTGAATCACAGCTGGATGCTCTGCAGGGTGGAAGACCACACAACGTCTCCTGAGAGCAGAGCCTCCCCACGGGTGCATGCTGAAGGCTCTCTGTGGGGTTTGCAAAGGTCAGGTTCATAGAATCACAGAATATCCTGAGTTGGAAGGGACCCCCAAGCGTCATCAAGTCCAGCTCCTGGCCCTGAACAGGACAACACCAACAATGCCACTATGTGCTTGAGAACACTGTCCAAAGACTCCTTGAACTCTGGCAGGTTCCTGTTTGGATGAGGAGATGGAGGATGGAGAAGGATGAGAGAGTGCTGGGCTCTGTACCCAAAGGATAGAAAGCCCAGAAGGGAACTCAAGTCCTACAGCTGACCTCCTCCCGAGCCCAGGGCTGTGCAGTGGCCCACTGAGGTGAGGGGAGCAGCCTGTCTCTGAGACAGGAGGGTGGGAAAAGAGAAAAATAATTTTGTTGTGAGAAAAATCAGTGGGGGAGAAAGCAGGTGGGGAAACAGGAGGAGGAAAGTAGATTACATTGAAAATCTCATGGTCCTCACTGGAAGAGCAAGTCCTGTGCTCCCAAGGACTGCATGGAGACAATTACCAGGAAAGCTGGAAACAGTCAAATTAATGTTTCCTTACCCAGAGGATAGTTAACCTGCAGAGTTCCCTGGGCCAGAAGGTCCTTATATCAAATACCAGGTGTCAGACTGTGGGAAAGGGGCTCATGACACCACAGGGTGCATGGTCCAAGGTCCCTCCAAGGAGAAGATTCAGTGTCATCCCAAGGTGCTGGACTCCCCTTAGACAGCCAGGTTTCAGGAGAGCAGGGACACAAAGAACACACTTGAGCAAGAGGCCGTGCTTCCCAGTGATCAAAGCACAAGACCATTACAGGCCGTGGCACAGGCAGCTGGAAACCTTTGCACAAGCCACTCTCCTTGGTCACCTCTTCCCTAGCACCTGATGCAGCTCCCACAGCCCTCGAGGGGCAGGCAGGGCTCACAGTGCTCTCTGTAGCCATGAGCTCCAGGGAACCTGCCCTTTGGGCTGAACCCCTGTTCAGGTCCCAACCGGCCCCAGATCCAGCATCAGCCACGACATTTAATCTTAATTATTCCCACCTGCAGCGTAGGCCGGGAGAGCGTTCTTCTCTCAGAAATGCCAAGCACCACAGGCAAATCAGTAGTTCATTTCTTATCATAGGGACTGGGGAGGGAGAGACTGTCAACATGAGGAAATCAAAGAAAATGCAAGTGACAGAGCAACAAGTCTGAATCAGCCCCGTGGCACCAGCTGGAGGTCAGAGCAGCGGAGGGACTGCACGTCACTGTCAAACTTGGAAGTGCTGGGAGATCAGAAAGCCAAAAGTCTTTTGTCACCAGGGTTTCAAGCAAAGCTTTGTGTTTCAGTGGACCAGTGGAGTGGGAGTTCTGGCTTGGCCCCACACTGAAGACGCTCCAGCCCTAAGACCCCCCATGAAGTCCAGATATGTGGCTGCAGTGCTGCCAAGGTGCCCTTCATTCCAGGCAGGCCTTTTAGCAGGAGTAATGATCCCACCTTTCATAAACAAATCCCCACAGGTTTCTAAAAGACAGGAGCTGCTTGAATGTGTCTCAGACCCCAGAAATAGCAAGAGGGAATTTGCTAGCCTGCAATTAAAAATTTTTCAGCAGTAAAAGCACCATCACAAGATCTGGGATGATGACATTTATCCAATCTTGAAGTCCCTCTTTTGCAATGTGCTGGCAAACACAGCCAGCAGCACCAGGGGATGCTCTTCCAAATTCGCTGTGTCCATCAGGTGACCAGGAAGGCCCCTGTGCCTGCTGACACACTCCAACCCCACAGGGGTGGGTTGCTCCCCACGGAGGGCACAGCCATTGAGCCTGTCCCATCAGCAGGCATGTTATACTCCTGTAGGAGAGCGAGAGTCATGAAGGCCAGTGAGGGAAGTCAGGAGTGGGACTGTGGGGGAGTTTAGGGGTCCAGAGGAGCAGGCAGGTATGGGCTGGGAGAGGGAGAATGGGGCAGCTCCTGGCTCTGGCAGAGAGGCTCACAACTGAGACTCATTCATCCTAATCTGCCCCTCCTTCTTCCTGCTGCCCCAAATATGAGGGTTTGAATTTACCTCTGGCAGCAGTGATGCTATTTCTCATATTTCTGGCAAATCTTCTTCTGCCTCAGCAAACCAGCACTGGCTTATGTAAGAGACCTCAGGGATATTTGCAGGAGGCAGAGGCACTCCAGCAGGCAGGAGGTGTGTTTTGTAACACTGCACACTCTGCAGGGAGGCTGGGGATGCAGGGACGGAGCCGCTGCCAAACAAGAGCCAGCACTACAGTCCCGGTGCTGTGGTGGCACTTTTAGGTCCTTTTTTCCAGAGAAAAGAACAAACAACAAGGGATTGAATTCTCCTTGCCAGCTTGTACCTAACAGGATGCCTCTGAAACGGGAGAGTCTGTCAGCAAGAGCACAGAGGTTGTCACAGCCCCAGAACCTTAGGGTCTCTCTGACACCTGGCAGGACTGTTTGTCCTCAGCTGGTGGTGCTTGGGATGCAGAGCCAGAAGGGAATTGCCAGTATCAACTCTTTTGGTTTGCACATTTTTATTCAGCACAGCATCTCCTTCCTCATCCCTTCCCTCAGCCATCCCTGCCACCAAAAACTTCCCACACGTTCCAGACTGCACTGTGGCTACTGGGTCGGAGTCACCTTACCAGCAAGAAGAATCATAGAAGCCCAGAATGGTTTGGGTTAGAAACGACCTTAAACATCATCCAGTTCCAACTCCTGCCATGGGCAGGGACACATTCCACTAGCCCAGGTTGCTTCAAGCCCCATCCAACCTGGCCTTGGACACATCCAGTAATGGGGCAGCCACAGCTTCTCTGGGCAGCCTGTGCCAGGGCCTCCCCACCCTCACAGTGAAAAATTTAATTCCAATATCCCATCTAACCCTGCCCTCTGGCAGTGGGAAGCCATTGCCCCTTGTCCTGCCACCCCAGGCCCTTGCCCAAAGTCCCTCTTGAGCTCTCTTAAAACCTTCAGGCATTGGAAGGTACTCTAAGGTCTCCCCAGAGCCTTCTCTTCTCCAGGCTGAACAGTCCCAATTCTTTCAGCCTCAAGAACCCTGTAGCACTTGTGCTTACCATGAACACACCAGCAGCTGGGTCTAAGGACTTCAGGGGAGCAGCTCTGACCTGTCTGGTTTATTAAACAACTCATAAAATCTTTGCCACGTTTCAGTTGGCCCTGATGCAGAAAGCCTGCAAAAACTCTGAGTATGTCTTAGGGCTTTAGATTGGGTGGTGGAGCAGGAGTATCTCATGGTTATAGGACTTGTTATATTCATCATAGGATGTTGATAGGTTCCTGCACTCAGGTCACCTGGGATCAGACTTTGTTACATGTGTGTAGGCCTCTTGTCTGACCTTTTTCCAGACAAACAAGCAGGAACCAAATTAGCCCCATCCCTGGAAGTGTCCAAGGCCAGGCTGGATGGGGCTTGGAGCAACCTGGGCGACTGGAAGGTGTCCCTGCCCATGGCAGGGGGTTGGAATGAGATGGTCTTTAAGATCCCTTCCAACCCAAATCATTCTATAATTCTGGGAATCCCAAACACTTTGACATCAGGCTGGCACAGGACTTCTTTCACTAGGGAGATGCTGGGTGATGCTGGGAGCTCTGTAACCTTGACCTGTGATCCTTCTGTGCCTGGTACAGCCTTTGTGGTTGCAGACACATGCCCAGTTCTTGCTTGCTATGATGCTCCATGGTGACTGTAGGACCCCCATGAAAGAAATGGGAAAGGATATGAACTGGTTTGGGAAAAGATACCTTTTGTGGCTGGGAAACTTAAGTTTGGAAGAATGTGTGAGAATAGGGACATTCTCTCTCTCCCTCAGGCTGTTTTTTGTCAGGACAGACAAAACAGGCAAACCCTTATCAAGGAAGGTGCTTGCAAGCTGAATCAAAAGCATTCGGACAGCCCAGAGAGCAGTATGCACATGCCCCGGGGGCTTTGATAGGTATGACAAGGAGCCCAACTTGGGGTGTGGTTTTTCTTTTCACCTGGCTGTGAGTTTTGCAGTTGTATGTATAGCGTTTTGGAAATAAACTTCGTTTAACTCTTGAAAGCCCATGGCTTAGCTCTCTGGTTACCTGCATGGGTATGGGAGCATACAGTGACACACAGCTGCTGGGACCGAGTCATGGCAGCAAACCAGTCTCCTGCTGGGCTGGGACCTTAGGCTTGTGCTGGACTGCTGCACAGGGAAATCCTCTCCCCCAGCCAGATTTACTCTGCTCTCTGTACAAAGATAAAGAGAGAAATGTGGTGTAGAAAACAAGGACTTATTGAGCAGCGATTGTAAAATACGTTGTTACAGGAATGTGGACAACTTAGTATCCCACTCTGCACTTAGAGAGGATAAACATACCCAAGACAGCCCTGGTGGCTGGTTGTCCAACCTGTTCTTCACACTTTGTGGTTAATGGGCTTCATAAGGCTGGGATGTAAGAGCTGTTTGGAGCCTGCAGCGCTGCCAAGGGGCTGTGAGCCAGGCTGCTCTGGATACATTCCTCTGCTGTCCCTCTAATTCAGGAGTCAACAGGCAGGGGATGCTGAAAGGTGGAGGCAATTTGCTCTTGTGTATGGGATCACTGAATTTCAGAGTTATAAAAACAGGAGTCACAGCCAGAATAAAGAAAAGGCTTAGTGGAACACTCACCTGGATGAAGTCAGGTATGACCTGACAGCAGTGGTGAAGGGAAGATGCAATTCCTGTTTATCTTCCAAAGACTCTGCTGTTTCTGCACACCCTGGGCTAGCTTTTAAACCACCATGCTATTAGGGAGGCCTGTGGCAGTTGCTGAGCAAGATATCCTGCAGGAACAACACCTGAACTCCCTGGAAGAGATTCTGGCTGGTCCTTGCACCAAGCCACACAGCCCCTAGCCAGGCCCAAGTCCTTCTTACCCTCCTCTGCTTTTGGCACCCCCCTCACGCCATCCTATATTTTGTTGGAGGCAGCCCATGCTGAAGCCTAGGATTTATTCTGTTTGCATACAACTCTTTGAATTATAGATTTGGTCTTTGTTATTTGTCTCTCCAATTCTTCCCCTATGAAGTGCATCAGTCACTATAGAAACGATTATTGTGTTGGGATGAGCAATCCTCATGACAGCCCCAAAACCAGCAAAAAGTCAGTACACATGCTGCACCTTTTACTTAATTCAGTGAGTTGCTAATTAGCTCTTCCCTTCAAAGTGATCAAAATCACCAATGATCTGGAGAGAAAAATAAAGAGTTTTGACTGGCTGCTTTGATCATTTTGTGCTAACTTGGCATGAATTGGAGAAACCCAACAGACAGTTTCTGTAGCACTAACCACCATCTACTCCTCCGTGTAGAAGGACCAGGGGACCAGCTGGATGTAGGAAGCTCCCAGCAACTCACAGCATCAGTGCTTGAACCACTGAGCAAAGGAAAAAGCCCAGCAGAGTCCCAGTGCTATGGAGCTGACAAAGTCATTGCAGCAGGGCTGGGGGGTTCCAGAAGGCCAATGGCAGCTGGTTTGTACCAGCACTGCTGTGGCCAGTAGGATCAGGGCAGTGGCAGCTTCCCTGTGCTGGGCACTGCTGAGGCACCTCCAATCCTGGTCTTAGTTTTGGGCCCCTCACAACAAGAAAGACACTGAGGGGCTGGAGTGTGTCCAGAGAAAGATAGGGAAGCTGGGGAAGGGTCTGGAGCACAAGTCTGATGAGAAGTAGCTGAGGGAGCTGGAGAGGCTCAGCCTGGAGAAAAACAAGGCTCAGGGGGGACCTTCTGAGAGGACCATGGAGCCACATGGGGATCAGGCTCTGCTCCCAGGGAATAAGTGACAGGATGAGAGAAAATGGCCTTGCGTTGGGGGAGATTTGGACTGGAGATTAGGAATAATTTCATCATGGAACCTGTGGTCAGGCATTGGAACAGGCTGCCCAGGGTAGTGGTGGGATCACCATCTCTGGAGGTGTTCAAAAGACTTATTACAGCTCAAATAACAACCCTGCAATTAATCCTTCCTGCTTTCTCTATTTGGCATCATCACAGCAGTGATTGGTATGAACATTTCTGAAGGTTAGGAGCAGTGCTACTGTTGCCTAAAAGGGCTGTGGAGAAAAAAGACTCCAGGCCAAATTTAGTAGGAGGTAAGATAAGAAAAGGCTTTAATTGAGTCCCCAGGCTTCCAGGAACACCCCACCGTGCCGCTGAATACAGGTGTTTCCCATTTTTATAATGATTTTCACCCAATCCCTGTCCGGTTACCACCTCTGGTCTGCCCCCCGACATGCCTTCTGGAATTGGGTCTGGGGTCGTTTTGGGACCCCTTCTTCCTCATCTTCATCTTCTTCGGGTGATGTGGTGTTCTTGGAGGCCTTCCAGAGCCCTGGACTTAGAGGTCATTGTGTCCCAGAGTTATATCTCCTTACGCAGATTTTAGGGTGTTCTACCTTGAAAATGAGACTAAACAGGCTACTGGAATTTAGAGGAATTTGATATGGGGATGGGTAACAGGGTTTGCTATGTAAAAGTTGTGTCAAAGGGTAAGGAATTTTTACTACATTAAATCTACATTTACTATACAACTACTTCTAAAAGCTACAAAAATTAAAAATAAAAAAATTAACCCCCCACAGCAACACTACACTTCCCATCACCTTCCCTGGGAGAACCTCCTGCCCCAGTACCCCACTCTTCTGGTCCATCCCCTTGGCTGCAAAGGCAGCCCACTGTTCCCACTACCCGCACTACCCTGGGCTGTCACCTCGGGAACCTTCCTTCCCTTGGCACTCCCATCCTGTGGAGAGCCCACGGGATGGCTGGGTGCTGCCTACAGCCCAGCCCCACATCTGGGCACCGCCAGGTCCCAGGGGTGGCAGTCTGTGACGTGTCATGTGGGTGCTCATCCCTGAGGAAAGAGTTTCATTGGACTGCTTAGAGAGAAGCAGCTTAAACAATCTATTTCCCATCCCGGCACTCCAGCATTATTAAGAAGTGCTGATGTCTCCAGATTGATACCCAGAGGAGCAGAGGAGTTGGAAGGGAGGTCACCAGTGATTGCATGCAGACAGGCTGGTTGCTCCTTCAGATGGCTGAGTGAGGTGTTCTGTGTGTTAGCTGTCACCTCTGGGCTGAACTTCACCCCTGTGCACACCTCAAGGATTTCTTATCCCTGAGAGGACACATGGCATGTGGGGTCCAAGCCAGTTTCTGACTCACCTTCCCAGAGCTCTCCCTGTCTGGGCACAGGAGCGCAGGGCTGACTTGCAGGCACCCCACTCCAGTGTCTGTATTGCCTAAACCCCCCTTTTCTTTCCCAGTGTCCCTCCAGGCAGTTTAAGTTTTTAGATTTAATGCCATCACTTTTCACCCTGTGCACTCTGCTTTTCTCCTCACATGCCTATATACACCCCACTGTATCTGCCTGTGCCGTGTGTTTTGTACAGGGACTGTAAGCCAGGGCTTCATTAAGGTCTTGACTAGGGCAAGTTTAGGTGCCTCCTGGGAGGTCAACCTTGCTGCAAGGACTTGAAGGCCCAGATTCAGTTGACCAAGTTTCACCTAAATTTCAAGGCTTCATTCCCAAGGACTGCTATGAAGAGGTGGAAGCCACTGGAGCAGCTTTCAGATGTGGCCGGTGGGGCAATTCCCTGATACAGAGACTGTCTCCTTAAAAAGGTTGTGTCTGCCCCTGGTAATAAGGCATTCCCTGGGGCTCTTGTGATCATCACCAAGGCAATGCCCCAAGGCAGAGGCTGGGGGATATCCTGCTCCAAGGTTCAGCCCAGCTGCCGACAGCTCCCTGTTGTAGCAAGACTGGATGTGGTAGGAAATCCCCGCACATCACCCACAGCATCACATATACAAGAGATCGTGAGGTCAGCATAGCGATAGAAAGAGTCTTTCAAAGTCCTCTGTGCCATCTCACAGAAAATCTTACATGCAAATCCCACCTCAGCTGAAACCCAGCTCCTGTGGCGCCAGGAGCCTGGGCAATCATCTGCACTGCTGAACTAGGCAACATCCAGGTGCCAGGAATGCAGGCAATTCAAATGTCTTCATACCACTTGGCAAATGCCACACCCATGTTTTTTTTTTCTACGATGCATTTTAGGTTTTACTGTTAAAAAAAAAAAATATTTAGCTTAATAAATGACACCCAAACAATTTTTTACTTATGTTTGTACTCAGTGAAAACTAAACCATTTTCATAAACAAGCTTGTCGGCAAGTTGCGAGAAAAGGGTAAAATTAAGCCATGAATGCAAACCTTTTCTTCATATGAGAATATGTAATGCCTTCAAAATAGAAGGAAATTAAAAACCAAACAACTTAGTAAAATCAGGGTAGGAGCAAATTAACAAACTATTCTTACAGAGGTTACCCTTTCTTGCAAAGTCCACAAATGGGCTGATCTCCTGCTCTGTGTCATTTAAAAGCTACAAAATTGTTCTCATTTCAGTAGCACCTTCCATCCCAGGTAAACTCAACCCAAAAGACAGCTCACGTGTGCCAGCAGTTACCTGCACCAGGACTGTTCTTCCTTTCAGTTCTGTGTGCTATTAAATCTCTCTTTCACACATGGCACAGCCCAGAGATGTTCTGCTGGATTTACCAGGTTAATTCTGAAGTCTGATCACATAAAGTTGTGGCAGAGAAAAATAAACTCAACACATCCAAATTCATAGCCCCAAGATATAACCTTTGTGGAAAGCAGTTTGCACTGCTGAGAATAAATCTCTATCTCTGCTCATGTATAAAGATCTAAGAATAAATTATTTGATAATGTTTATCCTTGCAGTGTGCATGAAAGCACAAACTCATTATATGTCTGGTGTTCAGGATGAGCAGCTGAGCGCTGGCTAGCTGCTTTCTTGACTGGACAGAAACGCTCTGAGGTCCTACCACGGTGAATGAATTACTTTTCCCCTTCCTGGGCAGGGAAGGGTCACTGCCTACAAGCCATTACTAAGCCCAGCCCACTCTCATGTGCCAGATGCCTCCATGTGTCCCCCAGCACTGTCCCAGACGGACTGACATGACTTCATGTCATCCACCACCATCACAGCTCCTGATGGCTTTTGCCCTCACCTCTGCTCTGCTCACCAGATCTGCTGGAGCTGGAGCTCCTCCAGAACCTCTGACAGCAGGCTTCCACCCTCCTGCTTGGCTTCATCGTGGTGCTCCAGCTGAAATCCTTGCTGGCACTCCAAGAGGAGCATTCCAACAACCAGGCCAGGACAGCTCATCAAGAGCTAAGGGCATGGGCACAACCTCCACATCCCACCAGCTTCATACGTTGGCACTGGATTAATGGCTGGGGTTTGACGATCTCAAAGGTCTTTCCCAAACTAAATGGCTCTATGGTTCCATGGACAGCTGCAGTGGCAGGTCAGCCATTCTACCGACAAACCTTAACCCTCCACTTCCTTCCAGAAATATTTTTATTCCAGCTCCCTCTGTTGCAAACTTTGCCCCTTCCCCATAGTTGGGAAGGAGCCCTGACAGGCTGCTTCAGAGAAGAGATCAGCCTTTGATCTCCTCCCAGAGAGGAGATCAGCTCTTTGGATTTCCAGCTCATAAGGGTATAGGTGTTCTTAATACTGTTGGGAGTGGCATTTTTAATGCTAAATAGCTTTCAGCCTGAGCCAAGGAGGCCAAGTATTGTGGGCAGCACAGAGAAGCACTCATATGAGGGATTAACAGAAATTAAAGTTTTTCCTAAAAAAAAATAAAAAATCTGTGATTAATTTCCTTAATGCAAAGAGCATATTCTAGGATGTCTGTTTAATGACTCAACACTTCTGCTGCATGTCACAAAGTCCCTTCACT
This sequence comes from Lophotriccus pileatus, assembly GCA_035583135.1. Taxonomy (NCBI): domain Eukaryota; kingdom Metazoa; phylum Chordata; class Aves; order Passeriformes; family Tyrannidae; genus Lophotriccus; species Lophotriccus pileatus. Next base: position 1,271,640 of record JAWWES010000051.1, read on the forward strand.
CATCTAGCTCCCAGAGTTCAGGGAATTTCTGGGTTTTATTCAGGATAAAAAGTGCTAAATTCCAGGGCAAGGAGAGTAACTGGAGAAGGGGATAGAACCCGCCCAGGATGGCATGCAAAGAGACTCAGCAAATCACCATCCTCAGACCAGACTTGAGGTTCTGGAGTCCCATCCACACACACCTGCCAGCCTGTGCCTATACCAGGCCCTCCCCATCTCGAGCTTCCCTACACTTGTGGCTGGCATCAGAGGGCTGGGAGAGGAGGACACCCAGGAATGGGGACAGGCAGGGCTGGGTGTTGGCAGACCCTGCCTGTGTAGCAGTGGCTGGGCACTGATGGTCATCCTGGCCATGGGTCCGGTAGGTGTCAGGGACAGGCAGTGAACTGATCTGGGCATCTCTGGGGCTACTTGTGCTGCCCCACTCAGGACCCACCCACCGTGAGAAATGTCAGCCAGGCCTGATGTGAACCAAGAGCAGATGGACAAAGGCTGGGAAGCAGCCTCTTGGACCTAATTTCAAGACCCCAAAGTGTCTCATTAGGAAAACCACATCCTGGCCAGCCAGCTGAGTGGCAGAGCAGCCTGCAAAGGTGGAGAGGAGAGGATGAGAGGGGAGTTACCACGCAGGAGCTGTTCCTGTCACTGGTGAGGTCCAAGGACCGACCAAGGGATACCACACACCCTGCCTCATGCTGGATGTGAACAGAGGTGGTAGCTTTCTCAGCTCCTGAGGACATCTAGCCCACAACATTCCAGGCAAATGAATCCAGGAAAGGCTGGAAGACCCTCTAACAACCCAGTAGCAGGGCACTCCTGGGTGTTCCTTCACCTCATGCTCCAGGCCAGAAACCCTGGTCCTGGCAATGCCAGGCTGGTACTGTGTCCATGTATTGACTGTTTCTGGAGTGATGGGCAAGGCTCAGCATTGTGTACCTTGTGTACCCAGAGTAGGGCTGTGCACTGGGACGTGGCACTGACAGCTCCTGTGTGGCTTGGCTGGCTTCTTCTCACTCCCTCCAGCACCTCCTTGCCTGCCTCCCTCTGCTCCCGCCCATCCCCGGGGTCCCCCAGCTCCAGCACGTGCAGGGACAATTATGGGAACTGGGGGCAATGGGGATGTGGAACTGGGCACAGTGGGAGCAGGTTTGGTGCCTGTGCTGGTTTCTACACCCCTCTGCTGGGCAGCCAGCACAATACTAAAGAATGTGGCAGGAACTGCAGAAAGATGGCTGGCATGAAAGGGAATAAAAACCCAACGTCTTTTTAAAATAAAAATGCCAGGGAAAGAAAATTATTTCATTACAATTTCCCAGTGTGGAAGATCGCCACCAGCCCTGTGACTGGCCAAACTGAAGTCCATGTGAACATCCCCCGTGCCAGCTCTGCCTGGAGGAACAAGATCAGATCCGTGATTTTCATTAGGACGATCCTGAAAAAAAAAAACCAAATAGCTGGGAATTCTTGCCCTGCTCTACCAGATATTGGATATCTAGAAGACCTGCATAGGAGGCATATGAAAATAATCACTCATCTTTAAATTTTCATAAGGCAGCAGAGGTTGGGGATATGGGCTTGGAGACATCCCGGATCAGAAGTTTCTAAGTTCAGGCAAAGGTTTCCCATGCATTGTTTAACCTCAGCCCTGCACAGACACTTGCTCACCCCAGTGGAACAGGGGAGAGAATCCAAAGTGAGACAACTTGTGGATTTTCTCCCATGAAAAAGGGAAAGCAAAAGCTGAACATGCAAGCAAAGCAAAACAAGGAATTCATTCCCTACTTCCCAGGGGCAGGCAGGTGTTCAGCCATCCCCAGGACAGCCAGGCTCCATCACGGTAAGGTTGACTTGGGAAGCAAACACCATCACTAGAAATGCTCCCCCTTTCCTTCTTCCCCCCACTTTTTATACTGTTTATACTTTTTATACTATTCCAGACCGTAGATGGTCTGGAATATCCCTGGGGTCGGTCATCGCAGCAGTGTCGCTACTCACTGGTAGGGTGAGGAGCAGAGCAGGCCCTGACTGTGTCAGCCCTGCTCAGCAGGAACTAAAACAAATCCAAAACACAGCCCCATACAGTTACTGTGAAGAAAATTAACTCCATCCCAGCCTAAACCAGCACATTCCATACCATTGATGTGATGCTCAGGTCCCACACTATCCACACAACCTCAATAACCATCAGCCACCTTCCCATTCTTTGATATAATACACAGGTATCATTCCCCTAGTCCATGTGTAAAATAAAAGTGCCCTAGTCCCCTGTGTGAAGTGCCCATAAAATGTCCACAAATATTCACAAAGTGACCACTGAGTTCATTGAGTCCATGACTTTGGGTTCCATCTGCTCTGGTGGTCACTCAGGGCAGGACAGGTGCTGTGTGGAGCTACTGGGCATCAAAGCTAGCTCAGGTCAGTCACTGCTGCACTGGCACTTCCTTTTGTAAAGCTTCTTCTCTGCAGATTCCGGTGGTTCCTGCTATGGTAATTCCATGCCATGCATCTCAAATAATGGCTTACAACAATTTGAAGGTATTTCCATTACAACCTCCACCCCTCATCCCTTTGAACCAGACCATCAGGTTTAACATTGCAATGAGCTCCTCCCTCCTCCCCTGTCCCTGCTCTGGCTTGGATTTAATCACAGACTGCAGTCCCTCAGGGAGTGTACCTGAGGAGCCTTATCCATGAGCCACAGTGTCTCCAGGGATACACCTGCTGTGGCTTAGATTTACCCACCGCTACAGTCACTCTCAGGTGCAGCAGCTCCAGCGTGGCCTTGTTCAGGGACCACACGGCCTTCAGAGGCCCCACACCTGCTCGACAGCTCCTCCAGCGTGACCTCACCCACAGCCACAGTCCCACTGGGAGTGACCCTGCTCCAACATGGCCTTAACGTTCAGTCTTTAGGAGTGTACCTGCCCTGTGTGTGCTTATCCACGGCTACATACTTTCAGGTGCTCCAGCATGACCTTATGCACGGCCACTGATGCTTCAAGGTGTCCCCGCTGCAGCATGGATTTATCCCACAGCCACGGATGCTCTGAGATGTACCTTTTCCAGCATAGACTTATCCTTGGGCCACAAACCCTTGCGAGGTACAGCTGCTGTGGGATGGACACGACCACAGACAGACACTTTGAGATATACCTGTTCTGGCCTGGACTTATCTATGGCCATAGCTGTCTCAGGATGTCCTGCTCCCATGTGGACTCATGCCCAGCTCCCAGTCCCCTCAGCTGGAGCTCACACTGGAGTCCCAGCCTGTCCAGTGCAGCAGCACAGACACAGCACACGGGTGGTGCCCTGGCCACCCGAAGTCCAGACCCACCGCCAGGGCTTTTACCAAGGTGTTCCCAGGCACAGCACCGGGAGGTGATCAGCACCACAGTGAGTGGGGAAAGCCAAAAGCTGCCACTAACAAGAATAGACTTCAATCGACAGAGAGTTGAGCCCCACAGCAAGCACAGGAGCTGTCAATTAATAGCTAAACAGAACTAACAGCTACAAATTCCATCTGGCACTCTCCAATCAATTTTGTCATTATCTTGAACCCTTTGAGCCCCACACTGTGCACCAAAAAGGAGTGTCGTGGACTGCTGCACACACAGGCAAGGCAAACCAAAGAATTCATGTCTCTCTTCCCATGCCAGGCAGGTGCTCAGCCATACCCAGGACAGCTGGGCTCCATCACAGCAACAGTGACTTGGGCAGACAAACATCGTCACTCCAAACATCCCCCCTCTTCCTTCTTCCCTGCCTTGGCATGTGAGAATGACTCCATTAGGGGTCTGGAATATATCCCTGGGGTCAGCTGTCCCAGCTGTGTTCCCCCAACTGCTTGTGCCCCCCCCCAGCCACACTGGTGAGGAGCAGAACAGCCCTTGACTGTGTCAGCCCTGCTCAGCAGGAACTAAAACAACCCTGGGTTATCAGGACTGTTTTCAGCACAGATCCCAAACTCAGCCCCATACCAGATACTGGGAGGAAAATTAACTCCATCCCAGTCTAAACTGGCACAATGTTATTAACACAGCAGTGTGCCAGCTGGATCTAGACCCTCCATGTACATAGATCAACTGATTTTTATAAAAACACATAAGCTGAAACTACAGCCGTTCTATAGTCCCCAAACTGAATAACATGAGAAATTTGGGTTCAGAGTGTAATTGCTATTTCTGGGCACAGAATGGATGGCATTCCTTTTGTGACCTTCCTCAGAAGCAGGCAGGACCTCCACCTGAAGTAGAGAGTCTGTGACCAACCAGCAGATGTCCACGGACCCTCATCCAGTGCTACTGGGGAGAAGAACAAGCACTTCCACAGCCCAAGGATACCCATTTCTCCCTGTATATGTGAGCTCTATTTGTAAAACACCCACCCAGACCCATGCTGGGAGCCCCTGCTCAAATGGATGGGGAATGAATCCATTTTCAGAAGAGAGAGGAAGAGTCTGAGAGTCAGGACAGCGCCCATGAAGCCATGCTTGGCTGCTCTCCTGGACTAGGCACTTGAAAGACTATGCCCAGAGGGGACTCACAAGGCATATGAGGACATTCCCTCACATTTTGCAAAACAAACAGTGGAAACAAGTCCCATCCAAGCCACTAATGCACAGACAGTGACAGTCAGTTCAGCAGTTCTCCACATATGTGTCAGGGACCATTTTGGTCCAAAGCCCAGGAGTCAGTGACTGGAGTATGATGGGATATGGACAAGGTGATGGGAGAGGGAAGCATAACAGAAACAGTCAGACACTTGACAACAGCCTCTTGAAACACTAGTCTTGCAACAAACAGCTGGGACAGAACAAACTCATGATACGCATATTTTAGACTGTTTTCATAAGACATTCATATCTCCCCATGCCTGCTGGTGGCATGGCTGGAGAAAGAACATGAATTTCACACTGAGGGCTCCTCTGACAGAAGATCACAGGAAATAATCAAAACAAGCCAAATGTTAGCCCTCATCACCATCACCAAGGCTGGGCTTCGCCAATGAAGATTTGGGAAGGGCTCTCTCCACACTTGCTACAAGCGCGCTGATGGCTAAAAAGGCCAGTGCGAGACAGACAAGTCCGGTTGCCAGAGGCACAGCAGAAAGACTCCCCAGGTGATATCGATAAGATGTGATTCTTTCTGTGCTGTCTCTTCTCAAGACTGATCCTGCGCGTGTTCTCAAAACAAGCAGCAGCATTATAGATTGTGTGTCTCCAGGCCTCCCGATTGGAGGCCAGA
>JAWWES010000051.1:1281853-1297001 GCA_035583135.1 Lophotriccus pileatus
CTGCCTGTTCCAGGACAGACGTGTTGGTCACATAATCCGTCCAGTGGATGTTTAGGATAGAACGGAGGCAGCGCTGACTTGGTGGATCGAGCCATAAAACTAATACATTGGAGGGGCTTATCCTGTGTCCCAGGTGTTCATCCTGAGTCCCAGGGGTCAGGGACACACGTCCCTTTAGGTGTGAAGAAAGCTATTGATTCAAAGGCTGAACCTTCTGCCACATGTGCTCACGTGTATCAGGAACAGGACTTACAAGTCAAGGGTGTAAAATTGATGGACACAACAGAGAGAGGCTGGGGAAAGGGCCTGGGACCACTGAGCTGGAAGGATGGAGAAGATAATTTGATCTTATCTGCATCTGCTTTGAGCAACCTCTACCAGGCTGCCTGGACTGTGTGAGAGGTGAGGTTCACCTCTGGTTGCTGTGTCACTGTTTCGCAGCCAGTTCTCGCCTTCCAGGGTTTCCAACACCATAAGAGAAGGCATAAGACAGCACAGGGCTGAGGCCATTTTAGTTACAGCCAAGGCTGGTCAAAAAGGCCCTAAATGGCTTTCCCTTTCTGGGCCCCAGGCTGGTCCTAAACCAGCCACCAAGCACCCCAAGGTGGGAGGATAGAGAAAGAACAAACTATGTGTAAAACACACCGCTGACTATGGGGGACAAACAGTGAAAAAAGGGCAAGGGTGTGAGAAGAAAAGATTTGCAAATGGCTTGAGTGGGCACTGGAGGGGTATATGACGCCCAGTGAGGAGGCACCTTGAAGATCCTTTATTCCTCCTCAAGGACAGAAACAGAAAAACAAAACAAAATGGTAAGATGCTAATATGAATCCTCTGTCCCTTTCCATGTGGCCTCAGCAAATTTCACTCTGTTGCCACATGCCAAGAGCTTTGAGATGTTCTACCAGAGAGGCTTTGTGCTGACTCCTGCTCTGTATGGCCCTGAGCTGAACAGGCTGGCTGTCATCCACTTCCAGGGATGTTCTCCCCAGAAAAGACAGTGATGTAAAACATCAGCTGTGGGCTGCGAGCTTACAGACTGCATGGAGACCATCTTGCCACGAAGAATTTATTTTTCCTTGCTGGAATGGGGAAAGGAATTCCTTATACTTAAGAAGCACAAATGTTGAATGATCAACTATGGGAGAGCAGCTTTTATGGGCTTCAAGGAAAACACTGAAGGGCAGATCACTGGAGAAAGGCAGTTCCTTAAGGCCCTGGTCCTGAAGAGTATCCACTTGCAGGAAAGCCCTGAAGAACAGGCTGAGCTTTCCTCCTTATCCTTGAACTTCAGTCTAGGCTTCCACAGAGTTTTCACCGGGGATGGGATGGTTTAACAAGAATGACTAACTGGGTTGTTTCCAGTGAGTCTTACCTGCGGTTCCGTAGGTGCCAGCACAGACAATTCCAAGTGAATGTCCATATCAAGGGTTTTTAATTTTGAGTCAGAGAATTGTTACCCTTTGGGGAGAACAGGAATGGAAAATAACAGAATACAGCAGTAGTGGGAACATAAGCTTTGGGATCAGACACGACAACCGGCAGTTATCTCACAGTAGACACCAGTTACTCAAACAAATGGATTATTTTACCTTTCAAGTCTTTGGTTCTCTCCGGGGGGGGGGGGGTGTGGAAGCGCGCGCGGGGCGGATCCGCGCACGCGCAAATCCGCCCGCGAGTCTCGCGCGCTCCCGGGACCCCGCCCGCATCCCCGCGCCTGCGCGCGCAGCGCTCAACGGCCGCACCGCCAGCGCGCGAGGGCGCGCACGCGCGTTCCCCCCGCCCGCGCGCAGCAGCGCGATAGCGCGGTGACGTCAACGCAGGCCCCGCCCCTCCAAATAAAACCGGCGGCGGGCGGCAAGCGCCATTGTGGTGCGCCAGGCCCGGCCGAGGGGAGCGGGTCCGCTGCGCCTTCGCCCCTCGCGCAGCCAGCGCTCGCTCGCTCCCTCTCTCTCCGTCTCTCTTTTCCTCTCTCTCTTCCTCTCCCCTTCTTGTTCCTCTCCTTTCCCTCCTCTCCTCCCCCTCCCACCCCGCCGCGGATATGCCGCGCGTCTACATCGGCCGCCTGAGTTACCATGTCCGGGAGAAGGACATCCAGCGCTTCTTCAGCGGCTACGGCCGCCTGCTCGAGGTCGACCTCAAAAACGGGTGAGCACCGTCCGTCCGTCCCCCCCGAGAGCCCAGGGCCGAGCCCGTCCATGTCGCGGCCGCTGCCGCGTGGCGCCGGCGCAAGATGGCGGCGGGGAGGGGAGCGGGGGGGCCGCCGCCTGACCGGGCCCTTCTCCGACCTCCAGCTACGGCTTCGTGGAGTTCGAGGACTCCCGCGACGCCGACGATGCCGTGTATGAGCTGAATGGGAAGGATCTGTGCGGGGAGCGGGTGATCGTGGAACACGCCCGCGGCCCCCGCCGCGACAGGGACGGCTACAGCTACAGCAGCCGCAGTGAGTCCGGGCCCGTCCCTCCCCGCGGGGCGAGGGGCGGCGGCGGGCAGGGGCAGGGCCGGGGGCTCGGCGGGCTCGGCTGGGACCGAGCCCCGGGGCTGGAGGGGTCGCTAGCGGGGGGTACCCGGCGCACCGCAAGGGCTGCAGCGTTTTCCCCAGCACCAGCGATGCGCTCTGGTATCCCATAGCACTTCTGGCCGCGAAATCGTGGCCTTCTAGAAAGGGTTTGGTCTGTTGATTTGGAGGCCTCCAGTATTGGGAGCATTTAGATGTGACAGTAATGTTGCATCAGTAATGTTAATGTATAAATATGGTTGCGTAATTGGGGGAGAATCGCTCAGCTGTGAGCTTTCATGTGAATGTTTCAGTTGGGTATATGGGAGGGACGGGGGAGGTTTTGGAGCAGGAATCTGTTGTGCTAAGGGGCGGGTATTGTAAATATTTCAGTGCTCAGCTCACTCGCGTAAGATTCTTGAGTGAGCTCTGCAGAGTTTAAGCGGCCTAGTACTGTAATTAAAAGTACTAAGGTTGCTTTTTAGTGGTCTCTGGTGCGTGGTGTTGGGGGGGGGGGAGGGTTCTGTCTTTTTAAAAAAAAATCAAATGTATGTTGTTTTAAAATTGTTGCATGTTCAATTCAAACTTTTTAACAAGTCCTTGATGTTTCAATTTAAAAGTGACCAGTGGGGCTGAGGCTGTGTCCACTGAGGCTAAGATGACTGCCTTTCCTGGCCATGGCTTTTCCATACATTGTGTGACCCTTGCCCTATGACCCTTTGGCTGACCTTACCGGAAGCCATGACGACAGCAGCCTTTTGCCATTAGACGCAGGGTGATGGTGAGGATTCCAAGGGTTAGACAAAACTGGTTAAACTGAACTAGGTGACTGTTACCTTGCGTGTTTTGTGGCCAAACCACCACCAAAAACCTCATACTGTGATGTAAGTACTTAGTGTAACTAGTAAACGTTTTTGTAAAATGTAGAAATGCATGTAATCAGTTAAGTTTTATATTTTACAATGTTGTGTAAAATAAAACTTAGCAAGGTGAATCTAATAAGGAGCAGTCACTCTCTAACAGATCTTAGGAGCACAGACTTGTAGGATTTTAGTCTGTTTGATTTGCCATTAATGTAGATTATGGCAAAATTGCAAAGTTTATTGGAGGCTTAGAGAAATAAAGTCCTACTCCAGTAAATATGACTGTTAAACTAACTTTTTCAGAACATTGAGCTTTCTTCATGCTAGGGGACAATCTAACTTTGTTTCTTTGTACAATCAAGGTGGGGGTGGTGGCGGATATAGCAGCCGCAGACAATCAGGACGAGATAAATATGGACCACCCGTTCGTACAGAGTTCAGACTGATTGTTGAAAACCTTTCCAGTCGCTGTAGTTGGCAGGATTTGAAAGTACGTATTGATGTTCTATTGTGGAGCTTGTTGTGACAAGCGGAAAGCAAGAGCTTCCTTTAATAGCAATGTTGATATTGATATTGAATTAATAGTAATTGAAAAGTGTTTGTACGTGGATGTTTGCACGCATCAAGTGCTGGTTGCAGAGCCCCCGCCTATGGTGTGTTCTGTAACTGTTCCTCTGCTCCCCAAAGGATTTCATGAGGCAGGCTGGGGAGGTGACCTATGCAGATGCTCACAAAGAGCGTACGAATGAAGGAGTGATTGAATTCCGGTCGTACTCGGACATGAAGCGTGCCCTGGATAAACTGGATGGCACAGAGATAAACGGCAGGAAGATCAGGCTGGTTGAAGACAAGCCACGCTCAAGCCATAGGCGATCCTACTCTGGCAGCAGGTCAAGGTAACTCTCGAAACACGTCAGTCATTGGATCAAGACTAAGGGGCTTGGGGATAGGTACCCTGCCTGCAGTAGTCACCTTCAGCTGATGCCATAGTTACCTTCAGCTGATAGTCTAGGAATACGATGGGACCTGAGAATGTAGAAGGAATTATTTTATGCAGTACAGCAAAGCCATGTTTGAGCAGTTTTTTTCACATGTGAAACCTCAGATGTTACACTGATGGTACATTGAATCTGGGTGAGTTACTACTGTGTATTGGTGTGGCCGTCCTTGCTCTTGAGAAGTTCTGTAGCAGCTTTTCTCTGTTAAATTATGCTACCAGATGGCATAATACATCGCATGTGTGTAGGAAGAGATTCTTTCCTGTGAGGGTGGTGAGGCATCGGCACAGGTTGCCCAGAGAGGCTGTGGCTGCCCCGTCCCTGGAAGTGTTGGATGGTGCTTTAGCATTTGGTCTTAGTGGAAGGGGTCCCTACCCATGGCCAGGGGTTGAAACCAGCTGATCTTTGAGGTCCCTTGCATCACAAGCCACACTATGACTCTTCTAGATGATGCAGGGCACACGAGGCAAAGAAAAAGGGGTGAATTAAATTTTAAATGTTTGTAGATCGCGATCCAGGAGACGGTCTAGAAGCAGAAGTCGGAGAAGTCGGAGCAGCCGCAGCAGGTCCCGTAGCGTCTCCAAAAGCCGTTCGCGGTAAGTGCCACAGCGTTTAACACTGTCAGTACAGGGACTGCTGCTCACTGACAGATATTTACAGGCACCGTAAGTACACTTCAGGTCACACAGAATAAACTGTCTCTCTTTAAAAGATCTAAATCCAGGTCACGAAGCAAAGACCGCTCACGTTCCAGATCCAAAAGCAGGAAGTCCAGATCAAAGAGCAAATCGAAACCCAAGTCTGACAGGGGTTCACGCTCTCACAGCAGATCCAAGGAGAAGTCTGAGAAGTCTCGGTCCAGATCCAGGTCCAGGTCTCGATCTCCCAAAGAGAATGGTAAAGGAGATGCTAAGTCTAAGTCCAGGTCAAGGAGCAGGTCTCGTTCCAATTCTCCGCAGCAGCAGCCATCTGCCAAGGCTCGTTCTGAGTCACCACCCAAAAGAGCTACATCCAGGTCCCGCTCCAGGTCCCGTTCAAAGTCTCGCTCACGAACAAGATCTAGTTCAAGGGATTAGGACTAGAACTCTCATCTTGCACATTATTATGGAACATTTTCCTACCTGTCAGGCCATTAGTGTTACGTTAGTACTTCAGAAGCTGTTTTTTTCTCTTGCAGGATTGAATGGCCTAAGAATTAAGTCATGAGGCATAAAGGTTTCATTTGTATCCCAGAATTGGCAATATGAGATGGGAATGGTGGTACAAAGCAGGGAAAATCCCCCTTTTGTAGAAATTCAGCTAAAAGTTTGATTTTATAGCAATTCTGCGGGAGTAACTTGAGTACTCTTAAATGCAAAGTGGTTTTTATATTAAAAATAAACTGAATATAAACAGGCTAAAATCTGGGCTTTTCTGAAAGTATCCTTTTTTTCCTATTTTTTTTTCATTACATTAGAGCTATGGGTGTCATTAGCTTCATAGGTTTCAGAGTGCTGCCAAAGGCAGGATTGCCTTGCTGGGCAGATCACACAATTCTCTGGTTTATTGTAATTTTGGAAGCAGGCTGCAAATTATATAATCCAGTAATAGTACTAGGAAGATTTTAGACCAGCAATAAACTCAAGTTGGAGGATTTATGTTGTACCTTAACTTGCCAAAAGAACATTCCCCCCATACTGTGATTGTATTAAAGGTAATAAAGGTACTCTGGAACCTGTATCCTACAGTATTGCTGAAAACCCCTTCATTTCAGACTTGAAAGAGTTAAAGCTTTCTGATGTTTTTTGCTTGAATATCAAGTGTCATTGTTGTCAGACACAGAGGTGTCTCTTGGCTGTGGTCCAAGTCACTAGTGTGTTGTATGGTTTGTCAGCCTCTAAATCTCTATTGGATATGAAACCCAAGTAAAGAAATCTGTCTTCCCGCCCCTTTGACTCACTTATGTTAACGTTTCGCTTCAGACTAGAACTATAATCCTCTTGTGTGTAGGTCTGAACTTTATTGGAAATGTAATCTCTTGGAGCTAGAGTTCTAGTTTTAACAAAGGCTTTGCTAAACCACAGTTGCCAATTCACTTAAATTGTGGAATAGGACTCGTCCCAAAAATTCCCCTTTATAGCTACATTGATTTTTGTAAGATGCAGTAGCAAACATTAGAACTGCCTTGTACTCTTTATACAACGTGTAGTTTGACTTGTATAAAATTAAATTGGTGACTCAAACTCTTGTGTTCATTGCAGTGTAATGGGATTCTCATTGTGCCTCATGCTGGGGAAGTCCCTATTTATCCTACTTTTTCAAGAAACTAGTTTAGTGAGAGACTTGGTAGCTCTTGGAATGTCCTTGGCCTTGTGCTCGAGACCAGCACAAGCTCTTTCTGTCCCAGTTTGTCACCTGGTCCTTTGTGCAGATGTGGCTGGGTGTGACAGCGGCATCTCTGGTTCCAATTCACATACCTGCCCAGAGGAATTGGGTCACACATGGGGCACATGCCAAGTGTGACTTGATGCCCATTTTTCTCTCCTGGCATTGCTTGATGATATAAACAATTACCTTAAAATTCAGTTTCTTGCCTTTTTCTGATCATCTCTAGAAAGCTGGACTTCGCGCAGGTAAGTGTCCATACGAGTGGCCAGAATGGGGGAGTGCATTCACATTCGTGGAACCTGAAGTGAATCCATGCCTGGTATTGCCATAAGGTCGGGTTAGTGTTGCTTTCACATGGCATACGCTTCTCCGTGCTGTTTTTACCACCAGTGTGGAAAACACAACTGGACTTGAGCTGGCAGGCTGACCTTCCCTAGGATTGTTAATACAGCCATGAGTCTGACAGATAATTCTGGCATGGCTAAACCAACACTTTGGAGTACTTGGTACTGCAGTTTTCCCTGCATGACTCTGAGGTTAATTTGTGATAAGGAAATTTTGTTTTACATTGAAGCTGTTTTAGTGAAGGAGGTACATTTTTAGGTTAATGACTAGAAAAATTGTTCTGCAGTCTTGATCACTACAGGTGGTACCTCTAGCTTTGGATTTCAAACGAGGGGAGTACTGGAGGCTTCCTACAGAATTCATGCTGTGAGAAGAAGTTTAATGCAGACTTGCAACCTAAGCTATACTTGGAAGTATTTGCCTCCTTTGAACTTGCCACAAGTATTAAGCTGCCTTGGTTTTACTTATGTTGATCATGGAGTAGGTCAGACTTGAAGGAGAACTGCTCCTCTTTGTAAAACAGAGCTTCATGGAAAACTGTTCCTCTATAAAAATACACATCACGCTCCTCAAAAGAAGAATTGAGCTCGGAGTTCAGCAGATTGAAAGGTACATGTGCATATTTCCAGTATCTCTGTGGTAACAAGATGTTGACAATTACTTTTTTTGCACGTGCATGTACAGGTAAACCTTTGTTTCTAAAACTGACCCCCAGTGCAGGCCCGAGGATGTCTCAGCCTTGGAGTGGCTGTGGGCACCCCAGTCTTGGTCAGCACTGCAGAACGATGGCTCTTACCAACTACACTCAGCTGTCTGAAATGAGGTGGTGTGACAAGGGTCGTGTTTGATTGAAGTCTTCTTAAAGCATGAATTGCAGGGAGGGACCTGATTGGATTGAACCAGGTTGCCTGAAACTCCTTTTAATACCAGTATTTCTTGTGTTACTGGAGCCACATTCCCTGTCTCCCTTGGCTGTGCAAATGAGAAACAGCCCCTTAGCATGCAAGGAATCCTTAGGGATTCCTTGACAGGACTTGTGTCCTTTCAGATATGTTTCCTCTGGAAAGCCAGTAGGATTTTGGTAGTGCCATATCATGAGCCAGCACAATTAAGTGCAAGGCTTGTCAAAATGCTGTAAAAAATTTGGCAGCAAAACCTAAACACCCTCAGCATTCCAGCTCTGTCAGCATAGTTTTTTGTAGGAGTGGAACACTTTGGGGCTGATGTGTGTTTGTGAGCACAAGTGTGATTATTCCCAACAGAGTTCTGGGTGTTTTAAAAGTGGATTTTAATAAATTTCATAGAAGGGTAAAAGACTAGCAGACTTGTATGCTGGCTGCCTTTTGCTTTGTCTGTGGTAGTAGCAGTAGTCAAGGACAAAACCATCTGGAGTTGCTCATATCTCAGTTTTTAACCTGATCCTGGAGCCAGCTTTTTGGGGACATGCTTCAATACTGGGCTACCTGCCTTTTTTTTTCTTTTAATTTTTTGCATCAATGTAAGTTTGTCTTTAAAAAGACAAAACAGAAGCATGCCTTATCATTAAATATGGGGGGCAAGATGGACAAAACCTTAGTGTCCTGTAGCAAATCATGAAGGAGAAATCAACATTACTGTTTAAAAAAAAAAAAAAAAAAAAAAAAGACAAATCTTAGAAACCAGGGCTGTATTTGCAGTCTGGTCCTGGCCTTTTCCAGTATTTGAAAAAGCATCTCTTCTTGTATTTTGGTTTCTGACATAAATGAAGTTTCATCTGTAAATCTGAGAATCACTAACTGGTTTGAGTTGGGGGGAGCTTAAAGATCATCTTGTTCCACTCCCTGCTACGGGCAGGGACATCTTCCATTCCCATCCAACCTGACTTTGGATGCTTCAGGGATGGACCATCCACAACCTCTGATTCACTTTTTATTTGATTCTACATCATGAAAAGCATGAAACAGTGTCTTGTCTTACTGTAAGGAAGAGCACAACTTCTTTGATGAACACTAAAGTCTCACCTTGCAATATCATGCTTGGAGTAGAGCTGAGTGGCTGGAGTAGATGACACTGCTTTTTCCTACATTAACATTTCTCCTCTAAATTTTGTGGGGTTAGAGTTCATTTATAATTTGGAGATTACTCTGTCCCTAACCCAGATTGTAACTGCCCTTGGATGAGCAATGAGGATGGGCATTTAAAACGAGTCTTTGATTTATTGTTCACACATGAAATAACTTGAACTATCTCCAATTCCTGCTTGAGTCTAGTTCAGGTTGGCACTGGAACATCCACAAAGCAATTGCGTGCTATCAAAGAGCAAAAACCGGGAAAGTAAGAACTTGGCTCAGGAACAATTAAGCTGAGCTGCTGTTAGGAATGTCCTTGAAGGGTGCTGCAGATACTATGACAGTTAAAGATGCATCATTAAGTTGTGGATGAAGGTAGAGTATCCTTGGCACTTTGTAAGGGCTGTTTAAAGTGAACAGGAACGTGGTACTTTGAAAGGTGAGAAGCAAAGCTAACGCAAACCAAAAAGCTAACTAAAACTAACACACATTGCTTTGAATAATGGCAGTAGTTCAGGAATTTTAACTGTGTGCTTGGGATCATAACAATCTCTGGTCATACTGTGATCAGCCCTTTTCCCCCTTTTGTGGTTGGGTGGAAAGGATCAAATGTCAAAATGCAGGCTCTTAACTCTCATGGGTTTTTCACACATTCTTATTTTGCTAATTGTGTGTGTAGATGCCAGAGGGGAAATTTCAACTGTTCCATAACCTGATTAGAAAATGGCAATAAATAAGATGAAGTGGCTTATGAACTTCCACCCTTTTAGCAATGTCTGCCACTACCAGGGCTAAGTTGGATGCACATAGGTGTGTTCCTGTACAAGAAGGAATGGATCACAGCAGCTGGTATGATCCCTACTGCTGAAAAAGTGCTGACCATAGGAAGATATCTATAGCTCATGCATGACTCAGGATGTACTTCACAACAGCTTGTACTAAAATTTTGGGCTTGATTCTGTGTGATTCTCTGACTCGAGGGCTATATCCTCTTTCTCTTATTCACAGAAAGTGAGATCTGCAGGATTGTCTAATTTAGAGTATCTACAGTACTCTTTTTACTCATTTTAAAAGTAAAAGCTTAAGTCTTGCTTTAATGTTTTACCTTTGGGTAAGAACTGAGTACAGTGATTTCAGTCCAAAATACTGAAAATAGCAGAGGGAAAGATCTGCAGGTGACACCAGGATTGGAAGTGACTGGAAGATGCAGCCTGTGCTGTCATGTGGATGGAGTTGTAGGGGGAATTACTTATGTAACTTTTTTACGGGTGTGTGCAGCTCCTGGAACAGGATTATCCTGTACATGTGAATAAGAAGTTAGTGCTGTTAGGTCAGCAGGTGGTAAATAGATCACAACTCACCTTCTTGGTGTGACCACAGCACACAGCTGCACTCAGGCAAACTGCTGGGTGAAAGCAGTGCTTCCCTTAGAATTGGGTACAGTGTCAAATGCTTTCCCTGCACAGCGCTTGTGTTCCTGATTCTGCTCAGCATCAACACAAGAGGAAAATAATACAGCAGGACATGATCACAGTTCTGCTCAGCATCAACACAAGAGGAAAATAATACATCAGGACATGATCACAGTGGAGCAACAGGGATACTGTAGAATTAACGTGGGAGGAAATGGTGGGGTCCAACAGCATCTCCTGTTCTGCTCTGGTACAAGCACGGAGTAAGTGCTGACAGTACCTGGGGAGACACAAGAAAACTTTGCGAGAGCCTGTCTACTTACCCCATCTGGGTCTATTTGCTGACAAATAAAGCTAGTTACTCTGTGACTGAAAGTGTAATCCACCATTTGCCACAATTTAGGTGTCACCTGTGTGTGTGTGACAGCCCAGACCAGACTTGTTTTGTTCTCCATACACTACATGCCCCTGGAAAGCATGATACTGAGGCACAGGATTGCAGTGACCTGCCCCTGGGAATAAAAGCTGCGGATGGCCACAATGTCCTATTGCTTCATGTTTTAGGAGATCTGTATCAGGCTTTTGTGTGAAATGGGCTTGGGACATGACTGTGGCTGAGGACAGGAGTGACGGGCACTAGCACGTCTGGATGCTGCTATTTCATAAATAGCAGAATGTGTGGGGATGAATCCTGACCAAATCCTGAAGCGGCACAGCCCTTCTGCACTTTGCACACATTGGGTCTAGTGGGATTAAGGGCACAGAGGAGTTGAATAATCCACGTCAGAATAAGTTAAATAAGAAAAGCATTACGAAGAGCTGAGTTTAAGTAAACAAAAGTTCGTAGAATCACAAGTAGCATATCTCAAGCTGGAAGGGACACCCCCCCAATTTATACATGTAAGTATAAAATGCTTTACAACAGAGATCATGGAAATGGAAGTTGAGGCACAGGAGAGGGAAGTGGTTACATTAGCCAGAGAGCTCGCTGGGAAGCCAAGGCTATCTCCTCTTTTTTTGCCAAATGTAGCCATTTCCCAAAAATTCCATCATTCTGAATTCATGGGTTTTTTATAGCAATCATAGCCAGGAACAGGGAACTCAAGGGGAAGGGAGATGCTGGGTTGCCTTTCAAGAGACTGAGTTTCACTTTGTTCCCGATTCAAATCTATTTGACTTCCTACTGCAGTATAAAAGGACTGATACGGGAAGATCTTTTTCTACACTGTGCTACTGATGGTTTATTTAAAAATGGGGAAGAATGCAATAGTAGCAAAGGAAATACCTGTTACTTCCTTCCTGATTTGCAGGATCTATTGCTTTATCAGTCTTTGGCTTAATATTCTTCATGTATTAAAAATTTTAGATACAGAACTCAAGGTGACAGAGAACTGGCAGATACACTAAAACAGAGAGTGTGTTCCTGCAATCTCCAAAGCAAGCAGGAACACTCTGCCCCAGGTTCAGAACAGCTGGACGTTGGAGTGAGCAGGCAGCTGCCTCTCCCTAGCCCAGCCAATATGCATCAAGGGCTGTTCTCAGCAGCTTATTGTACATTTTTGGCCTTTTTACTTCCAGCCTTGGTTCCTTCCACCCACACTTTCTGCAGGTAAGAGGGACAGACACTGTATAAGTGTCTGAATGCACACACCTTGTGTGGCTATGGAATACCAAAGAGTGGGCAGGATAAGCTGCTCTGGCTTTTGACAAGAGCACTCTGGAAACACTACTGTGCATTGTGCCTATTCTGCATTTCCACTACAGAACTAATTCAAGTGATTCTTTTGCTTTGCAGGTATCTTGGGGATGCCGGGTTAATGTTCTCTCGTTACTCTTTGGGCCTGTGGTAGGAGAGCTGGGGAGGGGAGGCATCCCCCGCACCAATACCAATTAGGGCCTGGGGAACTGATTTGGTGTCTAGAGTCTCTGGGCAGCTGAAGAGGACGTGTTCCCCTTGGTGATGTCCGATTGCTATCTGAGGGGCATTTGGGTAATCAGAGAATCTCAGAAGGGTTTGGGTTGGAAGGGACCTTACAGACCATCTCATTCCACCCCCTTCCCGTGGGCAGGAACATCTTCCACTAGACCAGGTTGCTTCAAACCCCATCCAACCTAGCCTTGGATACTTCCAGGGATGAAGCAGTTACAGCTTCTCTGGGCAATGTGTACCAGGGCCTCACTACCCTCACAGGGAAGAATTTCTTCCCAATATCCCATCTAACCCTGCCCTCTGGCAGTGGGAAGCCATTCCCCCTTGTCCTGTCCCTCCAGGCCCTTGTCCAAAGTCCCTCTCCAGCTTTCTTGGAACTCTTTTACACACTGGAAGGGGCTCTAAGGTCTCTCAGAGCCTTCTCTAGGTTGAAGACCCCCAGCTCTCTCCCAACCTTCGTCTCCATAGACGAAGGGCTTCAGTCCAAGCAGCAGCTTGTTGTTGCTCTCAGCCCCCCCCTCCCCCCCCCGTCGCGTCCAACCCGGGGGCCGGGGGTGCCCGGTGGGTCTGGGGGCTCCCGGCGTTGCCATGACGACTACCCCCCTTTCCCGCATCCCCCCGAAAAGCTGCAGCGGGGACGAGCACGGCCCTGCGGATGCGGCCCCGCGCGTTTCCACGGCGACGGCGCGGGCTGAGCCGCCCCCTCCCCGCGCTCCCCGCGCACACTCGGACCGGCCCCCCGCCCCTCCCGCTCCGCGCCCCCCGCACCCCGGGCCGGGCCGGGCCGGGCCGGGCAGCGCCGCCGGGGCTCGGAGCAGCGTCCGGCCGGGGCCAGGTAAGAAGCGCGGCCGGGCACCGCCGGCCCGGGCTCGCCGCATCTCCACCCGGCATCGCCGCATCCCGGTTCCCGCACGGGCGAGGCCCCGGCCTGGCGAGCGGGGCCGGGGCCGGCGGGGAGGGACGCTCCGGCATCCCCCGTGCCCGCGGCGGCGGGGCCGGAGCCGGGGTGGAGCGGCGCGGAGGGGCCGGAGCTGGACCGTGACACCGTGGGCAGTGCAGGGTGTTCGCCCAGGGCCGCCGCCCCCGGGCTATCTCACCAACATCACCGTGCTTACCTCCCCGGGCCGGGCTCGCGTCCCACCGGGTGCCTGCGCCCTGCCGGGGCCGCGGCTGCGAGGCGCTGCCCAGCCCTGTCCACAGAGACAGGGAACCGCACTGTGCTTCCCTGGCTTTCCCAAGGGATCCTCTCTGGGACACACGGAGGTTGGAAGCCCCTTTCAGGCTGGACGCTTGACCATGTTCCTTCAGGTGTTTCTCAAACACTGTGTGAGCTGGTGCTGTCCCGGAGCCTGGAAGTGACAATGCTGCAGCCCTGGACAGGGCCCTGCAGCGTGAAGGGCTTCGGTTCAGCCTGGCAGGCAGTGCATAGCCCAGGCTATGGAAACAGTGCTCCTCGTGGGCTAGGACAGGTTGTGGATTTCTTTCTTTACTAGTTATAAAAGAAGAGAAAAGACCAGACATTTAGAAATATTTCAGGATCAGGTATTCATCCTCTTTTGATGTTTCTGCCTCCTTATAACTTGTGGAAGAATATCCCTAACTCTGCAGGGCTGGATGCTGCAGCAGGGCTGGTGCTATCAGGGGGCAGTGGAAGGTAGGTGTGGGTGTCCCTGTTGTGCCTCTCAGGGGCGGCTGGGCTAGGGGTCTGCACACAGCTGGAGCTGCCCAGGCTTCAGGCTGCCTTCTGGCCTCAGTGTTGAGCTGGGATGGTGTCACACTGAGCCCCTTGGAGTGGCACAGGAGATCATTTAACTGCTCATTCTCCCCACCTGTGGCTCTGCACAGATCCACAGGCCTAAAAGCTAATCCTGGTAGCTGTGACACTCCTGGGACAGCAGGTGAAAATTCAGCTGGAGTGGCTCTGCTTTGTCAGCTGTGTCTGAAGCTAAAGCTTGCTGCTTTATTGCCCTTCTCCCTCTGATCTCCATTTTCACAGAATCTGTTTGCTGTTTTGAAATGTGCAACATGAACGGGCTCTTACTGCGCAGAAGAACATTTCATCTGGGTTTGAGATGTTGATAAATTCCACGGCCCATTCCAAACCTCACCATGTTGCAGCAGAACCCAGGAGCAGGACTTTGTGCCCCTGATTTGTTCCAGAGAAGGCATTGCCCCCTGGCTTTGAAGTAGCAGTCAGATTGGGAAGGGAAGAGGTGTGTGTAGGATTGTCTTTCTCCACTGGGACACCTGCCTGTGCCAAGGGTGTTCCTGAGTTTTCCTGTGTGTATATAAAGGAAATTCTTTCTACAGTGCCATTAGTCTCCTAAACACCTGCCCTGGGCAATACCAGAAGACAGGGGAAGATCCAAGGGAACAGCTCCCAGCCTAGCTGGTCTCTGCAGTGCTCTGGGTGTACCACTTGCATGCTTAGCATGATCCCAGGTGGTGGTCTTTCTTAAAGACTCAGTTTTGCCACTGGAGGTAATAAATAATCATACCTCAGCTGACGGTAAGGATGAGAAAGTTCTCTGCTATGGCTGGGAGATATCTGAAAAAAAAATTCTCAGAATCACAGGCTGGGTGAGGTTGGAGGGACCTCTGACAGTCACCTTGCCCAGTCCCTGCTCCCTCAGGGCCACCCAGACTGGGTGCCCAGGATGTGTCCCGGCAGCTTTCGAGTCTCTCCAC
>JAWWES010000051.1:1304573-1322261 GCA_035583135.1 Lophotriccus pileatus
TTTTCTGGCAGGAAAAGTCCCATGGGAAGTTTGGTGAAAACTTCTGGCAGAAAACTGATAAAGGATTTTTGGTAGGATGTCTTTTGACAGGCAAAACACAATGGAGAAACATATTTTTGGCATTTCTATGTTATCTATAGGTTACACAGCCTCATCCAGCTGAGTTATCATTCCCCTTGAGGCACATTTGAGCTTAAATATAAAAAGCTTTAATGAACAATGTATTGTCAGAGTCCGACTACCATGAAGCACTTACCTGCACACCATTGTGATCAGGAGCAAGGGGACAGAAGGAAGAGCTGAGAAGGTTTCCTTTGAGAGGTGTCCCCATGAAATTTACTCCCCTAAAGCAGCATGTCTTACAGGTTACTTCTTCACACATTCCAAGTGGTTTCCAGGTCTTTATGGTCTTCATACATCCTGTGGTCTGCAGTCCAAGTAGCCTCAATGTGGTCTCCTTGGGGTTCTTGTGTGTCCTGGGCAATCAGTGTGATGTCCTGTGGTCATCATGTGGTCTGTAACAGTCCATAGGGCCTAAATTGGTCTTATGTGATTTATATAGTGCAAGTGATGTCCATATTGTCCCCATGATCCATTTGATACAGCTCCTTCATCCAGGAAAGTTGAGATGATTCTGAAAACCTGTCATAGGCAAGAGACCAGAACTGGGTCTCCCTGGGGTCCCTCTCCCTTCAAGCCTTGTCCTGAACACTGATATCCCCCAAGGAACCTGTGGACACTCACTGGTGTGCTGCCCTGCTGGAGCAGCCAGCACCCTGTAGTAAGGTGGTAAGTGACAGAGAGATGGATGGATGGATGGATGGATGGATGGATGGATGGATGGATGGATGGATGGATGGAGAGGGTCTGTGAGACCCTGGTCTGAGATAGTTGCCCTCCACAGTCACACAGCCTCTTTCTATATCTTCCTGGATGCATGTCTGGTTCCATTTGTCACCCTCAGGTATGTCTTGGTTCCTCCACACCCTTAACATATGTACTGTCCCTCAGTTCTCATCTGGACACACGTCCTGGTCCTATCTCACCCTCGAAACCCCTGTAGATGGCCACAGATCCAGTTCTGTGTCCAGCTGAGTCCACAACTTGGACCCCTGCTGGCCCCATAACTCACCAGGCCCTCTGTCCCTGACTGCCCCAGACTCAGGGACTCTGCAGAACAGGGACAGCCTATGTCTTTCATTCCCCAGTGCCAATGCCCCTAGAAATACCTTTCTCAGTGCCCTCCATGCCCTCAGATCCTCCCATTCCTTCTGTTCCCACACAGTTCTTCTGACTGGCGGATATCCTCATCTGCCTGTCCATGGGAACATGCCACGTGGGATCTACCACGTCCATGAGGCAGGGACATCCCTGTTAGAGGCGACCTTTTTGAAGGAGTCAGATGGGCTCATGATCATCCAGAGTCTCCTTTTGACCAAGGCCATAGGGAGTTGGAAAAGACCTGCTAACCCTTCCCTCTCATTAATCCCACCACAGGTCTTCAACCCATGGCCATGGTCACATATCCCCCCACTCCACAGCAATCCCATTCTCAGACATGTCCTAAAGTGTTCTCCCCCCCCATAGCTATGTCTCATATGTACCCATTACCTTATGCTCCAGATTTCCATGTCTCCATCTTCCCACTCCACTGCCATGCTTTTCATGCCACATGGCCATTATCCTGTGATACTCTGTCCTACAGATATATTACCATGTATCCCTGACTCATTGCCATACCCCAGTGGCCCCATCCCTATAGCCCTATCCCCATGCCCCCACCCCATCTCATCCCATTGCCACAGTCCCCATCCCATAACCATATACAAATTCCCCCTCACACCATGGCCATACATCTATTTCCCAGTGGCCCCCACAGACACATCCCCATGGCTATGGCCTGATGGCCCTGGGTGCGTAGTCGTATCCCCATGTACTCCCATACCACATCCCTGTAGTCATATCCCCATGTACTCCCATACCACATCCCTGTAGTCGTATCCCCATGTACTCCCATACCACATCCCTGTAGTCGTATCCCCATGTACTCCCATACCACATCCCTGTATTCATATCCCCATGTACTCCTATACCACATCCCTGTAGTCATATCCCTATCTATTCCCATGCCACATCCCCATATCTGTATGCCCATGAATCCCTGTAGATGTAGGAGCAGCTGGACGGACAACACCAGCCACCTGGATGATAAAAGAAGAAAGAAGAAAAATGCAAAAATTTTGTGGTCCTGAGTGAGCCAGAACTAAGAGTAGTGCGTGTGTGAAAAGAATCACAAGGTCAAGCTGGAAAACCACTTGAAGTTCTGTGATGGGCTGTTTGTGGCTGGAAGCAGTCACATGGGTGTGTGTGCTATGTGGGTAGATGAAGAAACATCTGCCTGGCTGAGACTTCGAACGCAAGGTTCGGTAGAGAGTCTGTATATAGGTATGGAGCAATACAGTTACAAGAGAGTAAGTCTGCTCGGCTTGAATTCGTTTGCTGCAAACGGTGGAGAGTGAGGAATTTTCCCCGCACGTAGCTACATTCCCATATCCCTGCCCCATAGCCGTGTTCTCCCACACCCTGCCCCCGCCCGCCATCTATGTCTGTCTGCTTCTCCCCCGTGCTATTTTGGGATTAAAAAAGCGCATTTCCGCGGCTGTGCGTTCAGCGGGGAATCGAAACTGTTGAGCCGGGGCCGGGCCGTGAGCGAGGGGCGGACCGGGGCCGGATAAAAGGCAGCAGCACCGGGGAGCGATATCGGGCAGCGGCACCGGGGAGCGATATCGGGCAGCGGCACCGGGCAGCGACATCGGGCAAGGACATAGGGGAGTGACACCGGGCAGGGACATCGGGCAGCGGCACCGAGGAGCGACATCGGGCAGCGGCACCGGGCAGTGACATCGGGAGCCCCTCATGGCCCTAAGGCAGCCAAAGACGTGAGTGGGTCTGGGGCTTGTTACTGAGGTTTCACTGGGGGCTTGTGGGGGGACACGGGGGGTGGCTGGAGCGTTGCGGGGGTCGCGGGGAGCTCTTGGTAAGACCGGGAGCTCAGGGGGCGGTAGGGAGAGCTGAAGGGTGACTGAGGGATGTGGGGACTGCGGGATCAGGGCTTGCAGAGAGGGAGTTTCCAGGTTGCTGAATGTCTTGGTTTTGGCTGGGATAGAGTTAATTTTCTTCCCAGAAGCTGGTCCAACACTGTGTTTGGGATTTGGCAGGAGAACAACCGTTGGTAACACACATGCTGGAATTGGTGTTAAGTCTTACTCCTTACTCCAAGTCAAGGACTTTTCAGTGTCCTGTGCTCTGCCACTGAGGGGGGAGCACGGCCAGGAGAGCCAACCCGAGCTGGCCAGAGGGATGTTCTGTCCCACAAACCCTCCTGCCCAGTGTAGAAACAGGGTAATGGTGGGGTGTCTGGGAGCTGCCGGTCACTGCTGGGGGATGGGCTGGGCATGGATCAGAGGGATGGTGAGCAACTCTTGGGCATCACTGGTTTCTCTTGGGTTTTGTTTCTCTCTCTCTTCCCTTCTCATTACTATTAGTAGTAGCAGTAATATAAATGTATTTAGTTTTATTTCAGTTATTAAGCTGTTCTTATGTCGACCCACAGGTTTTAGCTTTTCCTGATTCTCCTCCCCATCCCACTGGGAGCAGCGAGCAGCTGCTTGGGACTGAGTTCCCAGCTGGGATTAAACTATGACAGTCTTCTTAGTGCCCAATCACTTTGGGTCCGCTCTCTTGGCCGTGCTCCCCCCTCGCTGGCAGAGCATGGGACACTGAAAAGTCCTTGGCTTCGAATAAGCATGACTGAACCCCAATTCGAGCATCCGTGTGTTACCAACGTTGTTCTCCTGCCAAATCCCAAATACAGCTCCTGGGAAGAAAATTAACTCTATCCCATCCAAAACCAGGACACTGTAGCATCCCAGGAAGAGGTGGGGACCCTGGGAAAGTGTGGGTATAGTCCTTGGAGGTGTTTGTTTCAGTGGCTCCTGTGGGGAGATGGAGGAGACTCCTGTGGGGAGAATCCAAGGAAGGGTCTCCAAGGAGGACATGGGTTCTGGTTACACACCCTCTCCCATACTCTTTCCCCTTCTCTCTGCTTTACAGGGAGATTTTCTGCCAGCGGGCACCCGTCTTCCTTGATTACCTGCACAGCATCCTGCAGAAGTACCCGGATGGGGGGCAGATCCTCAAGGTAAGACTCCCATCCAGACCCTCCTGCCCAGCTGGGCAGATCAACCCAGGCAATGGGGGGTTGGTCCTTGCCCAGCACTAGCTTTGGTTCCCAGGTAGAGAAGATCAGTGCTTTTCTCGTGGGCCTGGGACAGCCCAGGTGACCTGGCACTCATCCCTAATTGCAGGAGCTGGTGCAGAATGCGGATGATGCTGGCGCTAATGAGGTCGTGTTTGTGTCCGATGAGCGGGAATTCAACATCACCAGAGGGGGACTGGAGGGCACCCAGGGTGAGAGGTGCTATCGGCACTGGGAGAGACCGGATGAAGCGCTGGGGTGGCACTGGCTGATAATGGGAGGGACTGGGGAAGAACTGAAGAAGGATGAGGGGAACTGGAACTGATGAGGGTTTTGGGGATGTTCTGAGGGCACTGAGGGTGCTGGGAAGACTCAGTGGTACTGAGGAGTGTTTTGTGGGACTGAGGTTGTAGGAACACTGAGTCTGGGTCACAGAGCTCCCTACATGTCCCAGTTGTCCCCTAACTCAAGGTCCTGATCACCAGGCCCAGCTCTCCTGGCCTACAATGATGCTGTGATGTCACCTCGGGACTGGACAGGGATTCAGCGCCCGGGGGTGTCGCACAAGCGGGAGGATCCCCACACTGTGGGGCGCTTCGGCTTGGGCTTCACTTCTGTCTACCACCTCACTGGTGAGTAGCACTGGAAACCTCAACTGGGATTGAACTGGGGACATGGATTTTACTGGAGGGTCTGAACTATAGGAGCTGGGGAGAACTAGGGGGCAGTGAGGTATGAAAAATGGAGGGCAGTGTAAACTGAGGAAACCTGAAGCACCAGGAGGCTGAGGGGAGGCTAGGTGGCAGTGGAGGGCAGAGCAACAGTGGAAAACTGAGGGAGGACTGATGAATTGGGGTTAAGCTTTGGATCATGGGAAGCACTTTGCAGATGAACTTGGGAGTATTGGATGGGCATTTGGGGTACTGATGGGTTGGGATGATCTGGGGAGGCAGTGGTGTCTGTGTCATCTCTGTGGAGGCCTCATGGTTCCCATGTCTCCAGACCTGCCAGGTGTGTTGAGCCCCCCATACTTGGGGGTGCTGGACCCCGAATGCCAAGTCCTGCCAGGTGCTGGCAAGCACTGGGACATCTCTGCAGCCCAGGACTTTCCCGGCCTTTTTGAGCCCTTCTGGGCTGGACTGGAAGCTGTGGGACAACACCGTGCCTCTGCCCAGGGCACCCTCTTCCGCTTTCCCCTTCGCCGGCAACCCTCAGAAATCTCTGCAGGGGTCTCTGATCCTGAGCGCATTTGCAGCCTCATCCAGACCTTCCTCAGTGAGGGCCCTCTTGCCCTCCTCTTCCTCCGCCATGTCCGCCGTGTGGCTCTGCACCGTGTGGCCCCAGATGGGGTCCAGACACTCATGGGGACTCTTGTGGCATCCCCTCAGCCTCTCCCTGTGCCAGTGCCGTCAGGGGATGAGGGGCTGAGTCTGGCGTGGTGCCTGGTGGCCCTGCGTGGGGATGGGGTGGGCGACGTGAATGAATGGCTGGTGGCCACAGGCAGGGCCACGGAGGGGCCGGTCGTAGCATGGGGCACAAGGCTTGGGTGCTGCCCTGAGCTGAGCCTGGCACACCCCCTCCGCGGGTCCTGCCAAGGGCGGCTCTGCTGCTTCCTGCCCCTGCCAGCCACTGACGAGACTGCCACAGGGCTGCCCGTCCATGTCAGTGCTCCTTTTGCCCTCTCTGATGACCGCCGCCACCTCCGCTGGCCTGAGGAGGGTGAGAAGGGCGAAGAAGATGCCTGCTGGAACACCCTCTTGTTGCTTGACCTCCTGCCCCGGGTCTACAGCCACCTGGCCGCTGTGGCCATGGCTCTGCCTGGTGCAGATGTCTACAGCATCTGGCCAGATCCTGAGTGCACACCAAGCTCTGGCCGGATCCACAGC
Source organism: Lophotriccus pileatus (assembly GCA_035583135.1). Classification (NCBI taxonomy): domain Eukaryota; kingdom Metazoa; phylum Chordata; class Aves; order Passeriformes; family Tyrannidae; genus Lophotriccus; species Lophotriccus pileatus. The sequence continues at coordinate 1,310,718 of JAWWES010000051.1, forward strand.
CTGGTGACCTGTGTCTGCCAGAAACTGGCAGCTGCCCCTATTCTGGTGCCAGCTGCAGAGCGGGTGGCAGGGTGTCTGCGGGCGCCTGAGGCTGTGCTGCTGCCGGAGGCTGTGCGGGATGTGGCTGCACAGAGGGCAGTCCGGGCCTTGCTGGTGGCAGCCGGGGAGCCAGTGGCTGAGGTCCCAGCCCACGTGCGGAGGGCACTGGCTTTGGGGATGCCAAAGGGCATACGGGAGGCCACAGCGGGACATGTGCGGGAGGTGCTGCAGCGCCATGGGGCCATCGACTTCCCAGCTGCCGACCGTCTCTCCCTGCTGCGTTATGTGGCTGGGGATGGGTGCCATGCTGAGCTCCGGGGTCTCCCCCTCCTACCTCGCGCTGATGGGACCTTCGTGGCCTTTGGAACTGCGTCAGCCATTGTCTACGTGGACACACCCGACTGCCCCAGGTGAGTCTGCAGCCCCTGGCCGCCCCATTCCCTGTGGAGTGGAAAGGAGAGCCAGTTGCCCAGGGGTGCAACTCCTGCTCTTGAAATGGAAAGGAGGGCCACAGCTGAACCTGGACATTTGGGATCCCCACTGCCCTCCTCTCACCTGGTGTCATCACCAAGTGGGAGCTGAAGCAGGTGTCCAGGAAGCTACCTGCCCCCTATTACTCCTCTAGTCCCCCAGCACCACTCTTTGTCCCCACAGGGAGCTCCTCCCTGGACTGGCGGGGTCCTTTCTGCCTTCAGACCTGGAGCTGGGCTTGGACAGCCTCCTGCGAGGCATTGCCAAGGCGGGTAAGAGATGGGGGATCCCTGGACCACTTTCTGGTCCCCTGGTTGCCATCTAAACACCACTACCAGCCCCTCATACACCCTGGGACTCCTCTGCAGCCCCAGTATCTCCCTGTACCTCCCTGTGTCTCTGGGGACTCCACTGTCCTTGCTGTTCTTCCTACATTCCCCTGTCCCCTCTGTGCTCCCTTGGATTATGTGTCTCTTTGTGTTCTTCATCTGAAGACCTCTGTGCCCCCTAATACTGGTCTCCCTAACACCTCTTTCCCTCTCTGATCAACTCTATCTCCACCAGTCTGTCCTCCTATTCAGGGTATCCACTATCCCTCCAGAACCCAGGTCCTCCCATCTCCAGTATAGGGGGCCACCTATCCACTGCAGATCTCAGGCTCTTTCTCTCACATCCTGGGTCCCCCTGCCAGGTCCCAGGTCCCATGTGCTTCTAGTCCAGCCTCTGCCTCTTGCACACAGGTCTTTTCCCCAACCTGGTTCTGCTGGACCCAGCTCTGACTGTACAGACCTTGCGCTTGGCTCTGCCTCCCACCTGGACATCCCAGTCTTCAACCCCAGTGACCTGGTGCCCGGCTGAAGGACCTCCCCAGCCCCCAGCCTCCTGGTTCCCAGCCCTGTGGCAATTCCTGGCCCACCACATGGAAGACCTGGGCCCTCTGGAGGGGCTTCCTCTTATATCCCTGTCCCCACTGGATGCCCCCAGTATCCGTCTGGCTCTTCTTATGCCTGAGTCCAGTCTCATCTTCCAGGCATGGGAGGACCAGCACCTGCCCCCTGCTGTGGCCTCTGTACTGGAGGTCCTGGGTTGCCCAGTGGTGCCATCGGGCATGTGGCACCGCTCCCTGTCCCGCTACATCCTGCCTCCATCCCCCCTCAATGCCTTGCGGGCCCTGGGCAGGCAGGGGGTTGCAGCAGTGGCCTCTCGCATGGCCTCACTGCCTGATGTGGATGTGGTCACCCTCCGGCTCTACCTGGCAGATCTCCCATCCCTGACAGAGCAGGACAGGGCCACCTTGGCTGCTCTGCCCCTCTTTATGCCATTGCCCTGCTTGGCCACCCCACAGCCCATGGAGTTGGTCCCAGCTGATGCCACCCCAGTGCTGAAGCCAGAGCTGGAGCTGCCCAGAGATGTGCTACTGCCGGAGGCCATGTTGCAGTGCCGAGATGAAGTTGACCAGCAGCTCCTTGGGAGGCTCCAGAGGCCCCTCATCAGTGCAGCCCATGTTATGCTGAAGGCCATCAAAGCTGTGGCCCAAGGCACCTATGAGGGGCGGGTGGCTGAGAAACAGGCTCTGCTACTCTGGGTGCTGCAGCACGGAGAGGCTGCCTTTGCACAGAGCCCCCTGCTCCAGCAAGCCTGCAGTGAGCTGGCCTTCCTGGAGACCCCCAATGGCCCTGCCTGCCCGCGAGACCTCTATGACCCCTGCGACAGCACTCTGCAGGCACTGCTGGGACCTGAACGCTTTCCTCCTGCTGCCTTCCACAGTCTGTCTGTCCTCCGTGCCTTGAGGGCTCTGGGCTTGCGGCACGGTGAGGGGTGCCTGCTGCCTTCAGACATCCTTGCGGCTGCAGCAAAAGTGAGTCAGGGTGACACAGTGGCTCTGGACAGGGCTGAGGCTCTGATCAAGGTCTGCAACCTCCCCAAGGCACTGGCTGGCTTCAGTGCTGCAGAGCTTCAGCGGCTCCAGGCCCTGCCATGGGTGCCTTGCTCCAAGTGCACTGGAATGCCTGGGCAGCCTTTCCTGGCCCCCAGGGAGCTGCGATCCACCCAGTACCAGTGCCTGGTGGGGCTTGCCATGCCCCTGACTGGTGCCTTTGTGCCAGAGGCAGAGAAAGAGCTGGGGCTGAGCCAGGCTCCACCACCGGAGAGTGTGTGGGAGCAGCTGAGAAAGCTGGCAAGGTATGGGGACATGGATACGGTGGGTTCTGCTCTCCAGCCTATTTACGGGCACATGCAAGAAAACCTGACGTTCTTTAGGACCGCACCGGATGATGCTGTGGTGTGGACTGGGTCTGGATTTGTCCTGCCACGTGATGCTGTGCTGGGCTATCCTGAGGAGCTGGAACTGGGGATGCTGGTGCCCCGGGTGCCCCCTGACTTCCTGCCCTACAGCTGCCTCTTCAGGGCTTGGGGGGTGGCGGTGAGGGTGAGTGAGGAGAGGGCAGTGTCAGCCCTGTGCTGCCTGGGGCAGGACATAAACACGCGCAGCTCCAGAGTGGGCACTGCTGCAGAGTTGCAGGTGGTTGTAGCTGTCCTGGAGTGGCTGAAGAGTCGGGGACACCAGGGCGAGGGCACCGTGCCGGTTCCTGTGAGGATTCTGGAGGGCTCAGGCTTTGCCCTTTGCCCAGCTGCCTCTACCGTGTACCTAGACATGGAGCTGGAGGATGAGGAGGATGTTCAGGAGGTGGTGCATGAGGCAGTACCGTCCAGCACGGCTATATTCTTTGGCGCAGAGCTGCTCAGTACGCGGGTGCTGGGGCCAGAGCCATTCACAGCCTGTGGCCCCTCAGAACCCATCACCCTACGCCTCCGCAACATCCTCCGGGAGTACGGTGAGGAGAGCGACCTCTTCACAGAGATGGTCCAGAATGCAGAGGATGCTGGAGCTACTGTGTGCCGCTTCCTCCTGGACCTCCGGTGCTGCAGAAAGGCCACCTCTGGGCTGCTAGACCCAGGCATGGTTGCCTGCCATGGCCCAGCCCTCTGGGCCTACAACAATGCCCTGTTCACAGAGGAGGACCTCCGTAACATCACGCGGATTGGGGCTGCTACAAAGGAAGGGCAGGCAGGCCGGATCGGGCGCTTTGGGCTGGGCTTCAGCTCTGTCTACCGTGTCACAGATGTTCCGGCAGTGCTCAGTGGGGAAACACTGCTCATCTTTGATCCCAATGGCACCCATCTGGGCAAACACATCCCCAAGGCTGGCTGCCCTGGCATCCGCATAGACTTCTCCAGCAGACCACGCATCCTCCGTGTCTTTGCTGAGCAGTTCCAACCCTACCATGGTATTTTTGGGTGCTGCCTGCCTGAGCCAGGACCCTTTCTAGGGAGCCTTTTCCGCCTGCCTTTTCGCACTGAAGAGGAAGCTGTGACATCGCAGATTTGCTCAGAGGCCTTTGGTACAGAGCGCATCCAGTCCCTTGGCACTGGTTTCCTTGGCTCTAACTGGCTCCTGCTGCTCTTCCTGAAGAAGGTGAGGGAGCTGTCCTTGGAGATGCTGCCAGACATGGCCATCTCTGCAGAGAATACCATACGTCTGGCCACACTGCGGCGAAAGGAGATCCAAGACTTGGGGGCCCCTGGGGACCCCCCAAGCTGGGCAGCCATTGAGCAGCTCTCAGCCTGTGAGGAGGAATCCAAGACCATATGGCACTACTTGGTTTTGGTGTGTCAGGGTGATGGGAAACTTCTGGAACTGTTTCACCAGGACACACAGGCAGGACTCCGTCCTCCTCCTCCCATGGCTGGTGTGGCCCTTCCCCTTGCCCTTACTGAAGATGGCAAGTGGGTGCCACGTCTGGATGCTGAGAAGGGGCAAGTCTTCTGCCACCTTCCCATGCCAGTCATCTCAGGGCTACCAATTCACGTGCATGGGGCCTTCAGCATCCTCTCAAACCGCAAGGGGCTGTGGGACACTGCAGAGCGGGGTAAGTGGAACCGGGTGCTGCTCCGCAATGCTGTGCCGATTGCCTGGCTCCGGGCACTAAACCACCTCCGTGCCATGCACGAGGCAGGGGAGTTGAAGAATTATGAATATCATCTCTTCTGGCCAGACTTTAACGCTGCTCGTTACCCCTTTACAGAGGCTGTGACTGGTTTCTACCATGCTGTGGCAGCCAGGAATGGCCCCAGCCTCTTTTCTGATGGCCACTCATGGTGCTCGCTGCAGGATGCCTGCTTCTTACACCAGGATGTGGACAGACACCCCAACCTGGGTGCTGTGGCGAAGCGTGTCTTTGCCACCACTGTGCCTCATCCCCTGTTAGCTGTGGCCTTGCCAGAGCATGTGCAGAAGGGCCTTGGGAAGGCAGTGGATGCCGGCACCTACAACTGGCCCCGCTTTTACTGTGATCTTGTGCTTCCCAACTTGGAAAAGCTCTCTGCTGTTGACCGGAACCCACTGCTTCTCCATGCACTGGATATGGCCCATGATGATGTGGACAAAGTGCTGCAGACAGTTCCCTGCATTCCTGCCACCCCTCATGGCCACCTGCAGCTCATCAATCGCTTGGTGCATCCCAGAGGCCGTGCTGCTCCTTTATATGACCCTAAGGATGGCTGCTTCCCCACTGGGAATGCCTTCCTTTCCCCAGAGAGACTAAACCAACTGGAGAGGCTGGGCATGGTGAAGAACAGAGTGGCCCTGCCAGAGCTGCTGGAGCGGGCAAAGACCGTGCAGCTTGTCTGGACCAAGAATCATGCTAAGGGCTGCCACAGGGCTGCCTGCATCCTTGAGCTGCTTCAGGATGCAGTGAAGGAGAGAGTGAACAATACCCTGCAGGTTGCTTTCCAGACTGTGCCCTTCCTCCCTGGTACACTGCCCACTGGTGAACATGTGCTGTTGCCAGCTGCCCAGCTCTACCATCACCTCCATGCCCCACTGGTGGGACTCATCCACCCTATCTTGGCTCCTGAAGTTCTGGGGGAAAACTTCAGCCTCCCCAGGGAGGTTATATCCTTCTTGGGGCTGGACCGGCAGATACCATCAGCTACAGTCCTTAAGCAGCTGCGGGCACTGAGCTGTAGCTCCAACTCTCTCCCTTTGGAGAACCTGCAGGAAAGCACCAACTGCTGCTACAGGCACCTGAACATGCTGCTCCAGAAAGGTCACTCTAGCTGGGATGAGGTGGCTTCTGCAGTGGCTCAAGGGGAACCTTTCATCTTGGTGGGTTCCCATTTTGTGCCAGTCACAGCTGTGGCTGAGACACTGTCATTTGAGGCTGTCCCATACCTTCATCAACTCCAAAAGCAATACAAGCCCTATGGCCAACTCTGGGAGTGTGTGGGGCTGCGCCACACCTTCACCTGGGATGATTATGCCCAAGTGCTCTGCACCCTGGCAGAGACACATGCTGGAGAGCCACTGCCTGCCCCGCAGCTGGCTCTGGCCTTGCGGCTGGTGTCTTGTGGCTTGATGGAAGATGGCAATGAGCCAGATGCCTACCAGACCCAGCGACTCTTTCTGCCTGATGAGGAGGGCATTTTGCGTCCACGGGACAAGCTTCACTTCAATGATACACCATGGATGCAATTGGACAGAGATGTCCTCCTGTGCCATAAACAGCTGTCCCGAGCTGCAGCCCTGCGCTGTGGGGTGCCTACCACACTTCACCGAGCACTGCAGAGGAGTCAACTCATCACTGATGACCTCATCCTCTGGGCACAGCCATTTGGTGCCCATGAAGACTTGCCAACACGGCTGAAGAACATCTTAAAGGAGTACCCAGCATCCGCTTCTGATATGGTGAAAGAGGTGCTCCAGAATGCAGATGATGCTGGTGCAGGGCTTGTGCACTTTGTGTGGGACTGCCGGCAGCACCCAGTGAAAGCCACTTTCAGTGAGAAATGGAACGTCCTGCAGGGCCCTGCCCTCTGCATTTACAATGACAGGCCCTTCCAGCAGCAGGATATTGAAGGCATTCAGTGCCTGGGGGTGGGTGGCAAGAAAGGCCGTCAGGATGTCACAGGCAAATATGGCCTTGGCTTCAACACTGTCTTCCACTTTACTGACTGCCCAGCCTTCCTGACTGGAGACAGTGCCCTGTGTGTCTTTGACCCCCATCGCTACTATGTGCCCATAGCCACAATTGAGAAGCCTGGTGGGATGTTCGCTGTCAACCCTGAATTCAAGAAGAATTTTCCAGATGTTTATGACACCTTCCTACCCTCCCTCTTCAACCTGAGGCAGGGTGTACTTTTCCGGCTGCCGCTCCGCACTGCAGCTGAGGCTTCCAGCTCCAAGGTGTCTGGCATGGTCGTGCGTGACCAAGACCTCAGGGACATAGAGGAAACACTGGATAAGGAAGGTGAGGACTTGGTGCTCTTTCTTCGAAATGTCCACACTGTGGTCTTCTCTGAGATCCCCCCAGATGGGAAACAGTTGGTGGAGAGGCTGCGGGTGACAACAGAGCTCACAGATGGTGATGAAGAGCTGAGACGGGGTTTTCAAGCAAGATTAAGCCAAGCCATGGCTGGGAACGGCCCCACCTCTGTTTTCTATATCATGAAAGTCAAAAAGAGCAAGGCCAAGAAGAGCAAAAAGAACGAGACCAGAACTCTGTGGAGGGTGATCTCCCAAATTGGGGTGCAGGAGGGGGCTGAGGAGTCTCCGGTGCTTGAGCGTCTGCCCTATGGGGCTGTGGCTGCCTGCCTGGAGCCACTGAACACAGTCACGGGCAAAGCTTTCTGCACCCTCCCACTGCCGTTGAACACTGGGCTGCCTGTGCACATCAATGCCAACTTCTCTGTGGATGCAGCCAGGCGCAGTCTTCGCTGGGACAAAGGCTGCAGAGAGGCAGCCTGGAATGACTTCTTGCTCCGGCACTTGGTGGTTCCACTATACTGTGACTTTCTCACCAGGCAGTGGAAAGCCCTGGGGCCAGAAGAGCTCCAGTACAAGTCCCTGAATCTCTGCCAGCAGCACCTGGACTTCCACTTCCTCCAGTTTTTCCCTGTTGTGACAAGGGTGCTCCCTATCTTTCAGGACACGGTGAGGGAGGTCTATAAGCACCTCAGTCATGCACGTCTGCCCCTGGTGCCTGTGTACCATGAGAAGTCACCTGGCAGCACAGTGACAATAATGTGGGCATCTCCAGGTGGACAGGATGTGCTAACAGAACCATACTTTCTTGAGGTCATGCCAGACCCAGATGTTCAGAAGGTGCTGCAGCACCTGAACATGAAACTGGTTCCAGCATTCACTCACCTGCGGCAGATCCATAAGCAGTTCATTGAGGCTGAGGTGAACGCTGCTGCCTTAGGCCCAGCCTCTCTACAGCACTTCCTCAAGGCCTTGGCTCTGCCTGTTCCTTGCAAGCTGTCTGAGACAGCTCTGCAGACCCCAGAGAGCTGCTCCATCCTGCTGAAATACTTAGCAGGGTGGAGCAGGCACTCCCAAGGTACCCCAAAAAATGTGGACAAGGAAAAACTGGAAGGCTTGCCCTTGCTAGCCACACAGGATGGTTATCTGAATACTCTCAGCATCCATCACCCAGTCTTCAAGAACTCCTTCGCCCACCTCTTCCCCCACCACAAGCACCGCTTTGCCGAAAAGCGTGTTCCTCATTGGATCCCATCTTGCTTTGTGAAGGAGCTTGGCCTCCCGGAGGCCACACCATTCATCCAGGAGGCACTGGGTCAGCTGAAGTGGACCACAGAGGGGGAAAAGTGGCTCAAGGGACTGTGGACCTTCTTTGACAGTGTTGTCCACACATATGGAAAGGCCCCAGAGGAACTGGAGGCGAATATGAAATCATTCATAGATCATCTCCAGGACATGGCAGTTTTGCCTATTCAGGGGAATAAGACAGACTCGAAACACCTAGTGCCACTGTCCTCCCTCTCCAGAGTTCTTTTTCACTGTGACTCAGAAGTGGAAAAGGTGCTGCACAAACTGGGCATCCCTATGCTCCATCAGTCTCTACTGCCCATTCGTTTTGCCCACTGCTGCCTGAAACCAAGGGCACTCCAGGTCACAGAGCCCAGGGCTGTAGTGGCCCACCTGGCAGACACTAGAGCTGATCTCTGCTGGGGGGACTTGAAGGAGGAGGATGTGACTACTCTGCTGCACTTTGTGCAGGGAAAGCTGGATTCATGTGCACTGGAACAGCTCCGGTTCCTGCCTCTCTTCCAGAAATTTGGTGGGGACTATGTAGCAGTGGCTCCCTACCGCAAGGTGTTGTTGCTCCACAGACAGTACCCCTCGGTGCCCCTGGGTGCCCAAGCCCTGTACAACCTGGACAAAGACATGGTGCTGCTCACATCAGACCCAATCCACAAGCGGCTGGCCAAGGATTTGAAATGGGAGGACACAGATGACCAAAAGCTCTTTAGGACCGTGGTGCTACCCCGGCTGCCCCAGCTCACACGGCAAGACCTCATGGAAGCTGTACGGTTGTTCTTTGTCCTGCAACGCATCTGTGATAGTCAGACCAGGAAAGCTGTTGTGGCAGCTTTTCAGAATGTGTCCTTTATACCTGATGCCCATGGTACATTGCGCTTAGCCTCCTACTTTTACATCGATGCGCCCTCCTTCCGCACTCTGCGGCTCCAAAACCGCTTTGTTCCTAAATCTTTCCTTAAGGAGGTAGGGATGAACTTGGCAGGTGAGAAGTTTCTGTCTGAGGCAGGTGTCCGCACCAGCCTCTCTGTAGAGGATTTTGTAGCACTGGCCCGGGAGATAGAGCGTGAAGCTGATCAGGCAACCTGCCACACTGCAGACCTGCTGAAGCGGCAGCAGGAGATGCTCAAGCAGCTTGAAACCCTGTTGGAAAATCCTGAGTCAGAGGGTTTCCGAAGGCAAATTGCCTCAATCCACTTCCTCCCTCCACTGGACATCCCCAAAAACTTGAGGAGCCTCCACCCCCCTTTTGCAACATGCATTAAGCCTGTGGCCCTAAAAGGCAGCATTTACCCCTGCCAGAATGTGGCTGAACTGCTGTGGACTTCGGCCACCATTCTGCCAAAGTCCCTTAAACTCAAGAAGAAGTTCCTGAAGGCCATGGGAGTCCTTGTGGAAATACCCACTGCCCTGGTGGTGGCCAACCTGGAGCATGTGTGCAGGGCAGCCTGCCGGACGCCACTACAGGTGAACACACGGGTCGAAGTGCTCCAGATCATGTACGGGTTCTTGCAGACTCATTTGAAGGAGGTGGATGCAGAGCACCTTGCTGAGCTGCCTGTGGTGCTGGCCAAGTCAGGGGACATGGCCAGGCCACGGCAAGTGGTGACATCCCTTCCGGATGGGGCTGACTTTTACCCCTATCTCCTTAAGCCTGACCCACGTATGGCTGTCTTTGGAGACCTCCTGCAACACCTTGGGGTAGTCACGCTCGCCACACTGACTCACTACAGCCATGTCCTGGCCCAAATCTACCAGGAGAGCCATGTCAGTGGCACCCTCACTAGTGTTCAGAAGAAGATGGTCCTGCTGGCCACACGGCACTTCTTCCAGCTGCTGCGGGAGGCACCAGAGCCCCCTGATTGTTCTGCTGTGTCTGAGCTGTACCTGCTGAGCACTGCTGACTGCCTAGAGCCATCCCACAGGCTGTGCTTCAATGACTGCCTGCCCTCAGAGACTGCTCAGGCCCTGAAGAAGACCTTTGTGTTCATGGCTGAGCTGCCAGTGACAGGATGTAATGTCAGGTGGTTGCTGCAAATGCTACCACCACACCTGCGGCCACGGGCTCTCTCAGAGGTGACAGAGCAGCAGCTGGAGGAGGGCAGTCCATGGCCCTGTCGCTATGGCTCTCACTGTTCTGGGCAGAGGCGTCTGCAGACCCTCCTGGTGTCACTGTGGTTTAGACTGGGGCTGGAGTCCCTGCTCCAGTGGCAGAGCCATAAGGCTGTGATGGGAGTGGATGGTGGCTTTGCAGTGGAGCAGCTGAAAGTGCAGTGCTGTGAGAAGATCTGCACTGTGCTGCTCCACAGTGGGACAAAGGTGGAGGGCAGTTCCCAGTCACAGGTCATCCATGTGTGCCTGTCAGGTGGTGCCCAGCGGCTCCTCTACATCCGGCATGCAGAGATGGTGCTGAACCGGCACCAGCTGAGGGTCCTGGAGACACTAGCACAGGAGATCAATAACATGATGGGTGGACAGCTGGAGGCACCTGCCTTGTCTGTGCTGCGTGAAATGCTGGTCTGCCAGGATCCACAGGACGTGGCCTTTGTTCTGGAGGAGAACAATGTGGCACTGGTGGGTGCTGCACCACAGTGGGAGAAGAGGCTGCAGGAGGAGGCTGTGGCAGAGGGGAAGCCATGGAAGGTGAGTGGCGATGTGGATCCCAGCCTGGCAGCCTTGAGGCCACTGCATGGTGTCGAGGGGCCAAAGGTGTTGCAGGAGCTCTGCGTCCAGCACAAACCTGTGAGCGCTGCCCAGAACCACTGGGGACAGAAAGGTTGTGGCTCCAGGCTGAGCACTGAGGAGCCCATGGCCCTGACTCCGTCCGTCCCTGAGGCCCTAAGGTGGCTGTGTCAGGCCACGAGTGACCTTCAGGCAGCCCACAATGACATTCAACGCCGCTGCCCCAACTGGGTCCTCTTCAAAGTGCACCAGGCCCTGGAGAAGGCACTGGTGGCTACTGTACTTTGCCGTGGTGAAGCCTTTGAGAGCCTGGGGGGGCTGATGGGCCTTGCCCAATGGCTGGAGGCAAAAGAGCCAGAGCTGAGGGGCCTGGTACTGGACATCCAGTGGTTGTGTAACCGGGGCATGGATGGAAAGGCCACACAGTACCCGAGTTACCACCCTTTCCCCATGACCCCCAGCGAGGCCTTCCTCAGCGTGGATGAGGAGGAGGTCCTGAAGCAGGCACTGAAAGTGCTGGGGACACTGAAAGACCACGTGGGCAAAAAGTGAGGTGTCTCCAGAGAGGGTCACTGGTAGCTGTGCCAAGGGATCACTATAGCCCTGCCGGAAAGCTACCATGGACCTGTTGTGGACTCATCGTGCACTTGCCACATGTCGGGGTTGGAAGTTTGTAAACTCGTCTATCATTGGTTTCTATGTTGCCATGGTTATTATATTGTCTCATTGCA